>CM033720.1:24042982-24462490 GCA_019671005.1 Hibiscus mutabilis
ATGTTAGTATCATACTAACACATAAATACAATAGGAATAATTTTCCTACAATTATTCCTATAATTGTCCAATCTTAGATCCATGACATAAGTCATTATACCTTTAATACCTTGAATTCTCTTCAACTTTTAATCATAGAATGATCAAAACTTCATTCTAATAACAATTTAAGCATAATGCTTCCATGAAAACAATTTTTTTCACTTTAGTCCCTAATTTTCCCCAAAATGCTGAATTGGTCCCTAATCTTTCCAAGATTTCTGAATTGATCCTTATGTTTTTACAAACTTCTAAAATGGTCCAAATAACATTTTTAAAGCTTGTAAAATCATAATTTAAACAAATCCAATCTTATGGGAAATTTTCCATAATTTCCTCTAATTTCTCTTCCTTCACCGAAATGGTCCTTTACTTTCCAATATTCCCATTTTGGTCCTAAGTTATCAATTCAAGCTAATTTGATCATAATCTCATCATTTCTAATACTAGAATAATTTTTACAATAATTTCCCCTTTATTTCCAATTCTAACCGAATTGGTTCTTTATTCTTCCTAATGGAATTTTTTTCATTCTAACATCAATTTAGGGATTCTAGTATGACGAATCATTCATTTCCATCCTTTATTCAATTCCCTAACCAAATCCCCAAATTCTAGGGTTAGGGTTTATAAACTTGAACATAGAATTCAACAAAGTTCAAGATTGTTTTCATGTTTACAACACTTGAATTACTTAAATCAAGCCTTAATTCTAACATGGTTCATGAAATTCTAATTTCTCTCTCTTCAAGAACATGAATTATTCTTATTATCACCATGCAAAATTACTATCAAAAGAAAGAGCATGAAACATAGATCAATTTATTTCAAAGCAACATACCTTGATTCTAACTTTAGAACCTTGAAATTAGCCAAAGAAAATTTCTCCCTTTTTTCTCTTGCTTTTCGAAATTCTCCAAGAAAGATGAGCAATTTTTCGTTCATCTTTTTCCTTTTAATCCACATGTGATAATTAAATGAATTTTAAATTCATTTAATTAGTGAAATTACTAATTTAGCCTTCAAATCCAATGGCTAAATTTAATCTTATCATAAACCAAGGGCCAAATTAAATCCATGTGTTTTTTATCTTCTGAAAATGCCCTCAACATTTCAAAATATTTCAAAAATGCCATCCATGGGAAATGTCCAATTTGCCCTCCAACTAGACTTTATTTACTATCAAGACTTGAAAATTGACATTCCATCACCATCTAACTAAATCTAGTTAGAATCCAACCAAATGTAATAAAATATTTATAAAATAACAATTTATGAATTTTCCATAATCCTTGGAACTATCTTTAAAATTTCAATTCGATCTGATTACCTGATATTCACTTTCTACGGTTTTTCCAATTTCCAAACTATCAGGTAAAATCTGAAATTCTCATAATTCTGATCTCCATATGTAAATGTTTTAGACATACAAAATATTCCATAATTTTGTAAAAATCAAAATATTGAAAATTTGACTCGGTCCAATATACTGATAATTTACCTGAAATCTTTATAGAATAAATTTTGCTTAATAATCCTTCATCAGATATCCATGAAAAAATTCAACTCGAATTGATTCCCCTTTTTATCAGTCTCAACTATTGACATGAGACCTTCCCATAAGGTCACACATCCTAATGCTATTCTGGCTTGAGCATGCTCAACTTTTCAGTTCGATCTAATTTCGAATAATGTAAACCTCGTATGAAAAATTTGGGTAACACTGAAATACCACTCTTGGGGGTAAACTATCCATTCACGGGGTTAAATTACTTAACTTTTTAAAATTACACTTTGGTCCCTAAACTTTTGGTCACTAGTACAAAAATTGGGATATTACACGGTACACATATGGGGAGTATTAGTACAGTGGTGGATCGGTACGGGGCAATCTTCGTACTGATGGTGCGTACCGGTACGGAATGGAGCGTATCGGTATGGCTTATGAGTTCAGTTCTTTCAAACCTAAAATATGTATCGGTATGCATGGTTGAGTATCAATACGCAGAGGGGAGTACCGATACCCGTATAGGTGTATCGGTACTCACTGGGCATTCTGCCCAAGAAATTTGGCTTTGAGTTCTGGGGTGCTATAATTTGAGGAAAAGGGCCTTAAGGGTCCTTTAAGGTGTAAAATAAATACTACAATCGAGAAACTGAGATTTTAACCTCGTATGAGAATTAATTGGCTAATGACTTGGTAAATATTGAGTAAACCGTGTGGGGTAGAAATCCATAGGGATCCTAGGTGGATCCATCAAGGTTGTGCGGTAAATTAGGGTCCTTGCTGTGTGCTGAGGGATGCCTAGGTAATCGAGTCATCCCTTGTTGTTGGGATTGGATACCCTAAGTGTGTTGCAACACCTTGATGATTTCCCAAATGTTGGATCCCGATGCTATATGGACGCGGGCCTCATTTGAAGATGCTTGATGTGAGATTCCAGGCATGGATATAGGATCCCGATGCTTAGTAGACGCGGGCCTCACCCTTGAGTATAAGATCCCGATGCTTAGTGGACACGGTCTTTGCTCAAAGTATAGGATCCCGATGCTTAGTGGACACGGGCTTTGCTCAGAGTATAAGATCCCGATACTTAGTGGACGCAGGCCTTGCTGAGAATGTGGGATCCTGATGCTTAGTAGACGCGGGCCTCATTCTATATATAATTATGGTTATCTGCGTGATGCTATGTAAGTGCATGAGGTTCTCGTATGAGATATGTGCGTGATCATACATTCATAATGTCATGTGTTTAGTCGGTTATGGTAGCGCCATTGTTATCTTGACATGATATCATTCTTGTTGCATTACTTTATTTATGATTTGCATGAAGCATGGTTGAGTGGCGGTGTATCCACTGAGCTTGTTAGCTCAGCATTCGGAATCGTTGTTTCCGTTCGCAGGTTAGTAGGTTACCGTGAGGCTTGAAGGGGCACTATCAAGGTTGGATTTTAGCATTGACTCTAGTGGTTGAGTACAAATACTAGATGTAATGGGATATGTATTTCGTAGGACCCTATATGTATTTGTAACTCTTATTTTGTATTATTCGGTCATGTCAAATGTTTTTAATATTTGTAATTGGAGCTCCGTATTTACTATTTAAAACATCAGGATTCAACTATATTTTTTTATGTATGAACTCATGTTTTTATTAGACTTATTCTATTGGGCTTGAAAAAAGAGAAATTTTAACGGTATGAGTTTTGGGCTTAGGGCCCAAATGTGACATCCAGGTCAAGGGTGTTACACAACAGTTGTCAGGATAAGATCAAAAGACAATGAGCTGGCAATTTGTTTTAATAGTCTTGTACGAATTTTCACAACTGCAAAACCATGTGGGACACCTGTATTTACACTATTGGAAAGAAATGAGGCATATTGATATATATCATCTTATCCTTACTTTTTTTCTAATTAGCCATTATCTTTCTGTAACCCCCTCGACCCGGCCTAGACGCCCGACCGAACCGAGAGTGCTATATTAGGTTTGCCAAAGCAAACCAAAGAAAGGTTACGAAAAGTGAGTCCATTTTTTTCTTTTATCTTATCTAAATGCAAATTATTATTCCTACATGTTCATACTCGCAGCGGTAAGTTCTCGAATGAATTGAGTCACAACAGACAATCATTTGCATCATATTAAAATTGAGGACTAAAACATAAATACTTTAAAATACAAGACCAAAATTGAATTTAAGGTTATCAATCCTCAATTGGTCCATTTACATGCCAACATGATAAATTCCAGTTCAATTTAATCATCTCAATTCATACAATTGCATTCCCAAGACTCAATGACCAAAATGAAAGAACCAAAACCTTAAAGATTCCAAAATAACCAATTTAACGGTACCTGTATCGGTACGCGTACTCGTGTTTCGATATGCCCTTACGTTTTCAAAAACTCAGAATCCAGTAGCTAAAACTCGTACTGAAACACTTGTTCGCGTATCAAAACGTTGGAAAAAACGCTATGACCGTATCGAAACACTTGCTCGAGTACCGAAACATTAAGCCCAAAAATGTTGGCCAGTATCGAAACACCCTACCACGTATCGAAACGCTGTGCTTGAAATAGCCTAGCCGTATCAGTATGGGGACACCTGTTTTGATAAGCCTGGACCTGTAATGACATTTCTAGCTGGTTTTTCTCACAAAACTAGATGCATTTAGGTCCTAACAACTTGCATACATACATATAAGCATCCAACATCACATTTAACAACACTTACACTAATGTTTAACTACAATACAAGATTATGCCACCTAAAGATTGATCTAGAGGCATGGTTCCTATAACTCACCACCAAACAAACCAAGATGCTCAATTAAGCATTTACCAGCAACAACACCACTCCAACAACACATCAATACCATATTCAACAGGATTAGCTCATCAAAGCATGTCATCCAAGAAAAATCATCTAGATGCATACCTAGGTAACCATATAACATTAACCAGAGGTAACCAACAATCAAGCTCCAAAATCACAACATTATACATGCTCAAAACCAAAGAAAACTGAATTACAAATCTGAAAAATCCATGGCGAACACATTGTCTTATTAACTGGAAACTAAAACCGAGTTCATACTCAAATAGTCTTGTCTTTGGATTTCTTAATTCTTGCCTTTGCTGCCTCGAAGCTTTAATGCTCTGCATTATTAGAGAAAAGATAGCGTAAGCACACTTGCTTAGTGAAGATGATCTTAAACGATGATGCATTTAAAACCCTTGAAAACCAACACTTGTTTTCAAAGCATGCTTACGACCTAAGCAAGTTCCAATAGTTTCACATCAAAACATGCATATCAACCATATGCAAAACAATAAATATATGCCACATGTTTAATCCCAAAGCACCAAATACAAAACCATGCTTAGATCCCAGAGCACCAAATAGAAAACTATGCATAGATCCCAAAGTATTAGAAATATATTCAACATTAGAATTCTCATATATTGGCAATTATAGTGACCCCGGATAGTCGACCACTATCTTTAATTAGCCAACCGCTAATTTTTAGTTAACTGACCGTTAACTTTACACATTGGATACACGGATCTCCCTTAATGACCAACCATCATCAAGACTACCCCATGCCGACTGCATGAATTTACAACCTTGCCGACCGCAAGCTTTACATCAACAAAGGGAACCGATCGCTCAACCCAAGTGATAACAACATAGTCTGGGTAGCCAACCGCTATACCTCAAGGACTCTTAACCCACGATTAATTTTTAACCATATTATAGTGCACTTTATCACGTGGCATGCCAACTATATCCGAATGTTTTCTCACCTTGTCACAAAGCCAATATATTATTTACAAAATCATTTACTCGTTGTTTTACAATGCATTACACAAATTCCCCACATATGTAAATCACATTGGCATAACAATAGCACATTCCTGACCGGAATAAAAACCAATGCTCACTAGCATCTAATACACTTTGAAGCCACTACATATGTACTCAAAATCATGCATTTACAGTAAGTAAAAACAAACAATGTTTACGACCAAAACATGAATTACACATGCTCACATCCGAACCGATATTAAAGAGCAAAAGAGGGAAACTTACTTCTGAGCTTAGGTAAGTATGTCAAACTTATCCTAAACACCCAAAACCACTTTCAAACCTTTGAAAGACTTTTAAGATCATTTCCACTCACCGATTTTACTTCCCCTTGCTTGCTACCGCGAAACAAGCTCCCGACAAGTGTAGAACCACCTCTAGATGCTACGCCTTGATTATCCCCTTTTTCGGCTACACAAAACTAGAGGAAACTTGCATTAAAATGCATCCAATACTCTGTTTCAACCCAAAATCCCGTAGCTATCAAGATGCCCACTGAAAACTCATCTGAAACTTACCGAAATCAACGTCAAACACTACTCAATCTTAACCCAGCCATATTATAACGATTCAAAACACGAAGCTTCATCAATTGATATCTAAAAACTCAAACACAACATCCTTTTACTTCAAGCAATGATTAAACACCTTAAACAACCCAAAAACCATTAACTATAAACCTAAACAATTAGAGATTCAACAAAATTTCAGATTTTATTATTAAAAACAACTTATCCACATAATAATACATCCAAAATAAGATTGAAATCAACCCACAACACTGGAAAAATAGATCCAAATCGAAAATCACAAGATCCTTCAATTAAACCTCAATTAAGCTAAAATCCATAATTAATTAATCAAAACTATTAGAAAACATATGTAAAGAGCCAAGAACTTGGAATTTCAGTAAAGAACCTTTCACTAGAGGAGAATAATGAAACTTACCTCCAATGAATGATTTTCCCCTTAACTGGATGGTTTTTCCTCTTGAAAAACAAATAAATTCAATGAGATTTTTGGAAAACAACTTGAGAAATCATTTAGCGTGTAACACCCCGGTTTTGGGCCTAGGGGTTTTGGGATGGTTTAATCGGTCCGGTGGACCGAAATTAGAGATTCTAGTAGGATTCAGGATTTAAATTGGATTGAATATTTTTATAAGGGATAAAAATATGGAAATAGTCTAAAATATTTATTAATTATATAAATGATTTTGGTGAAAATAATTTTGGAAAAGAAATTCAAAAATGGGACATTTTGAGTTAGTGACTAAAACGCAAAGTTTGCGAAACTATTTTTAGTGACTGTTTTGAAGATGGGTCAAAACTTTGAATCTTTAAGGAGCTAATAATCCAAAAGGGTTTCATGATATTTCACCCTTTAATTAACTATTTTTAATTAATTTTTTAAGAGGTATAAACAGTGGAGAGAATTAATTAAACACAAGTAAGCTTTTTAAAAGAATTTCACGTAACTAACTTTGTAACTTCTTTCTCTCAAATTCTCTCCAGCCAAACACATTTCCAACTTCAATTTCTTCAGGTAAAATTAGGATTTCAAAGAGTTTTTGATTTCCAATTGATTTCTAAAGCTTTTACATCAAATATTTATTGTTTCTACCTTGATTTTCATGGTTTGTAAAGCAGTTGAGGGGAGAAATCAGCATTGGAGGTAAGGATTCGTTCTTCTCCTCTAATGAAAGGTTCTTTATTGAAATTCCTATGTTCTTGATCCATTTGATATGATTTTCATTGGGTTTTGATTAATTAAGCTCGGATTTATGGTTTAATTGATGGTTTATGATGAAAAATTAAAGAAATTTGTGGTGATCTATTTTTGCTGAGTTAATGATTGGTTTATACCTTGATTTTGATATTTAATATGATAATGAAGTGAGTTTTGATGATAGAATCCCGGAATCTATTGAATCTCTAGTTTGTTAGATTGGTAGTTAAGAGATTTTGAGGTTAATTATTGGTTGCTGGAGGTATAAGGTTGTTTTATGTTGTTGTTCTGATGTTAATTGATTGTATTTGAAGGTTGAGATTCGTAGTTGTGGGTTGGGTTAAGGTTTTTGGTGAATCGATGATGTTTTTAGTTTATAGGTTGTGGTGTTGTGGGGGATTATAGGTAGATAAATGTTAATTGATGGTTGCTGTGAGTTTGGATGCATTATAATGCATTGGATCCTCTGTTGTGATGTGTTTGAAATAGGGGAAGTTAATCCGAAAGTGAACCTTGGTGTTGAACAGTTGTCGGAAGCTTAATTTGGCATCGATAAGAGAGGCGCTACTTTGTGGGTGAGTGAAACGGATAAGAATGGCCTTTTAAATATTTGAAAAGGGTTAATGGGAGTCTAGACTAGGCTTGATACGCTGGTCAAAGACTCAAAAGTAAGTAAAGTGGATTTCTCTCTCGATTTCGGTTGGCAAATGATTTATGAATGCACTTGTTAAATGATTGTTTACCTCATGTTTTATGCTTGAAATGAGCATGGTTTAATGCTGGGAATTGATATGAAATGATGTTAGAAGCATTTGGAAAGTAATGCATGATTTTAAAGAATGTTTACGAACATGGCTTATGCATGGTTTAATGCACGATGAAATGATCTGAATAATGCATATGAAAATAGTGAGGTATGTTTATAAAAGTGGATTATATTGGCAAGTGATGAATACCTGAATATGTCAGAATTCTCAATTTTCTGTGGCAACCCTGACACGAAATCTGTGGTGATTCTCTCCCATTTCTACTCCGAAATTCTCAATGGTTGCAACAACGCGGATGGAAACTGATGTTCACCTTTAACCCGCTAACACACCATACACTTGGACACAAACTCTGCCACATCCTTTTCAAACCAACCCAATAGTACCTTTCCTTCAAATCATGATACATTTTGATACTACCAGGATGCATAGCAAAAGGACTAGAATGTGCTTCCGCCAAAATAGTACGCCTGAGCTCCAGGACTTTCGGCACCGCTACTCAACCCTTGAAGCACAAAACTCCATCACCATCAAAATGAAAATCCATCAGATTACCATCTACTATGTCTTTAACATAAGGAACCAAAGAATCATCATATGGTTGCTTAGCCTTAATCAACTGTGACAGCTTAGGCTTAACTTACAATTCAGCCAACAACCTACCTTCCCGCGTCACACTCAACCTTGCAAACATTGCCCTAAGCTCAACCGCCACCCTACGACTCAAATCATCCACAACAACATTGGCTTTTCCAGGATGATACTCAATTGTAAAGTCATAATCCTTAAGCAACTCCAACCACCTTCGTTGCCTAAGGTTCAAATCCTTTTGAAACATTAAATACTTCAAACTCTTATGATCCGTAAAGACCACACACTTCTCTCCATAAAGGTATTGTCACCAAATCTTCAAGGCAAACACCACCGTAGCAAGATCCAAATCATGAGTTGCATAATTGCGCTCATGAACCTTCAACTGCCTCAACGCATAGGCCACAACCTTTCCATCCTGTATCAGCATGCAACCCAAACCAACATGCGATGCATCACAATAAACCACAAACTACTTCACAGATTTCAATTGATCAACACAGGAGCATGTGTCAAAACCTCCTTCAACTTCTCAAAACCCTGCTGTTGTTTCTTTGTCCAAATGAAAGAAACATTATTTTGTAGAAGCTTGGTCAACGGAGCCGCAATACTAGAAAACCTTTCCACAAAACGACGATAATAACCTGCCAAGCCAAGGAAACTATGCAGTTTCGACAGGGTCTTAGGTTATTTCCAATTGAGAATAGCCTCAATTTATGTGGATCAACACTAGTTCCCTCCGCGGATACCACATATCCGAGAAACATCACCTCCTTGAGCCAAAACTCGCACTTGCTCAACTTGGCATATAACTAATTATCCTTCAAGACTTGCAACACAATCCGCAAATACTGATCATACTCCTCCTCGGTACGAGAGTACACGAGTATATCATCGATAAAACCCCCACAAATCGATCAAGGTACTCATGAAACACTCAATTCATAATGTCCATGAAAGCTGCCGGGGCATTTGTCAAACCAAATGGCATCACCAAGAACTCGTAATGCCCGTACCTCATATGAAATGTCGTCTTATGAACATCCACATCCTTAACTTTCAACTGATAATACCCCGACCTTAAATCTATCTTCGAAAATACTGCTGCCCCGCGAAACTGATCAAACAAGTCATCAATCCACGATAACGGATACTTGTTCTTCACTGTCAACTTATTCAACTAACAATAATCAATGCACATACGCATCGATCCATCCTTCCTTTTCACAAAAAGAACTAGAGCACCTTGAGGAGAAACACTCGGTCGAATGAACCCATGATCCAACAACTCCTAAAGCTGGGATTTCAACTCTTCTAACTCCTTCGATGCCATTCGATAAGGAGCAATAGACACCGGAGTTGTACCTTCATAAGTTTCAATACGAAACTCCACCTCCCTATCTGGAGGTAAACCCGACAACTCTTTACGAAAAACCTCTGAATACTCACAAACAGCTCGAATGTCCTACACCCGAACACCCTTAGCTTCCGGATTCATAACAATAGCCAAATAAGCTTGGCAACCATCAAACATCATCTTCTCCACTTGGATAGCTAAAACAACATTGGGCAAGAATTTTACATTCTCACCCACCACCACAACTTCATAATCATCGGCCAACTTCAGAGAAATTCTTTTGGACTCACAATCCACCATTGCCTTGTGCTCACTTAACCAATCCATACCAAGATAACGTCAAAACCATGGAATGGCAACTCCATCAAATCTGCGGCAAACTCATTACCTTGCACTGCCAAAGGACAACGCCTATACAACCTTCTAGTTGTAATTGATTCCCTAAAAGAACTAGTTACTAACATGTCAACATCTAAGATCTCAACAGGAACATTTAACAACGATCCATGCTCACTTATGATGTATGAATGAGTAGACCCTAATCAATCAAAGAAAATAATGACAAAGACTACAAGGAGAAAGTACCTGTGATCAGATCTATGTCGTTGCGCCCCTCACGATGAGCATAGATCATGCTGGTCCACCATTCTCTGGTTGTATAGCAACAGCACGAGCCACAACTCTCTGACCATCTTCGCGCCTCTAAAAATTACCCCTGCCAAGACCTTGGCCCCTAGCAGGTACAACAGCCTGAACTGGTGCATCACCTGCAGCACGAGGACAATCACGCTTCATGTGACCAAGAGATCCCCATATCCAGTAACTCATGGTATTTCCCCAACACTCACTCGTGTGGCGTTTACTGTAACGCTCAAACTCAACTACATTACGAACAGCTTGGTTACCATGGCCACCACCACGCTTGTGATCTGACTTGTGCCTCTTATCTCGAAACCTCTTATTCTGCTTCCCAAAATAGCCAGAATCATCTCCTAGCTTGTTCGAGGTCATGCCAAACCTTGTCCCAACACTCTCAAGGACTGCTCAATATCCTTAGTGCGGTTTACAAGCACATCAAAATCTGTGTTGTCCGCCACCAACAGGTATGTTTTGATATCCTTCACTAACCCATAGCGAAACCTATTGCACCTCTCAAGATCATTCAGAATCAACTCTAAGGCATAAACGGACAAATTTCACCTCATATTCCGCCATAGACATGCCGCCTTGAACCAAGGCCATAAACTCACGTTTCCTCACATCTAGATACTGAGGACCAAGATACTTCTTCTTGAAAGCTCTTCAAAAGAACTCCCAAGTTACATCCGCCTCCAAGACACTAGCAATTGTGGTCACCCGCCAATGATAAGCATCACCATGCAACAAAGACGCTATACAACCCAGCTTACGCTCATCATTACAGCCCATTTGATCCAAAATAGGGATTGTACTCTCCATCCAACCCTCGGCAGCCTCAGGGCCTAAACCCCTGAACTCAACATCTTCCAAACTGCGAAAGCGCTCCAAAGGTAACCCTAGGTTAACCGCCACAGTAGGTGTAAGTGTTTGTGCATGCACTTCAGCCATCGCTGCTTGAAAAGCTCCCATCATTGTCTGAACTAACGAAGTCAGATCACCAAATACCGACACTTGATGAGCCTGGGGCACACCACCAGCCCCAACATCGAATGGCGGAACCAACGGAGGAGGAGGAGGCAAAAGATTAGTGGGATTCTCTTCCTCAATGTTATTATGCCCAATTCTGGCATTACTAGCTATAAAACGTGTCTCACGTCAAGCCATGCTAACAATAGCATCAAAGCACATTAAAGTCAGGCTAACACAAGGCAAAGGATCCAAGACCATCTTATAAAACATTTTAAAACCTCAGTAATAGGCAATGTGTTCCTAGTTCATACCCTAACATGATGTAAATCAATCACCATACATAACCAACAATGATATACAACCAAACATCAACATCCCAACCTTTCGTAACATGGCTCTGATACCAACAAATGTAACCCCCTCGACCCGACCTAAACGCCCGACCGAACCGAGAGTGCTACATTAGGTTTGCCAAAGCAAATCAGAGAAAGGTTACAAAAAGCCGGTCCATTTTTTTCTTTTATCTTGTTTAAATGCAAATTATTACTCCTACATATTCATACTCACAACGGTAAGTTCTCGAATGAATCGAGTCACAAGAGACAATCATTTGCATCATATTCAAAATTGAGGACTAAAACATAAATATTTTAAAACACAAGACCAAAATTGAATTTAAGGTTACCAATCCTAAATTAGTCAAATTACATGCCAACATGATAAATTCCAAGTCAATTTAATCATCCCAATTCATACAAATTGCATTCCCAAGACTCAAGGACCAAAATGAAAGAACCAAAAACCTTCAAGATTCCAAAAATAACCAATTTAAGGGTACTGATATCGGTACGCGTACTCGTGTTTCAGTACGCCCTTACATTTTCAAAAACTGATAATCCAGTAGCTAAAACCTATACCGAAGTGCTTAATCACGTATCGAAACGCTTGTCAAAAATGCCTATGACCATATCAAAACATTTTCTCGAGTACCAAAACGTTAAGCCTAAAAAGGCAGGCCCGTATCAAAACACCCGCCCGCTTATCGAACTGCTATGCCTAAAATGGCCTAGCCGTACCGGTACGGGGACACCTGTTTCGATACGCCTGGACCTGTAATGACATTTTTAGCTGTTTTTTCTCACAAAACTATATGCATTTAGGTCCTAGCAACTTGCATACATACATATAAGCATCCAACATCACATTTAACAACACTTACACCAAGGTTTAACTACAACACAAGATTATGCCACCCTAAAGATTGATCTAGAATCATGCTCCCTATAACTCACCGCCAAACATACCAAGATGCTCAATTAAACATTTACCAGCAAGAACACCACTCCAGCAACACATCAATACCATACTCAACAGGATTAGCTCATCAAAGCATGTACCTAGGTAACCATATAACATCAACAATAGGTAACGATGCACGATATGCGAAACACCAACAATCAAGCTCCAAAGTCACAACATTATACATGCTCAAAACCAGAGAAAACTAAATTACAAATCCCAAAAATCCATGGCGAACACATTGCCCTATTAACCAGAAAATAAAACCGAGTTCATACTCAAATAGTCTTGTCGTTAGATCTCTTAATCCTTGCCTTTGCTGCCTCCAAGCTTTAATGCTCTACATCATTAGAGAAAAGAGACTTTAAGCACACTTTCTTAGTGAGGGTGCTCTAAAACGATGTTGCATTTAAAACCCTTGAAAACCATCACTTGTTTTCAAACCATGCTTACGACCTAAGCAAGTTCCAATAGTTTCAAATCAAAACATGCATATCAACCATATGCAAAACGATATATATGCCACATGCTTAATCCCAAAGCATCAAATACAACACCATGCATAAATCCCAAAGCACCAAATACAAAACCATGCTTAAATCCCAAAGCACCATATACAAAACCATGCCTAGATCCCAAACCACCAAATACAAAACCATGCTTAGATCCCAAAGGATTAGAAATAGATTCAACATTAGAATTCTCATATATTGGCAATTATAGTGACCCTGGATAGTCGACCACTATCCTTGATTAGCTGATTGCTAATCATTAGTTAACCGACCGTTAACTTTACACATCAGATTCACGAATCTCCCTTAATAACCGACCATCATCAAGACTACCCCATGCCGACCGCATGACTTTACAACCTTGCAAACTGCAAGCTTTACATCAACAAGGGGAACCGACTACTCAACCCAAGTGATAAGAACATAGTCTGGGTAGCCGACCGCTATACCTTAAGGACTCTTAACCCACGATTGATTTTTAACCATATTATAGTGCACTTTATCTTATGACATGCCAACTATATCCGAATGTTTTCTAACCTTCTGACAGAGCCAATATATTATTTACAAAACCATTTACTCACTGTTTTACAATGCATTACACAAATTCCCCACATATGCAAATCACATTGCCATAAGAATAGCACATTCCTGACCGAAATAAAACCAATGCTTACTAGCATCTAATACACTTTTAAGCCACTACATATGTACTCAAAATCATGCATTTATAGTAAGTATAAACAAACCATTCTTATGACCAAAACATGAATTACACATGCTCATATCTGAACTGATATTAAAGAGGGAAACTTACTTCTGAGCTTAGGTAAGTGTTTCAAACTTATCCTAAACCACCAAAACCACTTTCAAACCTTTGAAAGATTTTCAAGACCGTTTCCACTCACCGATTTTACTTCACCTTGCTTGCTACCGCGAAACAAGCTCCCTACAAGTCTAGAACCACCTCAAGATGCTACCCTTGATTATCCCCTGTTTCGGCCACAGAAAACCAGAGGAAACATGCATTAAAATGCATCCAATACTCTGTTTCAACCCAAAATCCCGTAGCTCTCAGGATGCCCACTCAAAACTTATCTGAAACTTACTAAAATCAACCTCAAACACTACTCAAATTTAACCCAACCATATTATAACGATCCAAAACATCAAGCTTCATCAATTGATATCTAAAAACTCAATCATATCATCCTTTTACTTCCAGCAATGATTAAACACCTTAAACAACCCAAAAACCCTTGACTATCAACCTAACCAATTAGGGATTCAACCAAATTTGGGATTCTAATATTAAAAAACACTTATCCACATAATAATACATCCAAAATAAGATTGAAATCAATCCACAATACTAGAAAAACAAATCCAAATCGAAAATCACAAGATCCTTCAATTAAACCTCAATTAAGCTAAAATCCATAATTAATTAATCAAAACCTATTAGAAAACATATGTAAAGAGCCAATAAATTGGGAATTTCAGTAAAGAACCTTTCATTAGAGGAGAAGAACGAACCTTACCTCCAATGAATGAGTTTCCCCGTAATTGGATGTTTTTCCTCTTGAAAAACAAAGAAATTCAAAGAGATTTTTGGAAAACAACTTGAGAAATCATTTAGCAAATCAATGAGTTAAAAAATTAAGATCATTACCTTAAATCTCTAATGAAAAAAGAGTGTTTGGCTGAGAGTGTTTTGAGAGAAAATGTGAGAGAAGAAAAGTTACGTCAACATTGTGTTTTGAAAGAAATAACAACCTTTTAACTAAATACTTTTTAATTCTTTTAATTAAAACCATTTTAAAATAATCCTAATTAAGAGAAAACTCAGATTAGGCCAAATGGTAAAATAGCTCCTTAAAGATTCTAAGTTTTGAATCTTTACAAAATAGTCACCTTTTAAAAATAGTTTTCAAAATTTGCATTTTGGTCACTAGCCAACCCTTCCAAAGCTCGTTTTCCAAAATTTCTTTCAACAATATTTTAATATAATAAAATATTATTTTTAAACATTTTCCATATTTTTAGCTTATGGAAAAATATTCACTCCCGAATCTGACTCGAATCTCTAACCCGGTCCACTAGACAGTCTAACCCAGCCTCAAAACCGCAAGGCCCAAAATTGGGGTGTTACACTTTTGGAAGATCATTTTTATCCTTTTTGGGAAGCTTCATCCATGGCGGCTTGAACTTCGTTCTAGTGAACCAAGGTGAATACGAGGCAGATCACTTAGTGAAAAAAAGGATCCAAGTGCTGAAGCAAGGGAATTTCGTGGAAATACTTCGAGATAGCTAGGGATATAGGTTTCTATTTGTTTTTACTTGTTTCTTGTAATGCAAATAGTAAATATATCTTAGGATTGCTACCTTATGTGAACTCTTGTGGGCGAACACTATATGTAACTAAGGTACGCGAACAGAATGCAGTGCTTGAGAACGTGAATTTAAAGGCAAACTAAAATTGCGCAAGCAACATATTGCATAGCTACTCATCCTCAAGTCAGTCATTTTGATCACTGGAAGAAGTTTTCGCTTCCCACACTTGATAATAATTGTGAGTCGTAGCTTCATGTAGCTTCGTAGTTCTAGCACGTGGCATTGGTCCTAATGAAAGTTTCTGAGGATCGTCTTGTTGGACCATGTTCAAATCACTAAGGTATTATACACTAATTAGAACCGATGTTGGAATGTCCTCGTCGATAAGCTTCTCGAATCTTCCAAGTCCTACTAACCTACGAACAAAAAATTAATTCTAAATGTTAAGCTTACAAATCTCAATGATACATTTCTAGTCTAGATTTCTATTATACTTCATGCAATTCATAAGCATAAACATGAAAGTAGACAATAAGATATATGACATGAGTATAGCAAGTTATCCATGGTTCTACGAGCTACATATGCTAGCAACCATAGAGTAATGTACGAAATCTTCATTATTATCATCATGCTCAACATCATAATCAATATTATATTAAACATACATCGCTCAGGATAACAAAGCATCAAGCTTGCTGTGATCATACTTGAAATCACATAGCCATCAAGTACCTCACAACAATATTTGGAATTTCATATTCATTGAATATAATACAACATAGTCGTACCCGAGATCACATAGAATCAAGTACGATAAATGTTACTCGAGATCATACAACATCATGAATGCATGAACTTCACAATTATTACATTACAACAATTTGGTATCTATATCACATAACAATCAAAATAATCAATTAATCAAGTGTCCTCAAGGTCATACATCACAACACTCAAGTCAATTATGGTTTATTATAGATAGCTCACTATCTTAGTTCAACCAAGGCTTTAGTGTATAGGTTTAGTATGCTAGAGTTTGTTTTAGACATTATTCAACCCATTATAAGGCTCTAAAAATTAACTATTCATTATGTCTTAAATCCCATTGAGCATTGGTACTTCTATAATGGTATTGGTACTCGTTACAAGAGGTATCAGTATCGATACTATAACCCCCTTAACCTAGTCTAGCTAGAATCGAGCTAAAAGGACTACATTACGTTTGCCGAAGCAAACCCGAACTAATAACCTAAATCAGTCCATTTTTTATCTTTTCTAAATGCATAATTAAATCCTAAGGTGACCATGCTGGCAGCAAAGAAATTTACAACTCCATCAAGTGTCGAACGAACATCCAATTGATCAATAACGTACTTCAGGGACCAGATTGCATTTTCATAAATTATAAGGACTTCTTTAAATCCAAAGTTACCAACTCTCAATTAGTCAGGTTTCATGCATTTAGGTAAAAATTCAACTTAAAATAATCATCCAAACTCATTTATTTGCATAAATAATATTCAGGGACTAGATTGCATATTTCCAAACTTCAACAGGCAAATACACAAAGAAACAACAATGCATACAGATACGGGCAAGCTCCTATCGATACGTCTCAACGGACTTAACCGTTATGCGTACTGGTGCACTAGACACCATACTAATATGGAGCGTAAAGTAACCCGTACCCGTGCAGCATAGTTCTCGTACCGATCCCCCTTTTTTCCTTCAAAACCCCAATTTCCAGTAACTATAATGCATATCGATATGGTACCCTATGTATCAGTACAATGCTGTAAAATGAAAGGGTCGTACAAGTACTCAAACCCGTGTACCGATTCTGATGTACAAATCTCAAGGGGTATACTGATACTCGGCTAACCGTATCGATACCCCTGTGCATTTTACCCTCAAAATGGAGCTATTTTAGACCTCGTGTACCGATCCCTGACTACTCGTATTGGTGCGCGAAGCTTTATAATGACCTTTAGGTCCAACATATGACACTTTGGCTCACTCTAAACACATCCAACACTTACCCAAACATCATACATCAACAAAGGCATACTTTACTCAATCATACCATCATTTTAAAGCAGCTCAAACTTACCTAACTTAAGCATCCACAACATCTATAGGCATGCTTCCTACTCAACATCCAAAACATAAATCCAAGGCAATATCAAACATATTAATCTACAAACAAGTCCAAAACAAGATTTTAGACTTGCGCGGACATGGAGTTTAGCAATCAACCCTCCCAGGCAACAATGGACTATATTGCCTTTATTACTACAAGTCTAATTCCAAAACCATACTCGAGTTTGTTCAAAGCTCTTGGATTTTCCCCTTGCTTGCTTGTTGCCTTTGGACCTTACTTATCTGTATTGATGGAAAAAAAGAGCGTAAGAATATAATGCTTAGTGAGGAGCGCTCAAAAACAAAGTCACATCAATGCATTTCAAACTGGTTTTCTAAACCATTTTCAAACTTATTTTAAAACCATCACCATAATACATTATTGGTTTAAACATCGTTCCAAACATCAATCGAAATCATCATCATTTCAAAAACGTCATGTTAAACATCATGCCTTGCTTTCCATGCACTTAATCATTTCAAAACATGCTTTAACCATATTTAATCACATATCATGATTTCATATGCATAGTCCCATATGCATACCTCCATTTAAGCCTTCCCGTGCATTATACCACAATGCAAAGCTTAAAGAGCAAACATGTATAAATCACATAATATATCATCATATATACCTCAATTTAAGCCTTCCCATGCAATTAATCCCAATGCAAAGCTTAAAGAGCAACCATTTATAAATCACATTATACAACAATACCTATCACATGATACAACATCAATTATATTGGCTTACAAATGATCATCAACCAAATTTCACTTTACAAAATATAACATCGGATACACAGATTCAACAAGTGTCCTCTCAACACTTCATACAATCTCAACTGGAATCACCCAAGGTTCACCAACAGAAGTTTTTGGTACACATAAACCCTTCCACCATTGTGGTACTTGTCGTACTTGTCATGGAGTTTTCGGCACACATAAACCCCTCAGCACCACTCATCAGCTATACGTTAGGGTACTTGGATGGAGTTTTTGGTACATATAAACCCCTCAACATCCAAGACGACTTTTTTATAGTGCACTATCAATCTTATGGCCGGCCAAATATATCCGATAACATTTTCATACCATCATTTGCCAATATAATTCTTTTCTTTACCATTAACTCATTGTTTTCATATACATCAATTAAAACCATTTACCCAATGCATCAACCATGCATTAACCAATGTTCAAAAACATTATCCAAAACATGCATTACTTCCAAATGCATCATAATTATTTTATAAACATTTTCTAGCATTAAACCAAGCTCAATTCATGCATACACAGTGAGAAATCAAGTCATCAAAACAAGTGCATCGAAACCAATTTGCCAAACCAAAATCTAGAGAGGAATCATCCTTTACTTACTTCCGATCTTAGACCAGCGTTTAAAGCTTGATCTAAAGCCCCAAACAAAACTTTTAAACCTTTGAAAGGTTGTAAAACACGTTCTCACTCACCAACAACACAAAGCTTTACCTGCCAATACAAATCCAAGCCTTCACATCTTCTGACACCTCACCTCAAACTTGAGGATCAACCTCTCCTGCTTTAACCACACAAAAATAGAGGTTCCAACGAATCAAAATACATTCAATAGCCCAGCAACAACAATTTACACAAAACCTCGTCAAACTCTACCCAATTTCCCTCCACAACAACCAAAAACAACATCAAACACCTTCCAAAACTTAACCCAGCAAAAACCTAACGTCTTAATCCATGAATTAACACCCAAACGCACATTAACATCATCCTTATATCTCTAGCATTCATTAAACATCTAAACTCCTCAAAACTCATAACTAACAACTTGGAAAATTAGAGATACACCTATTTTCGAGATTCCAATGTTACAATCAACTTATTAACATTATAAAACATCAAAATCTTGATCACATCAAATCAATAACCCAACAAAAAAGATCCATAATAAAGATCAAATAAATACATCAATTAAATTGTGACCCATCTTTCCATATCTAAATCATTAAAACTCATTAGAAACCATATATAAAGAATCAATAACTTGGGAATTTCAGTAAAAAACCTTAAATTAGAGGATAAGAATGAAGCTCACCTCTAACCTTATCTTTCCCCTTAATTGGATGAGTTTTCTTGAGAAAACAAGATTAAGTGATTAAGTAAAATAGGTTTTGTTAGGGAATCATTAAAGATTCATTTGAAAATAAAAGAATGTTGAAATCAAGTGATTACTTGAGAAAATTGAAGTAGAAAAGAGTGTTTGGCTGGAGAGAATTTGAGAGTAAATCTTTTAAAGAAAGTTAGTTACGTATAATTGTTTTTAAGAATTAATTACAAAATTAATTCTCCAAGCCTTTTTATACTCCTTTAAAAATATTTTTTAAAAATATTCAATTAAGGTGAAAAGTATGATATTATACTTTGGCCAAATAGCTCCTTAAAGATTCTAAGTTTTGACCCTTTTACAAAATAATAACTCAAAACAGTTTTAAAACTTTCTATTTTGGTCACTGACCAAAAATGTCACTTTTCGAAACTTCTTTTGTAAAATTGATTTTCCAAAATCATCTACATATTAAATAACGATTTTAGGATATTTTCCCATATTTTTTCCTCACTAAAAATATTAATTTCAAATTAATTCTAAAATTGACTCGAGTCCTCTAATCTGGTCCATTAAACCGTCTAATCAACCTAAAAAACTCCTAGGCCCAAAACCGGGGCATTACAACTCTCCCCCCACTTAAGAAATTTCTTCTTTTAAATTTACCTTATGGAAACAGATGCGCAAATTGCTCTATCATGTCGCCACAACACCTTAACAAGCTCAAACGTCTTACCAAGAAGAACTTTACTACTGGAGCCAAGGATCTCCACCGATCCTCATTATAAGATAAATCCGATTGCAACTCAACATCCTATACCAGCATCACATACGACAGATCTGAATGATACCTCCGCAACATGGATACATGAAACACGTCATAAATCTTCTCCAAATCATGAGGCAACATCAACCTTTTAGCAATTGGACAAACACGCTCCAACATCTCATAATGAAACACCCCCAACCTAGCTTAGGAGTAAACTGAATTGGAAAGTGTTATAAGACAAACAAGGAAAGATTAAGCACATGTAGTCTTGATTTCAAGGCACCAAACGTAAAACAAATACAAGATTTCACCTCAAATTACTCAAGTTTAGTAAAAATTTAAAACTTTATCTCAATTTATCTTATAAATATTTAAGTGCATAATTTGTTCATCAAGCATAAGATTTAAAACCTTTCGTATAACAAACAGTCTAAGTCTTTTGCTGGTTAAAGACATTCAACCATTCTTTACAAAGATGACTTAGACTTCGATTAAAAATCTTTTAAGGTTTATTTCGAAATTTGGTTCTGAATTAAACTGGTTCATTTGTTAGTGAGACATCTTAAAACCCTTAACTTATTGACCGATTCCTTGTTTTACCATTTAATATCAAGACTTTTAATCGAGATTATCAACTAAGCAACACATATCTATACCAATCATATATCCTTAGAAGCAAGCATTCAATGTCTAACATAGCTTCACTCACAAGAAATCTTTTGAACTTCAAATCTAACTTAGCTTACGCTATCATGAAGCTTATCAGATTGTTTGCAAAAAGGTGATAGCTAACTTCAACTACTAAGATCAATTTAAATCGGAGCTTAAACTAATCATGGTCAGATACATATAACCTTTGAATAGCATGACCAAATACAAAGTTCACTAACATCTAACCATTTACTTATTCTAACCATTAAACTAGCGATTCGAACTATGCCACTTTTATTTGGGGTTTAACTCAAGATAATATACATTTCTGAACTTACAACACACATACCATCAAGATGATCTATCAACTTAAGACTCTTACAGATAATTAAACAACGTATCATATACAATACACATTAATCACTAGTTCTTAGCATAACAAATATTTTGTTTATAACCTTTGTTCTTATTCGAATTATAGGGTGTCCTACCAATCATTCATGAAATAAAACCATTAAAACATCACAAAACACTTAATTTATTTGACAAGCAAACATTCGGATATGTCTCTAGCATAGCTCAGCTACCATGCAACTATTCAATCTAGCTAACTATGAAATCATAGCAAGCAACCACCAAGAAATAATTAAAGGCCCATTACATAACTTTGAATACTTATCAAACTTATATACATATGTACAAAATGGAATCTAAATGTATTATGCAACTTAACAACTATGTGCCACCATCTAGGAGTTCTTTAAGAGAATTCAAGATATACAATCTCGACTTCCATATGATCTTGTCTAGGCTTAAAGCTAACCAAAAATGAACTTAATCTGAAAGACAGTGAAAGGATGTATAAGTACAATTACTTAGTGAGGTAACTTAAAGCATCTAAAGCATATAACAATAATTTCACTTCGATCTTTTACTCACGCACATATTTCTAAGCTTGGACACAGAGTTAACCATTCTAGGTCAAGACATTCACTCAAGAAATTACACTTATACATGAGAGATTCGAAATTAAGCATGTCCATGTATTCATATAGGTATTTGAATAGAGCATAGCTAATCACCCAATTGGATACTCAAAATAGACATTACCAGCTATGCAAGACTTTTACATGACTCATTACTATCATATAAACTTTCTTTTATCATAGCCTTGTATTTCAATCCATTTATTTCACTTGTATATCTTTTGTTTAAAACATCCATAGTACAATTAATTCATGAGTATACATTTTTATACTTGTATATACATTTATAGATTCAAAACAGTCCATGTATTCTTGTATCTTATTCAAAACCAAAACAGTCCATGTATTCTTGTATCTTATTCAAAATTGTCCATAAAACATACGTATACATTTATAGATTCAAAACAGTCCATGTATTCTTGTATCTTATTCAAAATTGTCCATAAAACATACATATACATTTATAGATTCAAAACAGTCCATGTATTCTTGTATCTTATTCAAAACTATCCATAAAACATACATATACATTTATAGATTCAAAACAGTCCATGTATTCTTGTATCTTATCCAAAGCTGTTCATAAAACTTATATATACACTTATAGATTCAAAACAGGCCATGTATTCTTGTATCTTCTTCAAAACTGTCCATAAAACATATATATACACTTATAGATTCAAAATAGGCCTTGTATTCTTGTATCTTATTCAAAACTGTCAATCAAACTTATATATACACTTATAGATTCAAAACAGTCCATGTATTCTTGTATCTTACTAAAAACTATCCATAAAACATATATATACACTAATAGATTCAAAACAGGCCATGTGTTCTTGTATATTATTCAAAACTGTCCATAAAACTTATACATTTATAGATTCAAAGCAGGCCATGTATTCTTGTATCTTATTCAAAATTGTCCATAAAACTTATATATACACTTATAGATTCAAAACAGTACCTGACATAGATTAAGACAATAATAGTCCTTAATCTTTTCGAACATAACATTTCATATATATATATATATATATAAGTAGGTGCTACTTATCATGTTAGTTATCAAACATGGCATATTTTAAACTTAAATATACTTATCATAACAGACGTTTGACATAACATATTTTAGACATGATCTATTTATCACTTAATGTACCAAACATAAGCATATGTTACTTGCCCTAGTAGATACCAAACATAACATATTGTAGACATGAGGTACTTATCACCAGAGGTACATAAGGTACAAAACATATCATCTCATAATCACATGTTACTTATCATGTAAGATAGCAAGCATAGCATAACATAAACATGGATTATTTATCACCAAAGGTACAAAACACATCATCTCATAATCACATGTTACTTTTCATGTAAGATAGCAAGCATAGCATAACATAAGTGTGGGTTATTTATCACAAGTGCTGTTTAGGTAATTCTTAAACTTGGTTTACAAATTTCATTATTTGTCTTTAACATAGCCTTCAAAATCAAGTAACATCCTAGGTACATGAATCCCCAACCAACAATCGCCAATAAAATGGTACTCGCAGTACTGGTCAATCCCTCCTACTGTCGCCAAGTGACCACAATACTCCCCTCCTACTGTCGCCAAATAAGGACCGTAGTCTACCCCAAAATTGAGCTCTATGGACTCTATGTCATGCCAACTATACCTAAGACTGACTTGAGACCAAGGCTTTTCACATATTCTTACATTATTATATCAAGTATGAGCTTAGCTACATATTCATGTAATCATGTACATGTTATAATTTTTATCATAGCAAAAATGAATGAGCATTACTCCTTATCAGAATGTCATATTAACAAAGCTTATTGCCTTTTCGTATTAGGTATGTATTCACCTTATGTGAAATTTTGAGTTCGTTTTTCTCAATTTATTCGAATAACATGTCTTATTCATATCTGAAGCGGAATCATAATTAAGCACAGTTTTAAATTCATGTAGTTATAAATAAGGCTTAAGTCTTATCGTGTCAGGCTTATGCATATATACATTTATATGCATAAAATTCAACCATATAACATGCTTTCAACCAAATTTCATATCATGTCATAGAGTACTTTTCAATAAAGTACTTACCTTATAACCAAGCTTAGCCATACTAGCACCATTTAACTTTAAGAGCAAGCAAAATCAATTAAAGTAAAACAAAGATACTCGGGATTGTTTCACTCTATTCTGTGACTTTAAACTACTCTCACCTTTTATCCTGAAGTTACGAGATACCTGAATCCTTAATCATATCTTGCTACTTATCCAAATCCTTTCCTAGCTTATTCTTGGTCTAATATGACAAAAGTTTAATCATGTATTAGCACAATTCCTAACAATCATTCACTCACAAAACTATTCATTAATCAGGGATACATATATTTCCACACAAAATAGTCCACTAAATTTCCTATCAATGCAAAATAGTCTTCACATTAGCATTTATGTTTTAATACTTCAAAACAGTCCCAAAGCTTATAAAACAGTCCCTATTCACATTCATTAAACATTTCTTTTGTTTAATTACTCAAAACAGGACAACATACATACATACACTTGCAAAACATCCCAGTTTACATAAAAATTCATTTAATCAATCAAAACAGGACAGCACACACACACACCCACATATATATATATATATGTTTACACATTCGAGAAACCCCATATAGGTACATACATATTTTACCTTATAAACAGTTTTCTTTGTTAGCAAAAATACAATTTCCCTTGTTTTAGATCACTAAAAACAGCCCCCTAAATGCTCCTAACAACCATTCATTCATAAAACAACTCAATAGCATGTATATACATATAATTTCAATCAAACAGCCCACCAAGATTCGTGCACTTACAAATTAGTCCTATTACACAATTTTACACATTTCGTATATGTATATATATGATCATCAATATGCTTCATATTTATATAAAACAACCCAAACTCATGTATACATATTTTTATGTATCAAAACAGTCCGAAAACACTTATAATTACATTTTCTTACATATAACAACAGTCCATATTTATAAGACAGCCTTATGTTCGAATTTACAGAGTAATCCATTAGACAATTTGAATACTCCATTCTCTACAATTCTAGAGTTCCTTTTTCAAGCAGTAAGCAGCCCATAAATGTTACAAGAAAACCGCACACAAGAATTCATTACTTATCGCTCGAAAAAATTCATGACTTAAGAAACCAAATAACTACTCACACATAAGATTCATTCCCAAACATGAAGCTTTCAAATATTCAAGAAAATTTCTTAGCATAAATCCGTCTCTTACTAACCAAATCATTAACATAAAAAATACATAGTAAAATTCACATGAAATTCTCAATTAAGACTCTAGAACAAGAAGTAAAACAAGAGTGCTTACCCTTTTATCCTAAGTGATCAAACTACATTCGAAAATGAGCTAAATAACCTCAATTCTTCAAGAACTCCATGACTATAACTTAATCTCTCCCTCATTCTTAGGTTCGGTTGACAGAAGAGAAAAGGAGGCAACTTGAATTGTTATCCTTGATAATCGAACCCCCCTCCATTCTTGTCTTAATCTTAGATTTCCACATGGACAAACCCTTGTGCTTAAATTTGCTTAGAATGCAACTCAAGAAATTTCACAACTATTCGGTTTAATCCTTTTATTTTGGCCACTCGATTCTTGTTTGTTTTAAAGATGGTCCTTAACTCAGTTAATCGTTGATTCTAAAGGTGTCCTTAGTCAAATTGAAACATAATTAATGTTGTAACTTACTTCTAGGGTATATTTTGGGATATTACAATTCTCCTCCCCTAAAAAAATTCATCCTCGAATTTTCCTGAGGGGAAAAGGTGAAGTTATTGATTCTTCATGGTTGACTCCGGTTCCCGAGTAGCTTTACAGGGCAGCCACAGAACTTGATTTAGAGGGTTTTCTATCTGACAAGAAAATGGATTATTTCTCCAATTCATGGAGAAAGGTCATTTCTTATAATAACCTACCTAAACAAAATGTTTACTTAGTCAACAACATTTAGAAGATTTTTACTAATTTTGCTTCATTCTTACACTATTTCCTTCAATGGAGGAGCCAACCGGGATGTCGTTATCCCGGTCCAATTGTGCTTCAAACATTCATACTAACTATTAGTACGTAAGAGAGCTTTTATCATACACAGATCACAAGCACTCTTCAAATTTAACTCCTAGGTGGTACAATAACTTATGATGATGCAATGAGTCCCAATTTAGTCTGAGAATTGACTAAACCTAGGCTCTGATACCAAATTGAAATACCTCCCAACCTGCTTAGGAGTAAACCGAAATGGAAAGGGTTATAAGACAAACAAGGAAAGATTAAGCACATGCCGTCTTGATTTCAAAGCACCAAAAGTAAAACAAATACAAGATTTCACTTCAAATTACTAAAGTTTAGTAAAAATTGAAAACCTTAACTCAAGTTATCTTATAAATATTTAAGTACATAAATTGTTCATCAATCATCGAATTTAAAATCCATCATATCATAAACATCCTAAGTCTTTTGCTGTTTAAAGACATTCAACCATTCTTTACAAAGATGACTTAGACATACATTAAAAATCTTTTAAGGTTCATTTCAAAATTTGGCCTACTGAATTAAACCAGTTCATTCATTAGTGAGACATCTTAAAACCCTTAACTTAATGATCGACTCCTTGTTTTACCATTTAATATCAAGACTTATTAACCGAGATTATCAACTAAGAAACACATATATATACCAATCATATAACATTAGAAACAATCATTCAAAGCTCATGTCTAACATAGCTTCACTCACAAGAAATCTTTTGAACTTCAAATCTAACTTAGCTTACGCTATGACGAAGCTTATTAGATTGTTTGCAAAAAGGTGATAGCCAACTTCAACTACTAAGATCAATTTAATTCGAAGCTTAAACTAATCCTGGTCAGACACATATAACCTTTGAATAGCATGACCAAATACAAAGTTCATCGACATCTAACCATTTACTTATTCTAACCATTAAACTAGCGATTCGAACTACACCACTTTTATTTGGGGTTTAACTCAAGATAATATGCATATCTGAACTTACAACACACATACCAGCAAGAAGATCTATCAACTTAGACACTTATAGATAATTAAACAACGTATCATATACAATACACATTAATCACCAGTTCTTAGCATAACAAATATTTTGTTTATAACCTTTAATCTTATTCGAATTATAGGGTGTCTTGCTAATCATTCATGGTCTAAATCCATTAAAGCATCATAACTCACATAATTTATCTGACAAGCAAACATTCAAATATATCTCTAGCATAGCTCAGCTACCAAGCAACTATTCAATCTAGCTAACTATTAAATCATAGCAAGCAACCACCAAGAAATAATTAAAGACCCATTACAGAACTCTGATTACTTATCAAAATTATATACATATATATAGCCCAAATGGAATCTAAATGCATTATGCAACTTAACAACTATGTGCCACCACTTAGGAGTTCTTTAAGAGAATTCAAGACATACAATCTCGACTTCCAGATGATCTTGTCCAGTCTTAAAGCTAACCAAAAATGAACGTAACCTGAAAGATAGTGAAAGGATGTATAAGTACAATTACTTAGTGAGGTAGCTTAAAGCATCTAAAGCATAGAACAATAATCGATCATTTCACTTAGATCTTTTACTCACGCATATATATTTCTAAGCTTGGACACAAAGTTGACCATTCTAGGTTAAGACATTCACTCAAGAAATTACACTTATACATGAGAGATTCGAAATTAAGCATGACCATGTATTCATATAGGTATTCGAGTAGAGCGTAGCTAATCACCCAATTGGATACTTAAAATAGACATTACTTGCTATGCAAGTCTTTATCATGACTCATTACTATCATATAAACTTTCTTTTATCGTAGCCTTGTAATTCAATCCATTTATTTCACTTGTATATCTTTTGTTTAAAACATCAACAGTACCATTAATTCATGAGTATACATTTTTATACTTGTATATACATTTATAGATTTAAAATAGTCTGTGTATTCTTGTATCTTATTCAAAACTTGTAACACCCTCATCATATATTCGATGATTAAATACACATTGAAGTTGTTACTAAATTATTTAGCTATTTTCCTGACTTGTAAATTTTTTATTTTATTTTTTAAACTTCTGACATAAAACTAGCTTATAAATCAACCAACGAATAAATTGATACATGTCCACTAAAGAATATCATAAAATTAGAATGTCTTACTGATGTTTGGCAAATTGCAGCTTGATTAACATGCTTGACTCCTCTTCCGATAAGTTTCCAATAACCTACATGTGAAACAACACATGCTAAGTATTCACTTAGTGAGGCAACTATAAATTGAAGTAAAGCATTTCAATGTACAGAAATAACATAAAATAAACTTATTAAAGTCATTCCCCTGTCATTTAACAGTGCTATACATTTCCTCCAAAATGGCAAGCAAATCCCAATGACAGTTTATAGCATAACATCAAACCTTTATTTTACCAATCCAATATACGTTCAGCTTTTTAACTTAACTGCTTGCATAAATATATTTCATGTATTATCGTCCAAAGTACAAAATCATGTGATGCAATGGTACGCGAGTCATCACGACACCGTAGTGTCTACGATGCCTTAGTGACTGCATCGCCAAAGGGACTGAGATGAGTATGTACTCGAGGATGATCTTTGCTCCTCATAATCAAGGACGCTCTTTGCTCCTTATAATCGCACAATTTGTGCTAACAACACTGAAGTGTCTAAACCAACTTTGTAGAGTCTAATTCGACTCCGTAGAGTCTATCTCGACCCCGAAGAGTCTATCTTGCACTGTAGTGCTATGACGCAGCTGCTAAGACCCTATGGATATCCAACCATACCAAATATTCTCATGTGAACCTATGGTGTACGAGTCACCTCGACACCGTAGTGGTTGCAATGCCGTAGCGTCTGATGGTGAGTACATACTCAAGGACGCCCTTTGCTCCTCATACTCACACATTTTATGCTATGTAACACCGTAGTGTTTGAACTGACTCCGTAGAGTCTAATTCAACTTCATAGAGTCTATCTCGACCCGGAAGTGTCTATCTCGCACCATAGTGCTGCGACGCAGCTGCTAGGACTCTATGGATACCCAATTATACCAAAGACTCTTACACTAGTACTAGGGCATAACAATACAATATTTTCATATTCAATATCCAATCCTTCGATACTTTTATCCATAATTCGATAATGGGCAGTTCATATCCAAATATCTAAAATCTGATTTATCTTAGATAAATCATTTTGCCATATCAATGTATCACATATGCCACTTAGTACTTCGTGCCATTTACATAACTTTGATCAACATACATTTTCATTAATATCAAGGTCATATCATCACAAATCGTCCTATTTATCAATATTGCATAAGTATATGCAATCAATCATATCACATATATAATAAATAAGTAAAAATGCACTCACCTGGGCCATTTATTAGCATGCCTCACTAAATTTTACTCGATCCTTTCCTTCATAGTACCTCGAATCTTTTTTTGATTCGGATTTGACTTCATTAACCACATGAATATAAATAAACATTTGTTAAATTCACTTCTAACAATATTTCAATCAAGCTATCTAATCATTTAACACAAAATTTTCCATAATTTCCTTCCTTCCTTATATTGTCCCAAAATTCATTTTGGTCCTTAATGACCAATTTGAACTTCCAATAATTCTTTCGAGCTTGTTATCAAACATTTAGATTCAAAATGTATCAAATTCTATTTTCTGGCAACTTGTCCTACCCTCAGAGTTTTATTTCTAAAGATCAAAATACACATTGGATCTTAATATCCTTCATACGATTCTAACGATATAAGCCACAAAAATTAATAAAATCTACAAAAATTATGAAAATTCTTCAAACTCCCGTCACAATGTTGTCCTGACAGAAACTGCAATGTAAATTTTTTATCTTCATTCGATTAAAAAATCATATTTTTTAACTCGGAAGTCGAAATCAGTTTTCGTTTGATGGAAATGAATCTAGACAAACAAATATTTACATTGACATAAAATTCATCATCTAAACATTTTTGTAGAATTTATGGTGAATTTTCGAAGTCACTACCAAAAATTCAATCTTCTACATAGCTTTCCATAATAAACTTCTAATTTATACTAACTTATTCTTATTTTTCTACTTGTCAATTTAGTCCTATCACTTGCTTCAAACCACCAATTCATCATCTTCTTCATCAAATAATCATTCAAAATAATTCCCTCTAATTTTCTTTCTTTACCAAAATAGTCAGTAAAATGCAAAGTTAAGGATTCAAACTTCTTAACTTTGCAATTTAGTCCTCAAATCAACATTACTACCTTAATTTTATTATTTTAACTAAAAATCATACTTAATCCACATCCAATAATTCATTTCCCATTTGGTCACTTGATTTTGACGAATTGTCAAAATGGTCACCAATTCTATTCAACATCGGTTTAGCATTCTAACATCAATTTCACATCTCCAACATCATTAATTACATAAATACACTCAAATTTCATAAAATTCAGATTGGGTCCCTTAACTTTGAAGCTTGCCAAATTAGTCCCTGTATATTTAACTTAGGGTTTTGCTTCCAAACAACAAATCAAGCTTACTAGATTATTAGTCTAACATCACAAACCCTACGTTAGACTTAAATCCATAAACCCTAATCTTCTCCATGCAAACCATAATATGTAGGGTTTAAATCCTAACTCAATAACATGATTTTAAAATCATATAAGCTTGATTCCAACTTAAATTCAACCATGGAATCATAAAATTTCAAAAGCCCCAATTTTGTTCATAAACCCTAATTTCTTCCTCATATCAAATCTCATCAACAAAGCAAGTATTCTATGAATTATTTACATCAAAGGATAGAGCTTGAAGAATTGAACAACTTTGTAGTTTGAAAGATTACCTTAAAACAGAGATTTGGGGCTTAAATCGAGCTTGGAAAATTCCCTTCTTCTTTCTCCTCTTCACCACGGTTTTGGAGAGAAATTTGCTGATAATTCCTTCATATTTTCATGTATTTATGCCACTTGTATTATAATAAAATGAATTTTTAATTCAATAAATTCCACTTTCTAAAAATTCCCTCCAACTAGATCTATCTAATTTGCCATTTTGTAACATTCCAGCTAGACTTAGTTGGATTCTAATCAGCCACTATTCATCAATAAAATAAATCTCAAAATTCCTTCCATGTTCCTTTTGGGCAAAATGACCAAAATGCAATTTACCGATCAACTTATTCACAAAATTGCCATTCTATATCATTTCAATCAATTTAAATTTTTCCTGATCTTGTTAACATTCAAATAGTCATAAAATGATATTTTATAACTCTTCTAAGATCCATGGAACTATCTCTGAAATTTTAGCTCGATCCGATATACCGATAATTATCGAGAATTTTATCCGCTACTAAATAAATTCCTTAATCAAAATAAATCATAGGATTCATCTTGAATTGAACTCAAAATATTTCCAAAACGTGGGAATAATTTTTTATATCCTTCTTCTATCATATAGTAAAATCTCATAAATTTCCAGTTCGATCCGGATACCCGAATTCCACTTAAACTTTGACTGTGATTTCCCAACAATCGAAATATCGGTTCAAACCAGAATTCCACATTTGATCCACAACCTTAGGTGATCTATCTATTTATTAAATGAAAACCCCTAACTTTTGGGAAATTACAACTTTATTCCTTTAACATTTCATATTTAGTCTTGTACCACACTAGTTTTGACTACTTAACATTTTGGTCACTAAATTTTAAACTTCAATTCCCATTCCAATTTTCCTCGAATTTCGACCAAACTTTGCAAGTACCTTAATTAGATTTCCCTCTATCATCTGATGCTTTTAAATCTCAGAAATTCCTTTTCCATAACCCATAACCAAAGAAATCCTAACTTTTGAATTTTTGTCATTTTAGTCACTAAGATAACTTTTAAATTATTATCTTAATACTAAATGATCCTTAATCAACTTAGTAAAATTTGGGGTATTACAATTCTCTCCGCTTAAGAAAATTCATCCTCAAATTTTTAACATGTACCTGGTTCAAAAGGTGAGGAAATTGCTTTCTCACATCTCCTTTTGTTTCCCAAGTCGTTTTCTCAATTTTATGATTTCGCCAAAGAACTTTAACAAGCTAAATTGGTTTCTTTCCTTAATATACAACTGAACATACTTATCTCTAGGGTAATCTGTTCAAACAGGGATAAAGTGTGCTAACTTAGTCAATCTATCAACAATCACCCATATTGAATGCTTCTTAGTCGATGTCAAAGGTAGTTCTAATACAAAATCCATCATCACTCGTTCTCGTTTCCATTGAGAAATTAAAATCAGTCACGACTATTCAGAAGGTACCTGAACTTATGCTTTTACTTGTTGACATGTCAGACATTTAGAAACAAACTCAGTTATAACTCTTTTCATGCTTGGCCATCAAGATTGATTCTTTAAATCTTGATATATCGGGTTTCCACCTGGATGTACAATCAAAGGACTATAGTGTACTTCAAAGATAAGTTGTTTCTGTAATTCTCCATCGTTTGAAAAATAGGTTTTTCCTCGATAATACAAACATCCATTAGAATAATTTTAAAGTCTTCAGTTTCACCTTCTTCTACTTATTCGACCAAAAATTTGATTCCATGACACTTCCCAGAAGGTCAACCATCCTTTAATTTCTCGGGCCTGAGCACGCTTAACAATCTTGTTCGATCCAAATTCAATACCTTCTAATGCATTTTAATTTCTAAATCCGATATCAAAATTCTTATTTCGATTAGATTTATGTTTATACTGACTATCCACCTTCTTGCCTCAGGTTCAACTTCTTTTTAGTTAACATATACATTAAACTTCTTTAATCTATGTAAATATAACATCATTCACCATATAAATAATGACGTTATATCTTTAAAGCAAATAAAACCATTGTCAGCTCCAAATAATGAGTAGGATAATTTCCTCTCATGCATCTTAAGTTGTCTCGAAGCATAAGCCACTACTTTTCCTTCTTACTTAAGTACACTTCCCAAACCTTTATGAGAATCATCGTTATAAACTACATAATCTTTGCCTGATTCTGGTTGTACTAATACCGGGGCTTCGATTAATATCTTATTTAATGTCTCAAAATTTTAATGGCACTTATCTGTCCAACTGAATGACATACCTTTCCTCAATAGCTTGGTCAGTAGGGAGACAATCATCGAGAAATTCTTTACAAACTTTCGATAATAACCAAAAAGTCCCAAGAAACTTTGAACCTTAGAAACATTCTTCAGAGGTTTCTATTCAACTATACTTGGTACTTTCTTGGGATTTACTCTTATATCTTCTGCCAAAACCACATGACTAAGAAAAGCAAATTATGGCAACCAAGATTTACACTTTAAGAACTTAGCATGTAGTTTCTTTTTCTCGAAGAGTCTAAAGAACAATGCGAAGATGGACATCATGTTATTCATTTGTCTTCGAATTGAATATCTTTTCCTTTCAAGTATACATAAGACTTCTGTCGATCATTAATCTTTTTAAGATTATATTGTATAATCTTTACTTTTTCTTCCATTTCTTGTAATAAATCTAACTTAATTTATTTATGACCTTCAACTCGAACTAATTTAATAATGATTTACCCTTTTGACCGTAGAGAGCCTCGTAGGGTGCCATCTATATACTTTCTTGATAACTATTACAATAAGCAATTTCTACTAATGGTATATATCTTTTCCATGATTTCAATGTCAATTATACAAGTGCATAACATATCATCAAGAAATCTTTCACAGACCTTTGATCATAACCAATAAGTCTTAAGAAACTGCGAACCTCTGTAATATTTTTAGGATCGACTCGGATCCCTATAGCTGAAGTAATATGACCTAAGAAAGCCACTTTTAATACCTAAACTCACGTCCAGTCTTTTTGGTTCAGGTTAACTGATAATCCCGATAGAAAATATATCATTATCTTTTTTTATTTTCCTTTTATAAATAATCATTACATGGTCGTAAAGAACTATCTTCCTTCTTTAAGAATAATTCTGGAGCTTCTCACAATATTACACTGGATTAATTATAACTCAGTCTAACAATTCTTACAGCTGAGCTTTCAACTCTTTTAAGTCCTAGAAATTTTTTAGGTCACTTCTATTGTAAGTACAACTTTGTGGCATTAATCCACCCAAATACAAACATGTTCCCTTAGGAATAATATTACTTCTCCGGTTTTTTCAATATTCATATCTTTCAGACCTTCCAAAATCATAAAGTAAACCTCGGATCTCTATTAGTGTAATATCCCAAATTTTTTGTTAGTGACCAAAATGAAAATTTTGAAAGTTTGGTGGTGAAAGTATAAACGTTAGAAAAGTACATGGACTAAATTGTAATTTTCAAAAGTTATGTAATTTAGTCCTGTATATGAATAGTTCACCCCTAAGAATGACGTTTTTGTGTTACTCAGATTTTTCATACGGAGTTTGTATTATTGGCTATTAAGCGATAAAGTTTAGAAAAATATTCGGATAATCAGATCGAATCAGATGTTCAAGATATTTTAAGGGATAATAAGGCAAGGTTAAAAATTTCATTTCCATGCCTTAAAATGGTAGGATTTAACATGGACCATTGGATTCAAAGTAGATTTCCATGTTAAATTTTAGCCATTTGATGAAAAATGCCAAGATGGTAATTTTGGGAAATTCGAAGGGCAAAGTTGGTAATCACTAACTACTTGGATCATTTTTTACCCTTGGATGACTAGGTAAACACGTGGCAAGATATGAAGTATTGGATTAAAAGGGAAAAAAGTTCATTTTCTTATAAAAGAGATATTTTATTTGGATTTTTAAAATGATTGCCAAATGGCCAAATTGGAAATAAAGGAAATTTCAAGACAATTTCATCATCCTTTCCTCATTTGTTCGAAACCCTACATCCAAGGTAAGAAAATTTTCTTTTTGATCTTTCAAGCTTATTTGATTGGATTTTGGATGAAAGCATGAAACATGAAATTAATCTCCATGAAATTCTCTATCTTTTGGTACCATTTATTCATGCTTTCCTTGCTTGAAACCCTAGTTTTGTGATTTTGATGGATGAAGGGGATGTTTAAATATGATGAGTTAAGGTTAGTTTTTGATGAATTTGTTGTTGTAGAATCACATCCAAGCTTGTATGATGATTGAAACTACTTGAAAGTAGTTATATCCTAAATTGGATTAAGTTAGGGTTTTGATAGGAAGTTGAATTTGGATTGATTTTGACATGGAAATAATTATAGAAGCTTCGAAATGAGGTTTAGAAGTTGAATTCATGCTTGAATATAGTAAGCTAGGACATGCATTATGTTACTCGAAAGTTGTATATATGAACTTGAGTTGGCTTGTAATGTCATGAAGGCTTAAATGCTAAACTTGGAGTATGTAATGGCATAATTCTCATGTGGATTAAATAGATTAAGCTGCGCACATGTTATGAGTTTGAATTAAGTACGTTCTAGTCCAGTATGCTAGTCGAATGCCTAGTATGAACATATAAATGCTTGAATAAATATTATAAATAATTCATGTATACATGAACTTGAATTGCCGAATGGGTCAAGAATGAAACCATGCATGCTACTTGAAGCATGATTCCAATAAATGCTCACATGAACTTGATTTGCCGTGAGTATATGGAAATTGAAATGAAATGAAGACATTTTTGCCTAATTCTATACATGACATTAAGACTCGATGAATGAGGAAAGTGTTTTATGATATGCTAGAACTTGATATTGCCGAATAGGAAGGGATCAAATGTACATGCAATGCTTGTTCACATGCCTAAATAATAGTTAACCTTAAATGAACAATTAAAGGTAACCAATCACATGAATAAACTATAATGTCTATGAAACATGATATGCTTGCTTGAGATATGTTTGATTTCATGTACATATGATCGTGTTTAGTTAAACTTACATGAAATATTTACATGTCTTGAATCTAATGAGATTGAGTTAAAATGAAACATGCTAGTCTAGGTATGCTAATTGAAAGCTTTATATGATCGCATGAATATAGATTTGAAAATAAATAATCTAAGTGGTAACCCTAAATGAATAATAAGATGGCCATGCTTCTATACTTGGTTGTGAATACCTTACTAGTTAAGAATGCCATTTGAATGCTACATATGCCTACATGACTAAGTAGTTATTAATCTTTGAATGTAACTTAAAAATGACTAATAAAGGGTTGGCATATAATGAACAAAAATGATAAACATATCTTGCTTGTATGATCAAATGTAATTGTCTAAGTTGCTTGCTTGCTAATCACTCATGTCGCCTATTAGGGATGAGTTCTTGAAAAGTTTTAAATTATTCGTGTTTCCAGTGTTCCCCGTAACGCTGTTCAGCCGATTTACTACTAAACCGGGTGGGGGTGTTACACTATATGTCACTTAATGTACCAAACTTAAGCATAAGTTACTTGCTCTAGTAGATACCAAGCACAACATATTGTAGACATGAGTTACTTATCACCAGAGGTACATAACATATCATTATTTGTCACCAAAGGTACAAAATATATCATATCATAATCACATGTTACTTATCATGTAAGATAGCAAGCATAGCATAACATAAACATGGATTATTTATCACCAAAGGTACAAAACACATCATCTCATAATCACATGTTACTTTTCATTTAAGATAGCAAGCATAGCATAACATAAGCATGGGTTATTTATCACAAGTGGTGTTTAGGTAATTCTTAAACTTGGTTTACAAATTTCATTATTTGTCTTTAACATAGTCATGATAATCAAGTAATAGTCTAGGTACACAAATCCTCAACCAACTGTCGCTAATAAAATGGTACTCGCAGTGCCGGTCAATCCCTTCTACTCTCGCCAAGTGACCATAATACTTCATTTCTATTGTCGTCAAATAAGGACCGTAGTCCACCCCAAAACTGAGCTCATGGACTCCATGGCATGCCACCTATACCTAAGACTGACTTGAGACCAAGGCTTTTCACACATTCTTATATTATTATATCAAGTATGAGCTTAGCTCCATATTCATGTAATCATGTACATGTTATTATTTTTATCATAGCAGAAACAAATGAGCATTGCTCCTTATCATAATGTCATATTAACAAAGCTTATTGCCTTTTCGTATTAGGCATATATTCACCTTATGTGAAATCCTGAGTTCGTTTTTCTCATTTTATTCGAATAGCATGTCTTATTCATATCTAAATCGAAATCATAATTAAGCTTAGTTTCAAATTCATGTAGTTATAAATAAGGCTTAAGTCTTATCATGTCAAGCTTATACATATATACATTTATATGCATAAAATTCAACCATATAACATGATTTCAACCAAATTTCATATCATTTCAAAGAATAATTTTCAATAAAATACTTACCTGATATCCAAGCTTAGCCATACTAGCACCACTTAACTTTAAGAGCAAGCAAAATCAATTAAAGTAAAATAAAGATACTCAGAATTGTTTCACTCTATTTCGTGACTTTAAACTACTCTCACCTCTTATCCCGAAGTTACAAGATACCTGTGTAACGCCCTAGTTTTGGGCCTAGCAGTTTTGAGGTTTATTGGACGGTCCGGTGGACCAGGTTAGGATTTGAGTCGGATTCGAGAGTAAATATTTTTCGGTAAGATAAAAAATGAAAAAATGGTTAAAAATCATATTTTAATATATAAAAATATTTGTGAATCGATTTTGGAAAATTTGGTATCTGACGAAAATGTAATTTTGAAAACTATTTCTAAAGGTGACTAAAATGAAAATGATCAAATTCTTAGAATCCTTAAGGAGCTATATTTCCATGTTTTGGCTGATGGTTTCTCCCTTCAATTAAGTCATTTTAAACATGTAGTTTATAAATAATTAAAAGAGTTTTGATATTAAAAAGTTAGTTACTGGATTAAAAGAAATTTGACGTAACTTTTCTCTCAACTTTTCTCTCCACTTCTTTTCTACCAAACACTATTGTTTTCATCAAAATCCAGAGGTGAGAGATATTTTTACTTATATTCTTAATTTGTAATTGATTCTTTAACTTTGATTTACAAAACCTCATTAAAATCTTATGTTTTCCTAGGTTTAAACAATTAATTGAAGGGGAAATCACACGTTAGAGGTAAGGTTCATGATCTCCTCTATTGAATGGTTCTTTATTGATATTCCCAAGTATTTGATCCTTGATTTATAGTTTATAATCTGATTTTGTGTTTTTATATTGATTTAATTGGGTTAAGTTGATGAAAAAGTGAAAGATCCGTATTGGATCTGTTTTCCAATTTTAAGGTTGATTTTAATCATATTTTGGATAAATTATAATGATGATAAGTTGATTTTAACAATGGAATACTCTTGAATCCCTAGTTGTTATGGTTGTTAGATTTGTGTTTTTGTGGAGTTGTGGTGACTGTTTAATTGCTGGAAGCATTTGAATGAGTTAATCATGTTTTTAAGTGTTATTGATGATTATGGAAGTGTTAGATTGTTAGATTGTGGCTGGGTTGTGTTTGGAAAGGATTAGATGATGATTTCGGTTGTTGTGGTTGGGTATTTGTAAGAGGATTGTAGAAGTTTGTGAGGATTTGTTGTTGTAGTGTTTTGAATGCATTGAGATGCATTAATCCTCTTTTGCAATGTGATTAAAATATGGGAGATGGATCCGGAAGTGATCAGTAAAGCCTTTGAGGCTTCAGACGCTTGATTTCGCGTCAACGGATAGAGGTTTCACATATCAGTGAGTGAGAACGTGGATTCCAACTTTGGAATGTTTTAAAGGTGGTTTATGGGAGTTTAAACCGAGCTTGAAACACTTGTTTAAACTCAAAAGTAAGTAAAATATTGTTTTCTCTCTTGGTCGTGCTAGTGAAAAATGAGTTTTATGCACTTTTTTTATTTACATTGTACCTATTGTTTATGCATGATTTAGAGTATCTGAGATAATGTTTTTAAGCATGAAATGCTGAAGGATGCACATGGTAAGTGATCCTTGTAAGTATATGGTTTATACTTGTGTTTTAAAGCATGGTTGTTGTTTTGGAAAATTGGTTTTGGTTAATTCTTGTTAAAAATAGTGAGGTAAATGGTTAATTGTATTGGCAAGTGATATGGTTTTAAAAATGTTATCGGATATAGTTGGTCGGCTATAGGATTGATAGTGTACTATAATAAGTCGCCTTGGATGTTGAGGGGTTTAGATCCGTGTATAGAAAACTCCAACCAAGTACCCTAACGGTAGAGGGGTTATATAGTACCGTAAACTCCTGTTAGTGGGATAAGCATCTAACCGAGGTAAAGGGGTTGGTATCCCCGTGGGTCGAAAGTGTACCTGATTGTTTAGGTATCGCGATTGTATCACTATTTTTGGTTGAGATGGCTTGAAGTGTTGGGAGAACACTTGTTGAATCCGTGTATCCAATGAACTCTTTTGTGAAAGTATAACTTGGTTTATGAATCACTTGAAAGCCAATATAATTGTTAATGTATCATGTTGATGGATGTTGATGTATAATGTTGGTTTATACATGTTTTGCATATGGGTTTGCATATGGGTTGTTATGCATGGGAAGTCTTAAATTGAGGTTAGCAAATGGGAATTTGCTGTTGATCCATGATACATGTTGCATATGGTTTAATATGCTGGTTTTCAAGGCATAATGTTTTAGATAATGTTTTAAAAGATGATTGAAGGGGGATTTCAATGTAATGTTAAGTAATGGTTTTAATGCATTGATGGTGTGTTGTTTTTGAGCACTCCTCGCTAAGCCTAGTGTGTTTACGCTCTCTTTGTCCATCAATGTGGAGAATTAAAAGCTTGAAAGGCAGCGGGAAGTAAGGGATCATAACAAGACTTGGTAGCCAAAGTATGTTTTTGATATATACTATAAGTAATAAGGGCAATGGGCATTCCGTTGTTGTTTTGGGGGATGTTTTGTTAAACTCCCTGTTTGAGCAAGTTTTTTTTTTGTTGCTCTTGAGTTGTAAATGGCCACTAATGATTGTCTGTGGTGTTGGTCTGAAGTTTCATGCTTTGCTTGATTGGTTTTTTAGGAAGCATGCCTTTAGATTTACAATTGAAGTATGATGCGATGATTTGATGTAGAAATTGGGTTGTCTTGGCGTGGTTTGATTCTTGAATATGTTGGATGTGTGTTAGGGGCATGTTAGGATGTTTTGGAATGTTCAAAAGCATGTTAAACCAACAAAAATGGACATTTTAGGTCTAGGCATACCGGTACGGGTGTTCCTACGAGTAAGCCATTCCAGGCTTAGCGTACCGGTACACAGGCAACTATTTTGGTACGAGTCTAGGCAATTTTGGCCAGTGTTTCAGTACTCGAGGAGGCGTTTCGATACAGTATAGCGTTTTCATGAAGGGCATTTTGATACGCGATGGCGTATCGGAACGAGTTTTGGCTACTAGAAATCTCCGGTTTTCAAACAATGAAGGCGTATCGAAACACCCTTGTCTGTACCGGTACGGTGGCAGTTAATTTGGTTATTCGGAATCTTCTGAAGTTCCATTTTCTTACGTTTTGGTCCCTTAATATTGTGGATGCAATTAAATGAGTTTGAATGACCTTTTTGACTTGATTTTTAACATGTAAGCATGAACCTGCTTAATTAATGATTGGTAACATAAAAATAAGCTATGACTCTACAATTTTTCAAATTTGCAATTTGGTCCCTAAATTGCAAATGTGATCAATTAGATGTCAATTCGGTGCCCGATTGAGTTGGGTTTTCACCAGAGGTCAATATGAACATATAGGATAATAATAATAATTTATTTAGACAAGATAAAATAAAAATGGATGTGTTTGAGTTTAATCTTCTCGGTTTACTTCGGTAAACCTAATGTAACTCGCTCGGTTCGGTTCGGTCTTGCGAATAGGTCGGGTCGAGGTTACATTTGGTGGTATTAGAGAAAGGTTTGTTGTATTATTCCAAATTTTTGGCTAGTGATCAAAATGTAAATTTTGAAAGTTTTGGGGTTAAAGTATAAACTTTAGAAAAGTTTGGGGACTAAAGTATAAATTTCCCCAATAAGTAATTTTATTCAGTATAAGAGTGAATCGGATCGAAATAAGTACCTTCATATCGGTTTAAAGAATTAAGATGCAGTAAAAGGTACCGAATTTGGATCGAATAAAATTGTTAAGCGTGTCAAGGCAAAGGAAATATTAGGATGGGTGACCTCTGGGAAGGTCCCATAAAAATGTTTCTAATCAATATTTTGGACTCAGTAAGAGTAAAGAATATTCGAATGGATTACCGATAATGGATTTCTAAGAGAAATTTTATTCTATGAAGATTTTCGATAAGTATCGGGATAATAGACTGAGTTAAGAAAATTCAGTCTAAGATCTTAGGAAAGGAAATTTTTATGAGATGATATTGTGGATTTCCTGAATATGGAAATATAGAATTAATGGAATAAATACGACAACTTGATAAAGGTAAAATCATAGTAGAAGTATTTAATGAATATCGGGAAATCGGATCGAACTGAAATTTTAGAGGCTGATCCAAAAGCCATGAAAATTTGTAAAATACTATTTTATGAATATTTTATTACAGTTGGTTGGATTCCAACTAGATTTATGTGATTTTTTACAAGAATGACAAACTAGTAAATAAAAACTAGTTGGAGGGCAAATTGGTCATTTGGCCCCAATGACAATTTTGAAATATTAAAAAAGTTACACAGACATTTTTGAAGAAGGAAATGGAAGATTTGATCTTGGCCCTTGTTTGATTATAAGATTAATCTCAACCTTTAGAGTTTAAGGGCAAAATTGTAATCTCACTATTAAATGAATTTAATATTCATTTAATAGTTATATGTGTAAAATAATAGTAAAAAGATGAATCTTTTACAGCCAAAAAACGTGAGATCTAGGGAAGGAAAGAGAAAAATTTTACAAGCTCGATTCGAGCCCCGAAACTCAATTTTTAGGTAATCTCTTCAACTACAAAGTTGTTCTACTCCTCAAGCTCTATCTTTTGATGTTAGTAATTCATGGAATACATGCTTGATTGATGAGAATTTATGTGAGAAATAAATTAGGGTTTATGGACCAAATTGGGGGTTTTGGAATTTTATGATTCCATGATTTAATTCAAGTTGAAATCAAGCTAGTATGATGTTAAAATCATGATATTGAGTTGGAATTTAAGTTCTACATATTTGGATTATTATGAAGATAATTAGGGTTTAAGGATTCAAGTTTAATTTAGTGTTTGTGATGTTGAATTAATGATTTAGTAAGCATGATTTGTTGTTTGGAAGCAAGACCCTAAGTTAATTTGATAGAGACCAATTTGGCAATCTTAAAGGTTAGAGGACCAAATCTGAATTTGTATGGAATTGGTGTGTATTTATGTTACTAAGGATGTTGGAGATGTGAAATTGATGTTAGAATGCTAAACCGATGTTAAATTGAATTAGTGAACATTTTGACAATTTGTCAAAATTAAGTGACCACTTCGGAAATGAGGTTTTGGATAAGGGCTAGATCTTATTTTTAGTTGCAATGACGGAGTTAAGGTAGTAATATTGAATTGAGGACTAATTTGCAAAGTTAAGAAGCTTGAATCCTTATCTTTGCATTTTAGTCACTATTTCGGTTAAGAAGGAAAATTAAGAGGAACTATTATGAATAATTATTTGATGAAGAAGGTGATAAGTTGATGGTTTAAAGCAAATAATGGAACTAAATTGACAAGTAGAGAAGTAAGGAGTGATTAGTATAAAAGTTGAAGTTAATTATGGAAGCTGTGTAGAAAACTGATTATGGCAGTGAGTTTGAAAATTCACCATAAATTCTACAAAAAGTTAGATGATGAATTTTCTACCGATGTAAATATTTGTTCGTCTAGTTTTGTTTCCAGCAAACGGAAATAGATTTAGAGTTCCGAGTCAAAAGATATGAATTTTTAAGTGACGAAAGGTTAGAAAACTGAGCACCATTCTGTTTCGAATTCTAGCAATGTAATTGACTTTGAAAATTTGTCATAAATCGTACGAGTTGAATTTGGTCTATTAATTTATATGGTTGAAAATCTTATTGAATCTAGTTTCTTTCAGAACAAACAGACTCAAATTCCGAGTTGTAGATTATTTATAGAAATATTTCTTTGAAGGTACTGCAATCTGCCCGAAAATGAGAATTGATACATTTTGTATCTAAGGTTAATTAGTAAGCTTGAAAAGGGTTAATGGAAGTTCTAAATGGTTATTAAGGACCAAAATGAGTTTTGGACAGTATAAGGGAGGAAAGAATAAATTGTATATTTGGATGATTAGATTTGATAGCATGTTTGGGAAATTGTCAGATTTGAATCTAACAAATGTTGTTTACATTCATGTGATTAATGAAGTTTGGATCTGAATCAAAAGAAGGTTCGAGGTACTATGAAAGAAAGGATCGAATAGAGCTTAGTGAGCAAAGGAAAAAAGTTAGTACATGACAGGGTATGAACTGCCCTATTATCTATTATTTAGCAAGTTATTATTGAATAATGGTGATATATGAATCATTTACCAAATGATAATTTATAAGATATTTATATGAATTTATTGCCCAAGCTTATAATAGAGAGTTACAGTATATTGGCACTTTATGTGTCTATATGTTCTCGGCACTTTACGTGTCTACAAGTTATCGTCACTTCGGTGACTAGCACTCAAGGAGTACCAACCTTGCATACTTAAGTTTCTCTCTATACATTAAATTATATTATAGAGAGTTACAGAATAGTGGCATGCCATTAGAGGTCTAGTAGTTAAGGTCTGCGTGTAGCTACACACCGATCTTCAGATCTATACGTTTACCACCACTTACGAGTCTATATGATACCGGCACTTATGTGTCTATATGATACCGGCACTTATGTGTCTATACGATACCGACACTCATGTGTCTATATGATATCGACACTCATGTGTCTATATGATGTTGACACTTATGTGTCTATATGATGCCGACACTTATGTGTCTATATGTTACCGACACTTTATGTGTCTATATGTTTATCGTCACTTCGGTGACTAGTACTCTAAGAGTACCTATCTCGCATACTTAAGTTTCTCTCTATATATAAAATTCTTGGGCTAAAGGTATAAAGAATTGATATAAATGATCTTAATAGGATCCAAATGGAAAACAAGATATTTATTGAGTATATTGATTTGGCTTACCATGCCTATCATATGTATATGAGATGTTGATTTTTACAGGTTACATGACAAAGGAATTTTTTTTATATATGTTAGTACATGTGAGGTAACTTATGTTATTAGGCATGAAAATGGTAAGTAAGTTAAACTTAAATGTTTAACATTAATGGTAAGTAGTGGTATGATGTTAAAGGAATAGAACAAGCATATTCATTAGCTTCTAACATGATTTATATATATGTTCATGCATTGAGGTATAAATGACATATTATGATAAACGAACAAACAAGAAAATATTATGATATTAGCATATAGTAAGTTATCACTAATGCAACATAAAAGTTATTGCATTGTCATATATCATGCTATATAAATGTAGTCATAAAGTTTAATAAGTTTAAATTATTATTAATTTTGTTTATTGCCTCACTAAGTGAAAACTCATCGTGTGTTTGATTCACACGTAGGTTAAGGTGGAGTTCTTGAAGAGGAGTTGAGCATGCTGATCAAGCTTTAATCTGCAAAATATCATTAAGATATTCTAGTTTGTGATAATCTCTAGTGGGCATGTAACTATTTAATTACTAGTAGAGTATGATGCATGAAATTAAACTAAACAATAGAGAATTAATTGGTTTTGATGATGAAAAATATATGGACAAAACAAGATAAAGCATTAGTAATGTGATATCTCAGACTCGTATTCAGTACGGGAAAGGTGTGTTACATTTATTGGTATGAGAGCAAAGGTTTAGGTAGTTTTAGTTGCTAAGCCAAGTTTGATATGAGTTTTTTCAATAAGTACATGCCCCTAGGATATCATATCACTGATGTGCTGATTGTATTACTTGATGCCGCTCCTTATTAGTATAAGGTGGAATGAGACTATAATAAGGAAAGTAAAATGATGATGGATTTCGTCAGTTGACGAATCTTGGAGGTCAAGAAATGACCCATAACGGATATGATACAGTGAAATAAGCATGAAAGTTAGCCTCCGTCTAAAGATCGAAGTTATGATGAAAATAACTCAGTAGTATCACATTATAAGATGTTTGTTATGTCTGTACATATAAGGGGAGAATTGAAAAGTTAAGTAGTGATACTACTGAGATGGTTAGAAAAGAAGCTAAGAAAGAATTGAACTGTTAAGAGATTATATTTGAAGTTCGGAGGAGGAATCACAACATTGAAAAAGTTATTTGGAAAATTGAAAGAAATTGAGGGAGCAATATCTGCAAATGTTTGAAACTGGTATGTGTTGAAAATTCAAGGACAAATTTTCTTAAAGGGGGGAAAATTGTAATATCCTAAATTTTTGGCTAGTGACCAAAATGTAAATTTTAAAAGTTTTGGTGTTAAAGTATAAACTTTAGAAAAGTTTGGGGACTAAAGTGTAAATTTTCCTAATAAGTAATTTTATTCAATATAAGAGTGAATAGGATCGAAATAAGTACCTTGATATTAGTTTGAAGAATTAAGATGCAGTAAAAGGTACTAAATTTGGATCGAATAAAATTATTAAGCGTGCTCAAGCTAAAGGAAATATTAGGATGGGTGACCTCTGGAAAGTCCCATAAAAATGTTTCTAATCAATATTTTGGACTCATTAAGAGTAAAGAATATTCAATGGATTATCATAAAGGATTTCTAAGAGAAATTTTATTCTATGAAGATTTTTTATAAGTATCGGGATAATAGACTGAGTTATGAAAATTTAGTCTAAGATCTTAGGAAAGGAAATTTTCATGAGATGATATTGTGGATTTCGAATATGGAAATATAGAATTAGTGGAATAAATCGACAACTTGATAAAGGTAAAATCATAGTAGAAGTATTTAATGAATATCGAAAAATGGATCGAACTAAAATTTTAGAGGTGATCCAAAAGCCATGGAAAATTTGTAAAATACTATTTTATGAATATTTTATTACAATTGGTTGGATTCCAACTAGATTTAGTTGAATTTTTACAAGAATGACAAACTAGTAAATAAAAACTAGTTGGAGGGCAAATTGGTCATTTAGCCCCAATGGCAATTTTGAAATATTAAAAAAGTTACACGACAATTTTGTAAGAAGGAAATGGAAGATTTGATCTTGGCCCTTGTTTGATTATAAGATTAATCTCAACCTTTAGATTTTAAGGGTAAAATTGTTATTTCACTATTAAATAAATTTAATATTCATTTAATAGTTATATGTGTAAAATAATAGTAAAAAGATGAATCTTTTCCAGCCAAAAAACGTGAGATCTAGGGAAAGAAAGAGAAAAATTTTACCAAGCTCAATTCAAGCCCCGAAACTCAATTTTTAGGTAATCTCTTCAACTACAAAGTTGTTCAACTCCTCAAGCTCCATTTTTTGATGTTAGTAATTCATGGAATACATGCTTGATTGATGAGAATTTACATAAGAAAAAAAATTAGGGTTTATGGACCAAATTGGGGGTTTTGGAATTTTATGATTCCATGATTGAATTCAAGTTGAAATCAAGCTAGTATGATGTTAAAATCATGATATTGAGTTGGAATTTAAGTTGTACATATTTTTATTGTTTTGAAGATAATTAGGGTTTATGGAATCAAGTTTAATTTAGTGTTTGTGATGTTGAAATAATGATTTAGTAAGCATGATTTGTTGTTTGGAAGCAAGACCCTAAGTTAATTTGATAGAAATCAATTTGGCAATCTTAAAAGTTAGAGGACCAAATCTGAATTTGTATGGAATTGGTGTGTATTTATGTTACTAAGGATGTTGGAGATGTGAAATTGATGTTAGAATGCTAAACCGATGTTAAATTGAATTAGTGAACATTTTGACAATTTGTCAAAATTAAGTGACCACTTCGGAAATGAGGTTTTGGATAAGGGCTAGATCTTATTTTTAGTTGCAATGACGGAGTTAAGGTAGTAATATTGAATTGAGGACTAATTTGCAAAGTTAAGAAGCTTGAATCCTTATCTTTGCATTTTAGTCACTATTTCGGTTAAGAAGGAAAATTAAGAGGAACTATTATGAATAATTATTTGATGAAGAAGGTGATAAGTTGATGGTTTAAAGCAAATAATGGAACTAAATTGACAAGTAGAGAAGTAAGGAAAATTAGTATAAAAGTTGAAGTTAATTATGAAAGTCGTGTAGAAAACTGGATTATGATGAGTGAGTTTGAAAATTCACCATAAATTCTACAAAAATGGTTAGATGATGAATTTTATACCGATGTAAATATTTGTTCGTCTAGTTTTGTTTCTAGCAAATGAAATAGATTTAGAGTTTCGAGTCAAAAGATATGAATTTTTAAGTGACGAAAAGGTTAAAAAAGAGCACCATTCTGTTTTCAATTCTAGCAATGTAATTGACTTTGAAAATTTGTCATAAATCGTACGATTTGAATTTGGTCTATTAATTTATATGGTTGAAAATCTTATTGAATTTAGTTTCTTTCGAACAAAATGTACTGAAATTCGAGTTGTAGATTATTTTATAGAAATATTTCTTTGAAGGTAGTGCAATCTGCCTTAAAATGAGAATTGATACATTTTGTATCTAAGGTTAATTAGTAAGCTTGAAAAGGGTTAATGGAAGTTCTAAATGGTTATTAAGGACCAAAATGAGTTTTGGACAAGTATAAGGAAGGAAAGAATAAAATTGTATATTTGGAAATGATTAGATTTGATAGCATGTTTGGGAAATTATTAGATTTGAATCTAACAAATGTTGTTTACATTCATGTGATTAATGAAGTTTGGATCCGAATCAAAAGAAGGTTCGAGGTACTATGAAAGAAAGGATCAAATAGAGTTTAGTGAGGCAAGCTAATAAATGGCCCAGGTGAGTGCATTTATATGTTTTGATATGCATTTTAATAGATTTTTAAGAATTTTATTTAATTTTAAAATGATAAAATGGTTTTTGTATAAGTTATAGGATATTTTATGAAATGAAAAAAGTATGAAGTACATGATAGGGTATATCTATTATTTTTTATTTGCAAGTTATTATTGAATAATGGTGATATATGAATCATTTACCAAATGATAATTTATAAGATATTTATTTAATTTATTGCCCATTAGAGGTTATAATAGAGAGTTGGATCTTCGATCTATATTTTGGCACTTTATGTGTCTATATGTTCTCGGAACTTTACGTGTCTATAAGTTATCGTCACTTGGTGACTAGCATTCAAGGAGTACCAACCTTGCATACTTAAGTTTCTCTCTATACATTAAATTATATTATAGTGAATTACAGAATAGTGGCATGCCATTAGAGGTCTAGTAGTTAAGGTCTGCGTGTAGCTACACACCAATCTTCGATCTATATGTTTACCACCACTTACGTGTCTATATGATACCGCACTTATGTGTCTATATGATACCGACACTTATGTGTTTATATGATACCGACACTCATGTGTCTATATGATATTGACACTCATTTGTCTATATGATGTTGACACTTATGTGTTTATATGATCCCGACACTTATGTGTCTATATGTTACCGACACTTTATGTGTCTATATGTTTATCATCACTTCGGTGACTAGTACTCTAAGAGTACCTATCTCGCATACTTAAGTTTCTCTCTATATATAAAAAATTCTTGGCCTAAAGGTATAAAGAATTGATATAAATGATCTTAATAGGATCCAAATGGAAAACAAGATATTTATTGAGTATATTGATTTGGCTTACCATGCCTATCATATGTATATGAGATGTTGATTTTTACAGGTTACATGACAAAGGAATTTTTTTTATATATGTTAGTACATGTGAGGTAACTTATGTTATTAGGCATGAAAATGGTAAGTAAGTTAAACTTAAATGTTTAACATTAATGGTAAGTAGTGGTATGATGTTAAAGGAATAGAACAAGCATATTCATTAGCTTCTAACATGATTTATATATATGTTCATGCATTGAGGTATAAATGACATATTATGATAAACAACAAACAAGAAAATATTATGATATTAGCATATAGTAAGTTATCACTAATGCAACATAAAAGTTATTGCATTGTCATATATCATGCTATATAAATGTAGTCATAAAGTTTAATAAGTTTAAATTATTATTAATTTTGTTTATTGCCTCACTAAGTGAAAACTCATCGTGTGTTTGATTCACACGTAGGTTAAGGTGGAGTTCTTGAAGAGGAGTTGAGCATGCTGATCAAGCTTTAATCTGCAAAATATCATTAAGATATTCTAGTTTGTGATAATCTCTAGTGGGCATGTAACTATTTAATTACTAGTAGAGTATGATGCATGAAATTAAACTAAACAATAGAGAATTAATTGGTTTTGATGATGAAAAATATATGGACAAAACAAGATAAAGCATTAGTAATGTGATATCTCAGACTCCGTATTCAGTACGGGAAAGGTGTGTTACATTTATTGGTATGAGAGCAAAGGTTTAGGTAGTTTTAGTTGCTAAGCCAAGTTTGATATGAGTTTTTTCAATAAGTACATGCCCCTAGGATATCATATCACTGATGTGCTGATTGTATTACTTGATGCCGCTCCTTATTAGTATAAGGTGGAATGAGACTATAATAAGGAAAGTAAAATGATGATGGATTTCGTCAGTTGACGAATCTTGGAGGTCAAGAAATGACCCATAACGGATATGATACAGTGAAATAAGCATGAAAGTTAGCCTCCGTCTAAAGATCGAAGTTATGATGAAAATAACTCAGTAGTATCACATTATAAGATGTTTGTTATGTCTGTACATATAAGGGGAGAATTGAAAAGTTAAGTAGTGATACTACTGAGATGGTTAGAAAAGAAGCTAAGAAAGAATTGAACTGTTAAGAGATTATATTTGAAGTTCGGAGGAGGAATCACAACATTGAAAAAGTTATTTGGAAAATTGAAAGAAATTGAGGGAGCAATATCTGCAAATGTTTGAAACTGGTATGTGTTGAAAATTCAAGGACAAATTTTCTTAAAGGGGGAAAATTGTAATATCCTAAATTTTTGGCTAGTGACCAAAATGTAAATTTTAAAAGTTTTGGTGTTAAAGTATAAACTTTAGAAAAGTTTGGGGACTAAAGTGTAAATTTTCCTAATAAGTAATTTTATTCAATATAAGAGTGAATAGGATCGAAATAAGTACCTTGATATTAGTTTGAAGAATTAAGATGCAGTAAAAGGTACTAAATTTGGATCGAATAAAATTATTAAGCGTGCTCAAGCTAGGGAAATATTAGGATGGGTGACCTCTGGGAAAGTCCCATAAAAGTGTTTCTGATCGATATTTTGGACTCATTAAGAGTAAAGAATATTCGAAGGGATTATCATAAAGGATTTCTAAGAGAAATTTTATTCTATGAAGATTTTTTATAAGTATCGGGATAATAGACTGAGTTATGAAAATTTAGTCTAAGATCTTAGGAAAGGAAATTTTCATGAGATGATATTGTGGATTTCCCGAATATGGAAATATAGAATTAGTGGAATAAATCTGACAGCTCGATAAAGGTAAAATCGCAGTAGAAGTATTTAATGAATATCGAGAAAATGGATCGAACTAAAATTTTAGAGGCTGATCCAAAAGCCATGGAAAATTTGTAAAATACTATTTTATGAATATTTTATTACAATTGGTTGGATTCCAACTAGATTTAGTTGAATTTTTACAAGAATGACAAACTAGTAAATAAAAACTAGTTGGAGGGCAAATTGGTCATTTAGCCCCAATGGCAATTTTGAAATATTAAAAACGTTACACGGACAATTTTGTAAGAAGGAAATGGAAGATTTGATCTTGGCCCTTAATTGATGATAAGATCAATCGCAACCGTTAGATTTTAAGGGTAAAATTGTTATTTCACTATTAAATAAATTTAATATTCATTTAATAGTTATATGTGTAAAATAATAGTAAAAAGATGAATCTTTTCCAGCCAAAAAACGTGAGATCTAGGGAAAGAAAGAGAAAACTTTTCCAAGCTCAATTCAAGCCCCGAAACTCAGCTTTCAGGTAATCTCTTCAACTACAAAGTTGTCCAACTCCTCAAGCTCCATTTTTTGATGTTAGTAATTCCTGGAATACATGCTTGATTGATGAGAATTTACATAAGAAAAGAATTAGGGTTTATGGACCAAATTGGGGGTTTTGGAATTTTATGATTCCATGATTGAATTCAAGTTGAAATCAAGCTAGTATGATGTTAAAATCATGATATTGAGTTGGAATTTAAGTTGTACATATTTTTATTGTTTTGAAGATAATTAGGGTTTATGGAATCAAGTTTAATTTAGTGTTTGTGATGTTGAAATAATGATTTAGTAAGCTTGATTTGTTGTTTGGAAGCAAGACCCTAAGTTAATTTGATAGAAATCAATTCAACAATCTTAAAAGTTAGAGGACCAAATCTGAAATTTTATGGAATTGGTGTGTATTTATGTTACTAAGGATGTTGGAGATGTGAAATTGATGTTTGAATGCTAAACCGATGTTAAATTGAATTAGTGACCATTTCGACAACTTGTCAAAATTAAGTGACCATTTCAGAAATGAGGTTTTGGATAAGGGCTAGATCTGAGTTTTAGTTGTAATGACGGAGTTAAGGTAGTAATGTTGAATTGAGGACTAATTTGCAAAGTTAAGAAGCTTGAATCCTTATCTCTGCATTTTAGAGACTATTTCGGTTAAGAAGGAAAATTAAGGGGAACTATTGTGAGTAAATATTTGACGAGGAAAGTGATAAGTTGAGGGTTTAAAGCAAATAATGTGACTAAATTGACAAGTAGAGAAGTAACGAAAAACTAGTATAAAAGTTGAAGTTAACTATGAAAGCTGTGTAGAAAACTGGATTATGACAGTAAGTTTGAAAATTCACCATAAATTCTACAAAAATGGTTAGATGTGAATTTTATACCGATGTAAATATTTGTTCGTCTAGTTTCGTTTCTAGCAAATGAATACTGATTTCGAGTTTCGAGTCAAAAGATATGAATTTTTAAGTGACGAAAAGGTAAAAAAAAGAGCACCGGTCTGTTCTGAATTCCAGCAATGTAATTGACTTTGAAAATTCGTCATAAATCGTACGATTTGAATTTGGTCTATTAATTTATATGGTTGAAAATCTTATTGAATTTAGTTTCTTTCAGAACAAACAGAATTGAATTCCGAGTTGTAGATTATTTTATAGAAATATTTCTTTGAAGGTAGTGCAATCTGCCAGAAAATGAGAATTGATACATTTTATATCTAAGGTTAATTAGTAAGCTTGAAAGGAGTTAGTGGAAGTTCTAAATGGTTATTAAGGACCAAAATGAGTTTTGGACAGTATAAGGAAGGAAAGAGGAAATATGTATATTCAAATGATTAGATTTGATATCATGTTTGAGAAATTATTAGATTTGAATCTAGCAAATGTTGTTTACATTCATGTGATTAATGAAGTTTGGATCCGAATCAAAAGAAGGTTCGAGGTACTATGAAAGAAAGGATCAAATAGAGTTTAGTGAGGCAAGCTAATAAATGGCCCAGGTGAGTGCATTTATATGTTTTGATATGCATTTTAATAGATTTTTAAGAATTTTATTTACTTGATTTTATTGAAATGATAAAATGGTTTTTGTATAAGTTATAGGATATTTTACAGCAAATGAAAAAAGGTTAGTACATGATAGGGTATGAACTACCCTATTATCTTTTATTTGGCAAGTTATTATTGAATAATGGTGATATATGAATCATTTACCAATTGATAATTTATATGAATTTATTGCCCAAGTTTATAATAGAGAGTTACAGTATAGTGGCATGCCATTAGAGGTCTAGATGTCAAGGACTGGGTGTAGCTACACATGGATCTTCAGATCTATATGTTTGCCTGCACTTTATGTGTCTATATGTTTTCGGAACTTTACGTGTCTATAAGTTATCGTCACTTCGGTGACTAGTATTCAAGGAGTACCGACCTTGCATACTTAAGTTTCTCTCTATAAATAAAATTATATTATAGTGAATTACAGTATAGTGGCATGCCATTAGAGGTCTAGCAGTCAAGGACTGCGTGTAGCTACACACCAATCTTCAGATCTATATGTTTACCGGCGCTTATGTGTCTACATGATACCGGCACTTATGTGTCTATATGATATCGACACTCATGTGTTTATATGATACCGACACTTATGTGTCCATATGATATTGACACTCATTTGTATATATGATGTCGACACTTATGTGTTTATATGATCCCGACACTTATGTGTCTTTATGTTACTAGCACTTTATGTGTCTATATGTTTATCATCACTTCGGTGACTAGTACTCTGGGAGTACCGATCTCGCATACTTAAGTTTCTCTCTATATATAAAATTCATGGCCTAAAGGTATAAAAATTGATATAAATGATCTTAATAGGATTCAAATGGAAAAAAAGAGATTTATTGAGTATATTGATTTGGCTTTCCATGCCTAACATATGTGTATGAGATGTTGATTTTTAAAGGTTACATGAGAAAGGAAAAATTTAACATTAATGGTAAGTAGTGATATGATGTTAAAGGAATAGAACAAGCATATTCATTAGCTTGTAACATGATATATATATATATATATGTTCATGCCTTGAGGTATAAATGACATATTGTGATAAACAAACAAACAAGAAAATATTATGATATTAGCATATAGTAAGTTATCAATAATGCAACATAAAAGTTATTGCATTGGCATATATCATGCTATATAAATGTAGTCATAAAGTTTAATAAGTTTAAATTATTATTAATTTTGTTTACTGCCTCACTAAGTGAAAACTCAGCGTGTGTTTGATTCACGCGTAGGTTAAGGTGAAGTTCTTGAAGGGGAGTTGAGCGTGCTGATCAAGCTTCAATCTGCAAAATATCAGTAAGATATTATAGCTTATGATAATCTTTAGTGGGCAAGTAATTATTTAATTACTAGTAGAGTATGGTGAATGAAATTAAACTAAACGATAGAGAATTAATTAGTTTTGATGCTGAAACATATATTGACAAAACAAGATAAGGCATTAGTAATGTGATATATATGACTTGTATTCAGTACGTGAAAGGGGTGTTACATTTGTGATAGCTGGGAGTTGGTTTGATTGTTTTGATGTTATTGTGAGTTGTTAGCTGATGTTTATGCACGGTGATTGTAATATGCACGGTTGTTGTTGTATGCCATGTTGGGGAAAAATTTGGGAAACCCATTGCCATATTATTTTAGTCTGATATGTTGTAATTTTGAAATGGAAGTCTTGGATCCTTTCTCGCGGCTGGCCTAGCTATTTTTGTTTTGAGATGAATATCATGCCTTAGAAAATTTGTTATGTTACGACCGAGATGAGAAGTGCGAACTAGCGTGATGCTGTTGCCTTTGGGCAGTGAGTTGAGGAGATTGTTGTGTCTCATGGGGGTGTGTCACCCCGAGGTATGTACCACCTATGCCGGTTAAGCCATTGTTGGGTGATATGATGCCTTGTTATAGCTGATCTTTAGAGCTTTTAAGTTGTTGATGCCGGAGTGCGTGTGTTTGCACCACATGTTGGTCGAAAAAGGTTGGCGTTGGAATTTTTCTATAGTTTGGGAGGAATTGAGTTTCGTGGGTTGTCACTCGAGGCATCCGAGATGGGATATGTTGTATCCCTGTTGCAAGATGATGTTTTTAGTTGGTGGACAACTGTATCTGTGGGTGTGGAACCCAAGGATGTGGAATAGGAGTTTTTGCATTCTGTCTTTAAGAAGAAGTGTCTGGGTTTAGACACTTGGATGAAAAGGAACGAGAGTTCATGGCTTGGGTTCAGGGCCGTGTGTATGTGGCCGAGTTTAGGGTACAATTTGTTTGGTTCAGCCGGTATGCTCATGAACTGCTACCGGTAAAGAAGTATCACTGTGCCGACTCTGTATGAATTGGTACAGGATGTTAAGGTGTTTATGTTGCCTTCTGACTACACCATTTTGACGTGTTGGTACACGGGTGGAGTACATTGAGCATAACCTGGGTTATCAGTTTCGTGTGGAAGGTTCTGGCTCTGGCAAGAGAAATACAGATTTTGGTTCGGTAGTGTTCGATCTAAAAGGAACTGTGATAAAAGATGTCACCCTGAGTTGAGGCGAGGTGATGATAGTGCTGGATGAGGACCGCGGGGTCAGAATGCTCAGACAAGAATAGTATGTAGTACATGTTAGGTATGTGGATCGTGTGATTACATGAGGCGAGATTATCCGCATTCTATTTAGGGAGTGTAAACTCATGTGCTTGTTGTCGTTAACGTTTGTGGGAATTGTTGTTTAAACGATCGTCTTGTAAGTGATGGTTGTAGGAATTCTGGTGGCTAGTTCTTCCGGTGGGACGGTTGTTGCGAAAAAGATGTTTGAAAATGTCATTTGATGGTATAAGGTCCTGAAGTTATGATTGTTTTGTTGGAGTTGCTGCTTCATGGTTTTTGATGTAATTCTAAGTATGGATTAGTGGTTGAAACATAGAGCTATGGTGGATTTTGAATTCTAGTAGGTTGCCTCAAAACTTGCTGATGATTATGAGGTGGTAATCGCGGGCGTGAATGGTAAATTCTTGTTTAATGATGTTTTGGCGCTGGAAGCAAGTCGTTAGATGGGTTTTGGTTGCAAGGCATTCCTAGCCTATGTTATGAATCCGGGGTGAAAGGAAGTACATGCTCAAGACATTCGTGCGGGGGTGTTTTTGAGGGAATGGCTGGAATTTCCACTAGATTGTGAGGTTGAGGTTGGTATTGAGTTGTATGAAAAACAAAGCTCCAGCGTCAGTTGCTCTCTGTGCATGGCTAGAGGGAGTTGAAGAGGTTAGAGATGCAACTTCAAGAGTTGCTTGATCAAGGGTTTATTAGGCATAGTGTTTCATCGAGGGGTTATGCCGGTGTTGTTGTGGAAAAGAAGAATGGTACGATGTGGATATGCATTAGTTTTTGGTAGCTGATCAAGTTGATGTGTTGTTGATCGGTTTAAGAGCGCTTCAGTGGTTTATAAGATTGGTTGAAGGGTCGAGTGTTATCAGTTGAAGGTAAAGGATGTGATTGTGTTTAGTTTTGCCTTTCAGAAGGAGTACAACAGTGTGAGGTCTTGGTTATGCCGTTTGGTTTAATCCATGCATCTGTTGTGTTCATGGTTATGATGAGTTAGGTAGTCCCTAAGGTAAAGATGGTCTCTCCGTGTGCAGAAGCACCGAAAAGGGTTTTGATCGATAAATATGAACAATTTAGTGGAATATTTTTGGAGAAGTAAATGTTGCTCTTTAATTGGAAAGTATGAGTTTTGGGTATGTTGCAAGGAATTTTAGTTCTGAGGATGTTATTAGAAAGTGTGAATAGTTAAACATGCACAGTGCAAAAACACTTTATGTATATGTAAATATGTTAGTACATGCATACATTTGGGCATGACATTAGAGGCTTTGCATACATACATGTAGACATCTATGAGGGCATATAAGTAATCATGCATACATGTGTTCACACTTACGGATGATTGATTGATAGTCAGTGGAGTGATGGTGCAAGTAAGGCAGCATATGTAGGTGGTATTTGGTAATATGGTTCTTGGAGTTCTCAAGGTTTTAAGAGGATGTTAAAGTTTGGTTCTTGGGAGTTTGGCTTGTGATAGTTTTTGAGCAATCAAGGTTAGAGATAGTAGTTATTGGTTTACTAGATCTAGTTATTTAACATCGAGGTTGGTTGAGATTGTAGCATTGCAAGGGAAGTGCGGCTTATGCATCTAGGTAGTAAAGGGTGCACGAGCACATTTGTCATACACATGATGTGAAGCTTGCCACGATGGTGGTTGTTGAAAGGTTTAGAGACACCAATTCTTTAAGGAGGTTGTGTGGTGTACGCGGATCATGAGTGGTTAAAAATGAAATGAATGATGATTTGAATCTTTGACATGGTTGGAGCTGCTTGAGGATTATAGTTTGGTGATTGAATATCGCTAGAGCGGGGATTGTAGTTGATGCTTTGTTTAAGAGGATTGCGGTGAAGTTGAGGATGCTATATTCGCGGTTGAGTGTGATGCGTGGTGGAGGCTTTGATGGCTGAGAGGCAACTTTGTGTTGATGTATTTGTATAGCGCGTTCAGGTTATCAAGGAAGGAATTTGCTGGGTTTACACGGTAATGATGATAGGGTGTTGTGATTTTAAGATCGAAAAGTGGTGTCTCATGATGTTGAGTTGAGGCATATTGTTTTGGCTGAGGTGTATGCTAGTGCATCCCGTGTAATACTCCAAAATTTACTAAGTTGATTAAGGGTTATTTATTACTAAGATAATAGCTTAAAAGCTAACTTAGTGACTAAAATGACAAAAATGCGAAAGTTGGGATTTCTTTAATTATGGGTTTTGGAAAGGAAATTTCTAAGGTTTAAAGGTCTCATGTGATAGATAGTGAATTGAATAAGGTATTCTTAAAGTTTGGTTGAATTCCAAGGAAAATTGGAATGGGAATTGAAGTTCAAAAAGGTAGTGACCAAAATGTAAATTTTGAAAATTTTATGGCTAAAGTATAAACTTTTGAAAAAGAGTTGTAATTTCCCAAAAGTTGAGGGTTTTTATTTCATAAATAAACAGATCACCTAAGGGTGTGAATCGAATGCGAAATTATTGGTTCGATCTGATACTTCGATTATTGGGAAATTGCAGTTAAAGTTTAAGTGGAATTCGGATACCCAGATCGAACTGGAAATTTTTTTAAATTTTGCCATATGATAGAGAAAGGTTATAAAAGTCATTTCCAAGTGTTGGAAATATTTTTAGGTTGATCCAAGATGAATCCTACATTTCATTTTTGAGTAAAGGGTTATTTATCGGTATATTGGATCGAATGGAAATTTTGGAGACTGATCAAAAGCTATGGAAAAGTCATAAAATGTTATTTTAAGAATATTTTATTATGGTTGGTTGAATTCTAACTAGATTTAGTTAGATTGTAATGGAATGGCAATTTGGAAACAAACGAGTAAATAAAGACTAGTAGGAGGGCAAATTGGTCATTTGGCCCCAATGGCAATTTTGAAATTTTTAAAAATTTATAGGGGCAATTTTGGAAAGAGAAAATGGAAGATTAAATCTTGGCCCTTGATTGATGATAAAATCAATCTCAACTATTGGATAAAAAGGGCAAAATTGTAATTTCACTATTAAATGAATTTTAAATTTGTTTAATAGATATATGTGTAAAGTAATATAAAAAGATGAACAAGATGTTCATCTTTTCCAGCAACAAACGTGAGGTATAGAGAAAGAAAGAGAAAAAAATTTCCAAGTTCGATTCAAGCCCCGATTCTCAACTCTAGAAATTTTACAACTATTCGGTTTAATCCTTTTATTTTGGCAACTCGATTCTTTTTTGTTTTAAAGATGGTCCTTAACTCATTTAATCATTGATGCTAAATGTGTCTTTAGTCTAATTGAAACATAATTAAAGTTTTAACATACTTCTAGGATATATTTTGGGATATTACACCTAAGGCCCAATAAACCTCGGTCTCAACTTTCCTTTACACCCAAAGCGCAACACCATCTTCCAAGGTAAGACTTTCAATAAAACCTTTTCACCAACCGCGTACTCAACTTCCCTACGCTTCAGATCCGCTTAGGATTTTTACCTTTCCAAGGTTTCTTTCAAACGATCAGAATTAAACTTTACCTTTTTATCCGTTTCTTTCAACACATCAGGCATGGAAAACATAATTTTCCCTAGCCTCAGCCCAACACAAAGGCGTACGACACTTCTTAGCATACAAGGCTTTATACGGTGCCATTTTTATACATGCCTAATAACTGTTATTGTATGCAAACTCCACCAAAGGCAACTGTTTTTCCCAAGTTCCTTGGAACTCAATAAAGCAACACCTCAACATATCCTCCAAGATTTGAATCACACGTTCAGATCGGTCATCCGTCTAAGAATGATACGAAGTATTAAAATTCAAGCGAGTACCTAAAACTCGATGCAAACACTCCCAAATCCTTGATGTAAACCATGGATCCCTATCCAAAACCATCGACTTGGTCACTCTATGCAAACTTACAGTTTTAGCAACATAAAGACTCGCTGACTTATCCAAGGTAACCCCGATGCAAAATCAAGGGTGATCCCCTCCCACTTCTACTCCGGAATTCTCAATGGTTGTAACAACCTAGAAGGAAACTGGTGTTCAGCCTTCACACGCTGACATACTATACATCTAGCAACAAAATCAGCGACATCCTTTTTCAAACCCATCGAATAGTACTCTTCCTTTACATCTCGATACATCTTGGGACTACTGGGATGCATAGCAAAAGGACTATCATGTGCCTCGACCAAAATAATTCTCCTTAACTCATCATACTAGGCACCTCTATCCGATCCTTGAAACATAACACCCTATCATCATTAAAGTGAAAATCCGTAGGATTTCCATCTATGATATCTTTAACATGTGGTACCAGTGCCTCGTCATAAGGTTGTTTTCCTTAATCAAATGCGATAAAGACGGCTTCACTTGCAACTCAGCAAACAAACCACCATCACGATTCACACTCAACCTCGCAAACATGGCCCTCAACTCCATAACAGCTTTTCTACTCAAAGCATCGGCCACGACATTCGCTTTACCTGGATGATACTCAATTGTCAAATCATAATCTTTAAGAAACTCTAGCCATCTACATTGCCTAAGATTCAACTCCTTTTGCAACATCAAATACTTCAAACTCTTATGATCTGTGTACACAATACACTTCTCGCCGTAAAGATAATGCCACCAAATCTTCAATACAAGCACCACCGTGGCAAGCTTCATATCATACGTAGGATAATTGCACTCGTGCACCTTAAACTGGCTTGCTGCATAAGCCACAACCTTCCTGCCTTGCATCAACACACACCCTAAACCAACGTAGGATTCGTCACTATAAACCATAAACTCTTTTCCTGACTCAGGTTAAATCAATTTCCGAGCTTGCGCCAAAGCTTCCTTCAACATCTCAAAAGCTTGTTGTCTAGCCTTCGTCCTCACAAAACACACATTCTTTTGCAACAACTTGGTCAACGGAGCAGCAAACCGTGAGAACCCATCCACAAAGTGACGATAATAACCTGCCAACCCTAAGAAACTGTGAACCTCCGTCACCGACTTAGGTTGCTTCTAATTCTTAACCACATCAACTTTTTATAAATCTACCCAGATACCTTCTTCCGAAACAAAATGACCATGAAAGACCATTCCCTAAATCCAAAACTCTCACTTGCTCAACTTGGCATAAAGCTGATTATCCAACAAGGTTTGCAATACAATCCGCAAGTGTCGATCATGATCTTCCTCAATACGAGGGTACAACAAGAATGTCATCATTGAACACTACTACAAATTGATCCAAAAATTCATAGAACACTCGATTCATCGTGTCCATGAATGTTGCTGGCATATTTGTCAATCCAAACGACATCACCAGAAACTCATATTGCTCGTACCTCGTATGAAAGCAGTCTTCGGCACGTTCTTATCTTTAACCTTCAATCGATAGCATCCAGATCTCAAATCAATCTTAGAAAACACTATAGCACCCCAGAATTGATAAAATAATTCGTCAATTTGCAAAAAGGGATACATAATCTTAATTGTCAACTTGTTCACTTGCCGATAATCAATGTACATCCTCAAAGTGCGATCTTTCTTCTTTACAAAAAACACCGGTGCTCCCTACAATGACATACTAGGTTGAATAAAACCACGGTCCAACAACTCCTGGAATTGAGTCTTTAACTCTTTCAACTCCTTCGGTGCCATGCGATACGATGCAATCGACACCAGAGCCATATCAACATACGTCTCAATACAAAACTCCATCTCTCTATCTAGAGTCAACCCATGTAACTCCTATGGAAACACGCTAGGAAAATCACAAATAGTACATATATCCTTAGTCTACACTTCTTCAACATTCAGGTTCATAATATAAGAGAGATATACTTGACACCCACACTCCAACAACTTCTGTTCTTCCATAGCCAAAATCACATTGAATAAGAACTTAACATTTTCACCCAGAACCACCACTCCATAATCATCAACAAGTTTCAATAAAACTCTGTAATATCCCAATTTTTGATTAGCGACTAAAATGTAATTTTTGAAAGTTTATGGGTTATAGTATAAACTTTGGAAAAGTTTAGGGACTAAAGTGTAAATTTCCCCAACAAGTAAATTTATTCAGTATAAGAGTGAATTTATTTCCTGAATAAGGAAATATGGAATTTTTGGAATAAATCAGATAGTTCAAAAAAGGTAAAATCGTAGTAGAAGTATTTTACGAATATCGGGAGATCAGATCGAATCGAAATTTCAGAGGCTGTTCCATAAGCCATGGAAAAGTTATAAAATAATATTTAAGGAATAGTGATCGGTTGGGAATGAACTATTTTAGTTGGATTGTAATGGGATGACATTTTTGAAGTAAACTAGTAAATAAAAACTAGTTGGAGGGCAAATTGGTCATTTTCCCCAATGGCATTTTGAAATGTTTAAAAAGTTATAAGGACAACTTTGGAGGAAGGAAATGGAAGATTAAATCTTGGCCCATGATTAATGATAAGATCAATCTCAATTGTTGGATTAAAAGGGTATTTTAGTAATTTCACTATCTAAATGAATTTAAAATTCATTTATACAAGACAAGTGGCCAAATTGGATGAAAAAAAATATATGAAGGCCATTCTTCATCCTCAAATTTCTAAATATGAGGGGGAGAAAGAAAGGAAATTGGAGAAAAATTTCCAAGTTCGATTCGAGCCCCGAAACTTGATTTTCAGGTAATATTTTCAACTACAAAGTTATTCTACTCTTCAAGCTCTATATTTTGGTGTAAATAGTTCATTTAAAACATGCTTTATTGATGAGAATTTTCCATGAGAAGAAATTAGGGTTTATGGAAAAAGTTTGAGGCTTTTGGAATTTTATGATTTCATGATGAAATTCAAGTTGAAATCAAGCTAGTATACTGTTAAAATCATGTTATTGAGTTGAGATTTAAACCCTATATATTTTAGTTTCTATGAAGATGATTAGGGTTTATGGATTCAAGTTTGATTTAGGTTTGTGATGTTGGATAAATGATCTAGTAAGCTTGAATTTGTTATTTGGAAGCAAACCCTTAATTAAAGGTATAACGACCATTTTGGAAATTCTAAATTTAGAGGACTAATCTGATATTTTTATGATTTAAAGTGTATTTATGTTATTATTATGTTGGAGATGTGAAATTGAAGTTAGAATGCAAAATCGATGTTAAATCGAGTTAGTGACCGTTTTGACAAATTGTCAAAGTTAAGTGACCAATTCGGAAATGAGGTTTTAGAGAAGGACTAAATATGATTTTAGTTGAAATAATAGAATTCAAGTAGTAATGGTGATTTGAGGACTAATTTGCAAAGTTAAGAAAGCTTGAATCCTTATCTTTGCATTTTTAGTGCATTTTTAGTGACTATTTCGGAAAGAACGAAAAATTAGAGGGAATTATTTTTGAAGAATTGTTTGATGAAGAAAGTGATACAATAGTGGTTTGAATCAAGTAAGGGGACCAAATTGACAAATAGCAAAGTAAGAAGAAATTAGTATAAAATTTGAAGTTATTTATGGAAGTTGTGTAGGAAAACTGATTTGATAGTAAGTTTGAAAATTCACCATAAATTCTACAAAAATGGTTAGATAGTGAATTTTATATTGATGTAAAGATTTATTCATCTAGTTTCGTTTAAAACAAATGGTGATTGATTTTGATTCATATATCAAAAGATATGAATTTTTAAGTGACGAAAGGTGAGAAAATAGAATAGCAGTCTATTCCGAAATTCAATACTGGAATTCGACTTTGAAAATTTGCCATAAATTGTACAAACTAAATCTGGGTTTTTAGTTTATATGGCTGAAAATCTTATCGAATCTAGTTTCGTTTCCAACAAACGGAAACTGATTTCGAGATCTGAGTTAAAAGATATTAATTTTCATAATTTTTTTAGATTTTATTAAATTATGTGGTTTATACTGTTAGAACCGTTATGGAATCTAGTTTATACGGTATAAAGGAGATTACGATTCAATATGTATTCTGCCCTGTAGAAGTAAATCTTTGATGTTAGTGCAAGTTAACAGAAAATGGAAATTGAGACAATTCGTGTCTAAAGTTGGTTAGCAAGCTTGGAGAAATTATTTGAAGATCAAAATGGTCATTAGGGACCAAAAATGAGTTTGCGAACAGTATAAGGAAGGAATGAAATTTATGGAAAATTTTTATGTTGAATGATTAAATAGCTTAATTGAAATATTACTTGAAGTGAATCTAACAAATGTTTATTTATATTCATGTGATAAATGAAGTTGGATCTGAATCAAAAGAAGGTTCGATGTACTATAAAGGAAAGGATCAATAGAGTGGAAATAGATGATGTTAAGTATTGATGAACTGCGTTAAATGGTATCAGAGCTACATGTTTAGCCGATTCTAGTGGTTAAACCGAGTTAAATATGATTTGATGTTAAGTACATGCCCCTAGGATGTCATGTTACTGATGTACTATATGTGTAACTTTTTATGCTCCTCATTTACATGAATAAGTTTTAGTGGAAATAGATGATGTTAAGTATTGATGGACTGCGTTAAATGTTTAATTATGAGGACCAAGAGAAGGTTTAAAGTGGAAGTAAAGATATATAGAATGTTCCACCTCTAGCTCATACCCCAGCTGAGCCACCTACGTAGTAGGGAGCTCCAGCATAAGAATACGGAACCTTAGTACGGGCCCTAAAAAGCTATGGTTAAAAAAAATAAATCATAATGCCTGTATCAATCTGGCACCTACACCAGTAAAGGCATCGACTATTAAGGAGCTTAAAAAGTTAGGAGCTCCTGAATTTTGTGGAGAAGGTGGTCTGATGGCTGCCAATTTATGGCTCCACGATGTTAAAGTCACGCTAGAGGAATTAAATTATGCATATGCTGAAAAGTTAGAAAAGCTGCATCATTTATTAAGGGAACATGCTTGTATTTGATGGTCTGAAGCTACAGAATTATACCTATTGACAAAGTGACTTGGACATTCTAAAAAGTGTTTAGAGTCAAGTATGTTGGCGACCAGTTTAGGAAAGAGATGTTACAGCAGTTTCAAAGTTTAAAACAAAGCACTCATACTGTCTACGAGTATGAGTTAGATTTTAATGGATTAAGTCAGTATACAGCTGATTTGATAATGACTGAGAATTCCCTATGAGAATGGTTTATCGAGGGGCTTAACCCGAGGCCTAAAGAGTAATTCTCAGGCATGAGTTTGTCTGCAATATCCCAAATTTTGGCTAGTAACTAAATTGTAAATTTTGAAAGTTTAGGGGGCTAAAGTATAAACCTTGGAAAATATTGGGGACTAAAGTGTAAATTTATCCAACAAGTAATTTTATTCAGTAGAAGAGTGAATCGGATCGAAATAAGTACATTGATATCAGTTTTAAGAATTAAGATGCAAAAAAAGGTACCAAATTTGGATCGACTGAAATTATTAAGCGTGTTCATGCCAGGAAAATACAAAGATGGGTGACCTTTGGGAAGGTCCCATAAAAGTATTTTTGATTGATATTTTGGACTCAGTAAAAGTATAAAATATTTGTATGGATTTCAAATAAAGGATTTCTACAAGAAACCTTATGCTATGAAGATTTTCAATAATTATCGGAATAATGGACTGAGTTAAGAAAATTCAGTCTAAGTCTTTGTGAACGGAAATTTTTAAGGTTTAAAAGTATCATGTGATAGATAGTGAGTTGTATTGGGTACTTTCAAAGTTGGTAAAAATCTGAAGAAAATTGAAATGGGAATTGAAGTTCAGTAACCAAAATAAAAAAATTGAAAGATTTGTGGCCAAAGTATAAACTTTGGGAAAGTTCAGGGACCAAAGTGTAATTTCTAAAAGTTATGTAAGTTAACCCCTTAAATGAATAGTTCACCCCAAGAGTGACACTTTCGTGTTACCCAGATTTTTTGTACGAAGCATATATTAATGGTTATAAAGCTTTAAAGTTTGTAAGAAGAAAATTTGGAAATTGTATTGAGTGAAATTCGAATATTTGGATCGAATAAATGCCATAAATAAAAATATAAGATATTTTGGGACATGGCCGGTTGGATTGGAACCAATTTGGTTCAATTTTAATGGAATGACAATTTTCAAGACTTGTAAATAAAGACTAGTTGGAGGGGCAAATTGGACATTTGCCATGGATGCCATTTTTTGAAATATTTTGAAACATTAAGGGCAATTTTGAAAGGCCAATTGCACATTGATTTGATCTTGGCCATTGAGTTTTGATGAGATTAAATCTTGGCCATTCGATGAAAAGGGCATTTTAGTAATTTCATTATTTAAATGAATTTAAAACTCATTTATACAAGGCAAGTGGCCAAATTGGATGAAAATAAAAAGATGAAGACCATTCTTCAGCTTCAAATTTCGAAATATGAGGGGGAGAAAGAAAGAAAAATGGAGAAAAAATTTTCAAGCTCGATTCAAGCCCCGAAGCTCAATTTTCAGGTAATCTTTCGAACTACAAAGTTGTTCTACTCATCAAGCTCTAGCTTTTGGTGTAAATAATTTTTGGAGAACATGCTTGATTGATGAGAACTTTGTACGAGAAGAAATTAGGGTTTATGGACTCAATTGTGGCTTTTGAGATTTAATGATTCCATGTTGAAATCAAGCTTTTGTGATGTTAAAATCATGTTATTGAGTTGGGATTTAAACTCTACATGTTTTGATTATTATGAAAATGATTAGTGTTTATGGATTCATGTTTGATTTAGGGTTTGTGATGTTGGATAAATGATCTAGTAAGCTTGATTTGTTGTTTGGCAGTAAAACCCTAATTTAAATGTTTAGGGACCAATACAGCAAGTTTACAAGTTGAAGAACTAAATCTGATTTTTATGGAATTGGTGTGCATTTATGTTATTAGGGATGTTGAAGATGTGAAATTGAAGTTAGAATGCAAAACTGATGTTAAATCGAGTTAGTGACCATTTTGACAAATTGTCAAAGTTAAGTGACCAATTCAGAAATGAGGTTTTAGAGAAGGATTAAATCTGATTTTTAGTTATAATGATGTAATTAATATAGTAATGTTAATTTGATGACTAAAGTGCAAAGTTAAGAAGCTATAATCCTTATCTTTGCATTTTAGTGGCTATTTCTGTTAAGAAGGAAAATTAAGGGAAACTATTGTGAATAATTATTTGATGAAGAAGGTGATAAGTTGATGATTAAAGTAAATAATGGGACTAAATTAACAAATAGCAAAGTAAGGAGAAATTAGTATAAAGTTTGAAATTATTTATGAAATTGTGTAAAAACTGGATTTGGAAGAAATTCACCACAAATTCAACAAAAATGGTTAGAAGGCAAATTTTATACCGATATAAAGATGTGTTCGTCTAGTTTCGTGTCCGACAAATGGAAACTGATTTCGGGTTCCGAGCAAAAAGATATGATTTTTTAAGTGATGAAAGGTCAGAAAAATAGTTTAGTAGTCTGCTTCGAATTTATATGGTTGAAGAGCTTATTGAATCTAGATTATTTTAGAACAAACGAATCGAATTTCGAGTTGTATATTATTTTATAGAAATATTTCTTTGAAAGTTGTACAAAGTTGCTCGAAAATGAAAATTTAGATATTTTGTATCTAATGTTGGTTATCAAGTTCAGAAGAATTATTTGAAGCTCAAAATGGTTATTAAGAACCAAAATGAGGTTTTGGCAGTATAAGGAAGAAAGGAAATTTATGGAAAATTTTGATGTTGAATGATTAAATAGCTTAATTGAAATATTGTTAGAAGTGAATCTAACAAATGTTTATTTATATTCATGTGATAAAAAGAAGCCGGATCCGAATCAAAAGAAGATTTGCGGTACTATAAAAGGAAATGATCAATAATGCTTAGTGAGGCATATTAATAAATGGTTCAGGTGAGTGCATTTCTAAATGATTGCATTACATTGAAATTGACATTGCATTTCTTTATAATACATGATATGATACAATGCTCGACATGGCAAGTGTTGCGCGTAATAAGTGCTACGCAATTGTGCAAGTATACACGTTGCAAGTTATAGTATAAAAGATATCGTCTCCACAGGGATTGGTGCCACTTCAAGAATCTAGTCTCTTGCACTGTAAAAAGTAAAAACACAAATAAAGGATTATAGGAGTTTAACTAATAACTAAACTAGAAAGCAATAAAGTAAAAGAAAAGATGAGATCAAATGAGAGAGAGATAGGCCAGGTTATCGTGAGTTGAGGTGTGATAGCCGATTGGATCGTCTTGGTAAAAGAGTGCATGGGCAACTCAGTTGCCGTGGCAACTTGCACAACGGGGTTGCCTTGGCAACTAATCGATGGTTGCCTGGGCGACTAGTTGGGCAACTACTTGGGCGTCTGGGCAGCAATCTTCAAGGTTCGGCAGAGCGTTCTTCCATGGTTTCTTCTTATCCCTAAGACGAAACTCTAGCTATTTGTGCATGCCTTGATAATACATCTCTGCGTGAATCAAGGGTGAACAACAACCAATCTTGCTCTCCTCTTAGCCGTTGAAATCCTTAACTTATTCTTAAGCCGGATTAATCTTCACCATCAATAGATTGAATAAAGATCATATTCATTCGTTTCTTGAATCTAACTCTCCCGATATTAGATAAATAGATGAAGTTACGAGATCCTCTCCCAGTTCACTCGCAAACAAGAATAAGAACCAAGAATGAATAAACCTTGAATAGAAAAGTGCAAACTCTTATTACCTAAACAAAAACCAATAGTTTCTCACAACCACAAAACACAATAACCATAGCCAAATAGATTTAGTTCATGGATAGGTTCCAAAGAAACACAAGATAAATAATCCCTAGCATGAACCCAATCGAATAAGAAAGAAAAGGATGAAGAAGGAGGCTTGTCGAAATTGTCCTTGCCCTAGATGCTTGTTGAAAATTCTCTCCTCTTGCCCTCCTTAGAGTTGTCGAAATTCCCCTCTCTTGCTCTCTCCGTGGAGTTTGACGATATGGCCTCTTATTTATAGGGCTAGGTCAAAGTCCTTCTTTGAGGAGGAAGTTAAGTTGGAATTAAATTATCTTTAAAGAATATAATTCTTTATTATAATTATATTCCTACTAGAACTTCTCCTATCTTCTTGGAATTTAATTCTTCTTTAATCTCTTCATGGAAATCAAATTCCTTTGGGATTGGGATTTGCTCCACGTTATCTTGGGCTTGTCTAGTCATCAATTTCGACTACCATATCACCTTTGCTCTTGTCGACAATTGCCCTGGCAACTGGCTCGGCATCTCCTTCATGCATTGCCCTGGCAACTAGCTCGGCATCTCCTTCATGCATTGCCCTGGCAACTATCTCTAGCCTTGCTTTGGCAAGTGATCCTGCACATACACACAAAACACACCAACGCAGCATCTTTTCCCACAAAAACTACCAAGTTATGTAATCAAGCTCAACGATGGAAGGAAACATGGATTAATGCATGAATGGCTAATTATGCAACTAATATGAGCCTGAGTCTAACAATAATATGAGTAAAAAGGGCAAGAAAAATAGTACTTTTGAACACTTATCACACCCCCAAACTCGAACTATTGCTTGTCCTCAAGCAATGCAAACTAACAATTACCTGCCAAGTCTTCAATTTTTACAAACTTAGCTTTGAACTTGATTTCAATTCTCAGAAGCGGGGCACAAAGTATGATTGGCTTTTCATTTTTCGGAAAACTTAGGAGTTACCCGGAATCAAACTATAATGCTTGTGAGTGTGTGCAGAGTTGTGTGCAAGTTGATTGTTCGGATTCTATGCAAACAATAGGTTTTCAAATAACTTTATTGGGTTCTTTTTAACATGTTTTGACTAGAGCCAGTTTTGGGCACCTCTAGTGTTTTGTTTTTAGTTTTCTTAAGTTAATTTATTCGACTAGAGCCGGTTTCGGGCACCTCTAGCGATCAATTTTTTAACACATACTAGAGCCAGTTTCAGGCACCTCTAATGATTGATTTTTTTAGCACATGCTAGAGCCAATTTCGGGCACCTCTAGCATGAATATAATTATAATAAAGAATTATATTCTTTAAAGATAATTTAATTCAAACTTAACTTCTTTCTCAAAGAAGGACTTTGACCTAGCCCTATAAATAAGATGCCATATCGTCAAACTCCAGGGAGAGAGCAAGAGAGGGGAATTTCGACAACTCCAAGGAGGGCAAGAGTACTGAATTTTCGACAAGCATCTAGGGCAAGGAGGATTTCGACAAGCCTCCTTCTTCATCCTTTTCTTTCTTGTTCGATTGGGTTCATGCTAGGGATTATTTATCTTGTGTTTCTTTGGAACCTAGCCATGAACTAAATCTATTTGGCTATGGTTATTGTGTTTTGTGGTTGTGAGAAACTATTGGTTTTTGTTTAGGTAATAAGAGTTTGTACTTTTCTATTCAAGGTTTATTCATTCTTGGTTCTTATTCTTGTTTGCGAGTGAATTGGGAGAGGATCTTGTAACTTCATCTATTTATCTAATATCGGGAAAGTTAGATTTAAGAAACGAATGAATATGATCTTTATTCAATCTATTGATGGTGAAGATTAATCCAGCTTAGGAATAAGTTAAGGATTTGAACGGCTAAGAGGAGCGCAAGATTGGTTGTTGTTCACCCTTGATTCACGCAGGGATGTATTATCAGGGCATGCACAAATAGCTAGAGTTTCGTCTTAGGGATAAGAAGAAACCATTGAAGAATGCTCTGCCGAACCTTGAAGATTACTGCCCAGACGCCCAAGTAGTTGCCCAACTAGTCACCCAGGAAACCATCGATTAGTTGCCAAGGCAACCTCGTTGTGCAAGTTGCCACGGCAACTGAGTTGCCCGTGCACTCTTTTACCAAGATGATCCAATCGGCTATCACACCTCAACTCACGATAACCTGGCCTATCTCTCTCTCATTTGATCTCATCTTTTCTTTTACGTTATTGCTTTCTAGTTTAGTTATTAGTTAAACTCCTATAATCCTTTATTTGTGTTTTTACTTTTTACAGTGCAAGAGACTAGATTCTTGAAGTAGCACCAATCCCTGTGGAGACGATATCTTTTATACTATAACTTGCAACGTGTATACTTGCACAATTGCGTAGCACTTATTACGCGCAACAAATTTTTGGCGCCGTTGTCGGGGATTGGCAATAGCGACTTTGTTTTTATTTTCTTGCACTTTCTTTTTACTTTTCTTGTTTAGGATTCAAAGGGCTAACAAACTTTGGTTTTGCATTGGTATATGACCAGGGAGAGAAAGACTACACCAGAATATCCCTTTGATCTAGAAATCGAACGAACCTTACAAAGACTTAGACGAAGGATAAGAGTAGCAATGGCTAATCAAGACGGCAATATGAATCAAGATGTTCCAGCAGGAGGAGGAGTGATTCTTGCACGAAACAGAACTATTCGAGACTATCTTGAAGAAGATCTTGATGGACTTAATCCAGTAGTTGTCGCACCTGAAATTGAAGCCGACCACTTTGAGTTGAAACTGGTAATGTTTAATATGATCAACACAATTGGTCAATTTGGCGGCTCAGCAACTAAAGATGCACGACAACATCTTAAATCTTTCCTCGAGATTTGCAACTCGTTCAAAATACACGGAGTCACCCCCGATGTCTTACGATTAAGATTATTCCCCTATTCATTGAGGGATAGGGCGAAAGCATGGTTGAATAGCATTCCTGCCGGATCAATAGCATCTTGGACCGATCTTTGTCGTGATTTCCTTGCTCGGTTTAATCCTACAAATTTGACTGATAAGCTTCGTAACGACTTTACTTCTTTTCGGCAGGCAGATGATGAATCCATGTACGAGGCTTGGGAGCGATATAGAGAACTTCTACACAAATGCCCCCTACACGGGTTCCCGGTGTGGACTCAAGTAACAATGTTTTACAATGCCGTGAATACACCAACAAGGATGATGCTAGATGCCTCGGAAAACGACATACTTCTAGATAAGTCGCCGGAGGAAGCAATGCAAATTCTAAACAGGCTGGCCAAGAATGATTATCAATTCCCCTCTACTAGAAGAGGAGGAGTTAGACGCCAAGCCATAATACATGAACTAGGATCATCAGATTCAATTTCGGCATAATTGGCCACTTTAACCAAGATGGTCCAGACCATGCAAAAACCAAACAACACACATGAGGTCAAGCTAATGGATTCTTTTTGTGAGTTATGTGGTGATAACCATGATTCTTCTGAATGTATACAGAATCCGGAATCCAGCTTCTACGTGGGGAATTACAATCGGAACAACAATGTGATGTCCAATACATACAATCCAGCTTGGAAGAAGCACCCAAATTTTTCATGGAGTAATCCCAACAATGCCCTAAACCAGAACAATCAGAATGCACAAGCATCGGGATTCCAGCAGAATATGCCACGGCAACAGTTACCGCAGCAACAACCGAAAACATCTAGTTCTTTGGAAAATTCTCTAAATTCTTTTATGATGAAAACTGAATCTTATATGGATGAGAATAGTAACTTCGTAAAAATAACTGATGCTTTTATTAACAGGACCGAGGTGAGATTGCAAAACCAAGAGGCGGCAATCAAATCATTGGAAAATCAAGTCAGACAGTTTGCTCAAAATCTGAATACTAGACCGCAAGGAGGTTTACCTAGCGATATTGAAGTCGCAAGAGGAACTGGCCATGAGCAATGTAAGGCAATCACCACTAGAAGTGGCCAACAACTTAGAGAGGCTCAAACCCGCTCATCAAACAAAACCCCACAAAAAGATCAAGACGAACCTAGCGGCAAAGCCTCAGATGCTGAACCAGGAATTGCCTCAGCAACCGGCAATAAGCATGCCTTGGCAACCGACGATAAGGATGCTTTGGCAACTTGTGATAAGCATGCCTCGGCAACCCCAGTTGATAATGCCTCAGCAACTCCAATTGTCCCGGCAATGTCATCAATCAGGTTCCAAGCCAATGAAAGGATCGAAGATATTCGACTTCCACCACCATTCCCACAAAGGTTGAAGCGACAAAAGCAAGAATACCAATTCAAGAAGTTTCTTGATATCCTAAAGCAAGTCCACATCAACTTGCCCATTGGTGGAAGCAATTGAACAAATGCCAAACTATGCAAGTTTCTTAAAGACATTGTGTCCAAGATGAAAAGGCTAGAAGAGTTTTAAACAGTTGCCGCAACAGAGGGATGCATGGCAATGTTGCACAATCGTATGCCACCCAAGTTGAAGGATCCCGAAAGTTTCACAATACCCTGTTCTATTAGAAATCACTATGTCGGGAAAGCATTATGCGACCTTGGGGCTAGCATAAACTTGATGCCTAAATCGGTTTTCCAGAAACTAGGAATCGGGAAGGCAAGACCTACGACAGTTATGCTACAGCTAGCCGACAGATCCTATGTGCATCCAGAGGGAAAAATCGAGGACATACTGGTAAAAGTTGATAAATTTATTTTTCCTGCTGACTTTATTGTTTTGGATTGTGAAGCAGATGAGCATGCACCCATCATTCTCGGGAGACTATTCCTAGCAACAAGGAGAACCTTGATCGATGTTGAAAAGGGAGAACTCACAATGAGGGTGAATGACCAGCAAGTTAAACTAAATGTGTTCCAAACACTAAGGCATGCCGATGATCCAAAAGAATGCCAACTTCTTCATGCCATGATAGAGTTTAACTTCGACGAGGAATTTAGTTGCCTCGGCAACTACATTGCCGAACAAGAGGAACCTGAGGAGTATGAAGAATCGGTCAAGGAGGAACAACAAGAAAATGCAAATTAGCTAGTCAATCGACCAGGAAAAGAAGGTGATCAAAATGTTGATGCTACACATGAAGGTAATAGGGAGAAGGATGCGGACCTAGAGATATGAGATGCATTCCTGGATAAACAACTTTTAGTTGCCTCAGCAACCATGGACGCGCATGCCTCGGCAATCATCGATGCCTCGGCAACCATGGACGCGCATACCTCGGCAACCATGGACGCGCACGTCTCAGCAACTATGGACGCGTATGCCTCGGCAACCATGGACGCGCAAGCCTCGTCAACCATGGATGCACACGCCTCGACAACTCTCGACGCCGAAGCAGCCTTTGACGCGCACACCTCGGCAATTTTGGGAGCAGTCACCACGGCAGCACATGCCTCAGCAATACCCTGGTACGCGGATTTAGTTAATTTCCTTATTTGTGGTATTTTACCTTATGGCATTACTCACCAAGGGAAGAAGCGATTCCGCCATGATGCTAAGCATTACTTTTGGGACAAGCCTCTTTTGTTTAAACAATATGCAGATCAGGTTATACGCCGATGTGTCCCTAAAGAAGAGCAACAGAATGTACTACGGCAATGCCATTCTTCACCCTATGGAGGACATTTTGGAGGAACTCGTATAGCGGCCAAAGTTTTGCAATCCGGTTTGTATTGCCCAACATTGTACAAAGATGCCCAAGACTTTTACAAGCAATGTGATCGTTGCCAGAGGACGGGCAATATCTCTAGACGACATGAGATGCCACTCCAGAGCATCATCGAGGTGGAATTGTTCGATGTGTGGGGGATCGATTTTATGAGACCTTTCCCATCTTCATTCGGCAACCTTTACATTTTACTTGCCATCGACTACGTGTCTAAATGGGTTGAGGCAGCTGCAGTTCCCAACAACGATTCCAAGACCGTGCAATGATTCTTATAGAAAAACATATTTACACGGTTTGGGATGCCGAAAGCAATTGTCAGTGACGAAGGCAAGAATTTTGACAACTGACTTATTGCCAAGATGTTGCAACGCTTCAGCATATCACACAAGATCGCCATGGCATATCACCCACAAACCAACGGGCAAGCAGAAATTTCCAACCGGGAATTGAAGGGTATACTCGAGAAAGTTGGAAATCCCTCTATGAAGGATTGGTCATTAAGACTAGATGACGCACTTTGGGCATATCGCACTGCATTCAAAACACCCTTAGGTATGTCCCCCATTCGACTTGTCTATGGCAAAACATGCCATCTACCGGTGGAAATCGAACACAAGGCATACTGGGCAATCAAGACCGTGAATATGGATTGGGAAAGTACCGGACAAAAGCATTTGTTGGACCTCAATTAGATAGAAGAATTCCGTGCACTCGCCTATAACAATGCATGAATCTACAAGGAGAAAACAAAGCAATGGCATGACAAGAAACTATTGTCGCGGTAATTCATGCCAGGGCAACTAGTCCTCTTATTCAATTCTCGGCTAAAACTTTTCCCGGGAAAGCTGAAATCAAGATGGTCGGGACCATTCGAAGTTGTCAAACCATTCTCCCATGGTGTTGTGATAATCAAGTCCATCTCTGACAACCATGAATTCAAAGTTAATGGACAAAGATTGAAACACTACAATAGTGCCCATGTGGAACGTAACAAAGAAGTGGTCAACTTAGGAGATGCATGAGCATGCTCTCCCTTTGATATATTTATTTTTATTTTTATTTTCGAATAAATTTTTTTGAATTTTTATTTTTTTATTATTATTTCTGATTATTATTTTTTTAGGATAGATTTTCTTTTTTTATCTTTTTAAGTTTAAGAATCCCTTTACATATCTTTATTTATTTAAAATTATTAGTCTATATTTAATTTTCATCCTTATTTGATTTGTCTTTGAATTGTAGGAAAAAAAGTTCAAGATAAAGAGGAATTTTAATCCAAGAAGGAAAACATCTTCAACAAGGAAACTAATGGGCTGAATCTAAGGCTTATATAAAGCCTCCAATTTACCCTAATCAAACCCCCATTTCCGTCACCCTCTCCCTAAACCAAAACCCTTTTTTTCTATAAGAATCCTCTAATCCCACCCACCATATTTACCACCTATCTTTTCTATAAAACCCATTACCCTTAACCTATTCCTACTTTTTATCTTGCAACTTTTTAGTTTATTTTCTTTTCTTTTATTTATTTTTACAAAACTCACAACCAAGATCATCTATGGCATCCAAGATTAAATTTTTAGTTCATCCAAGTTCCTCCAAAGAACCAAGATACAAGAAGTTTGCTACACCGGTGGTTCAAGAAAGATATCACTCCAAGTTTGAAAGCCGAAAGATTCATGAAGAACAAGGCTTTGAATACTCCAACTCTCATCAAGATTTTGGCCTTGAACCATTCATCTTCGAGATGATTGCACATCAAAAGTGGCAAATCTTTTGCCATCAACCGGAACAGGGTAACATCTCATGGGTAAGAGAATTCTATGCTCACTCACCTAACCCGGATAATCCTTATGTTTTTGTTCGTGACAAGGCCATACTCATAAGTCCCAAAAATGTCAACACCTTTTACGGGCTTTACATTGAGAAGGACGAGCATCAAGCCTTCGTTGATCAAATCACTCCCAAGCAACTCGACAAGGTGCTTCAAGAACTCACTCAACCGATAACTCATTAGAACGACGATAAATACAAGGGCACGATAAGTCGCCTTCGGCTTAAACCCGAGGCAAAACTATGGAATAAGTTTGTTAAAACTTCTTTAATGCCCACCACACACAATACTACCGTTGATATACCACGTCTTTTGCTCATACAATCTATTTTGCATAATCGCATCATTAACATTGGAAAAATTATTTGTGATGAGATTTTTGTATGTAGCTCAAAAGATAAGGGTTCTGTTTTCTTCCCTTGCTTAATTTCTAATCTTTGCAAGGAGATGGATGTCCCAAGTGAGTCCACCGATGAAAAGGCCCTTGGGCTTTAATTCTCTTATCTTCTTGGAATTTAATTCTTCTTTAATCTCTTCATGGAAATCAAATTCCTTTGGGATTGGGCTTTGCTCCATGTCATCTTGGGCTTGTCTAGTCATCAATTTCGACTACCATATCACCTTTGCTCTTGTCGAAAATTGCCCTGGCAACTGGCTCGGCGTCTCCTTCATGCATCGCCCTGACAACTAGCTCTAGCCTTGCTTTGGCAAGTGATCCTGCACATACACACAAAACACACCAAAGCAGCATCTTTTCCCACAAAAACTACCAAGTTATGTAATCAAGCTCAACGATGGAAGGAAACATGGATTAATGCATGAATGGATAATTATGCAACTAATATGAGCCTGAATCTAACAATAATATGAGTAAAAAGGGCAAGAAAAATAGTACTTTTGAATACTTATCAGCAAGCTTGATGGAATTCCAGGTACGAATTATTGTTTGCATAAATGATGATGCACTATGCATAATAACAATGTATGTCTATACAAGGAATATGGACAATAACAAGATTAAAATGAAACAAGATACACCCTGGGGATCCAAGCCCATAGTGCAAAATACACTAACGAGGTGTTTTAATATAATGAGCAAGGAGCATCCTTATATGAAGAGCAAAGAGCATCCTCCCGAGTACGTACTCTACTAATCACTACGATGCGTATAGACTATGGGGTTTCCATGGGCCTCTAGCCAGACACGATGATAATAATAACAAGATGATTACATGGCAGATCATAAGCATGCAAATGACTGGATCACGATACATGATTCATATGACAGAGATGGTACATGATACAGATGTTACATGAAACATGATATTGATACTACATGATATATGATACAGATGTTAAATGATTTCATGATACTCGAAAAAGAAGTTACATGTTTGATAAGTACATGACATACGAGATAGAAATGTTATTTATATATGATAGAATGTTACATGATACATGATAGAAATATTACATGCTATATGATAGAAATCATGTTACGTAAATGTTTACATGATGAAAGCATGTCTATGATAGAGAATATATTATGCAATGATAATATGATTTATATGATAGCTATGATGCATGTACATTGTGATTTACTTGCCTTGTCATAGAGAAATATGAAATGCATTCTTATATGAAGTATTATATAACATCATTTCATATGTAAATAAATAAGTTTAATTGCCTTACTAAGTTCATACATAGCGTGTGTTTGTTTCACACGTAGATTAAGAATGAGGATTTGAAGAGGAGTCGAGCATGCTGATCAAGCTTCAATCAGCAAAACATCAGTAAGATATTCTAGCTTATGATAATCTCTAGTGGACATGTAATTATTTAATTGCTAGTAGAGTATGATGCATTAAATTAGACTAAATGATAGATAAGTGATCTGTTTTGATGATGAATCGTATATGAATAAAGCAAAGTAAGGCATTAGCATTGTAACTGAATAAAGCTAAGGTAGAAAGGATAATTACTTTGCTAATAAGAATAACCGGTAATCGCATAAAGATTTTAAAGTCAAGAAAGGGCCCAGATAGCGAATCTAGTTTTCACCCTAAATTGAACTATTGTTTTTAATAATTGTCAAATATGCTTTAAAATAATTAATTCAGGGTTGAAACTAGCTAACTGCACATAGGTTGTGTTTTTTAAGAAAACCGAGAAAGGGTTTGTTTACAAACTAAAATTTGTAAATAGTTGTAAAATAAATTTATAAGTCGAGATTTCTTTAAACGACTCTGTAACATCTTTAATGTATATTCGATTTACGAGTATACGTTAAGGGTGTTACATTTAATGGTATTAGAGCAAAGGTTTAGCCGGTTCTGGATGCTAAACCAAGTTTGTATATGATTTTTATCAGTAAATACATGCCCCTAGGATATCATATTGCTAATGTGCTGATTGTATGACTTGGTGCTCAATAGTATAAGGTAAAATGATACTAGAATAAGAAAAATAAAACGATAATGGATTTCGTCAGTTGACGAATCTTAAAGGTTAAGAAAGGACCCATAGAGGATATGATACAGTAATTATAAGATGCTCTGATACGAAGGAGTAAGAAGTAGAAGTATCTTTACTTTAGAAATATATATTTGAAGATAACAATGTCACTAGATGTCGCAGATGTAATCTGGCGATATACTCAAGATAAATTAAGGATTGAAATTATGATGGAAATAACTCAGTAGTATCTTATTATAAGATGTTTGTACTGTCAGTACATATAAGGGAGAATTGGAAAGTTAAGTGATGATACTACTAGATGATTAGAAAAGAAACTAAGAAAGAAGTTAATCTGTAAAGAGATTAAATTTGAAGCTCAAAACAAAGATGTTAGGTATGAATCAGTCAGAGGTTTTAACTTCTAGCATCTATATATAATAAAGCATTGACTGTGAAAAAGTTTAAGTTTTGAGAATCTTAAAGGTTATGATGAAAGAGGATTTATAACTGCTTATTTGAAGATGAAAAATGACAAAACTTCTATAGAAGATTTGAGATGTATTAATATTGAAAAGTTAGAAGAAGTAATATTGATATAGGGGAGGAAGTTTGGAAAACTTCTTAGAAAAGTGATAAAAAATTGGACATGGTGAATTGTTCATAAGGAAATTATTTCACAGATTTATGAACTTTTACAAGGTACTCACATTGTTTATGAGGAATAGTGTGAGATCAGAGGGTTAAGCCAATATGTCAAGGGAATGATTTTGACTGGAGAATTTTAGTATGACTACTAGAAATTTCAGAATTTTAAGACCAATTTTAAGATAAATTGGCTATTTATATAAAATGTAGAAGTTAGATGTAAAAAGAAGATTGATCTTTGGTCAAGATGTTATCAGTTAAAGTTAAAAGAAGAAAAAAGAAAGGAAAAGTATCACTTTGAGAGAAGATGATTTGTGCAAATAAAAAAGGGAAAAAACTTGGTTTTAGAATTATTATACCTCAAAGAATCGTGAAAGAGTTGTACCAAGGGCATATTAATGGATCTTATCTTCAGAAGTGAGCAAAAGTCTATAGTATATGTACTTATGTTTTGGGGGCATTAACTGAATTATTTACATCTCAACACTCCTGAATAAATTGAGATGCAATTAGATTTGATACCTGAAGAGGAGTTGGTAGAAATATTGGTTTACAGAATTAAAGAATTAAGGAATAAGAAATTTCATTGACTGATGTTTTGAGAAAAAATCACAAAGTCGAAGAAGCCACTTGGGAGGCTGAGAAGAAAATGAGGAAGTAATATCCGTAAATGTTTGGAACGGGTACGCATTGAAAATTCAAGGACAAATTTTCTTAAGGGGGAAGAATTGTAATATCCCAAATTTTGGCTAGTAATTAAATTGTAAATTTTGAAAGTTTAGGGGGTTAAAGTATAAACCTTGGAAAAGTTTGGGGGACTAAAGTGTAAATTTCTCCAACAAGTAATTTTATTCAGTAGAAGAGTGAATTGGATCGAAATAAGTACCTTGATATCGGTTTTAAGATTTGAGATGCAAAAAAGGTACCGAATTTGGATCGACTGAAATTGTTAAGCGTGTTCAGGCCAGGAAAATACAAAGATGGGTGACCTTTGGGAAGGTCCCATAAAAGTGTTTTTGATTGATATTTTGGACTCGGTAAAAGTAGAAAATATTCGTATGGATTTCAAATAAAGGATTTCTACGAGAAACCTTATGCTTGAAGATTTTCAATAATTATCGGAATAATAGACTGAGTTAAGAAAATTCAGTCTAAGTCTTTATGGAAGGAAATTTTTAAGGTTTAAAAGCATCATGTGATAGATAGTGAGTTATATTGGGTACTTTCAAAGTTTGTAAAAATCTGAAGAAAATTGAAATGAGAATTGAAGTTCAGTGACCAAAATGAAAATTTTGTGGCTAAAGTATAAACTTTGGGAAGGTTTAGGTACCAAAGTGTAATTTCCAAAAGTTATGTAAGTTAACCCCGTAAATGAATAGTTCACCCCCAAGAGTGACACTTTTGCGTTACCCAATTTTTTCTTACGAAGCATATATTAATGGTTATAAAGCTTTAAAGTTCGTAAGAAGAAAATTTGGAAATCGTATTGAGTGAAATTCGAATATTTGGATCAAATAAATGCCATAAATAAAAATATAAGATATTTTGGGACATGGCCAGTTGGACTGGAACCAATTTGGTTCAATTTTAATGGAATGGCAATTTTCAAGACTTGTTGTAAATAAAGACTAGTTGGAGGGCAAATTGGACATTTGCCATGGATGGCATTTTTGAAATATTTTGAAACATTGAGGGCAATTTTTAAATGTTAATAACACTTGGATTCGAACATGGCCATTGATTTTTGATAAGATTAAATCTTGGCCTTTAGATTAAAAGGGTAAATTAGTAATTTAACTAATTAAATGAATTTTAAATTCATTTAATTTTAACATGTGGATTAAATAAGTAAAAGATGAACCAAATTTGTTCATCTTTAATTGGACATTTGCCATGGATTGCATTTTTTGAAACATTTTGAAACATTAAGGAAAATTTTGAAAGGCCAATTACACATGGATTTGATCTTGGCCGTTGAGTTTTGATGAGATTAAATCTTGTCCATTCGATGAAAAGGGTATTTTAGCAATTTCCCTATTTAAATGAATTTAAAATTCATTTATACAAGACAAGTGGCCAAATTGAATGAAAATAAAAAGATGAAGACCATTCTTCATCTTCAAATTTCGAAATATGAGGGGGAGAAAGAAAGAAATATGGAGAAATTTTTCCAAGTTCGATTCAAGCCCCAAAACTCGATTTTTAGGCAATCTTTCGAACTACAAAGTTGTTCTACTCATCAAGCTCTATCTTTTGGTGTAAATAATTTGTGGAAAACATGCTTGATTGATGAGAATTTTGTATGAGGAGAAATTAGGGTTTATGGACTCAGTTGGGGTTTTGAGATTTTATGATTCCATATTGAAATTCAAGTTGAAATCAAGCTTTTGTGATGTTAAAATCATGTTATTGAGTTGGGATTTAAACTCTACATGTTTTGATTATTATGAAAATGATTAGTGTTTATGGATTCATGTTTGATTTAGGGTTTGTGATGTTGGATAAATGATCTAGTAAGCTTGATTTGTTGTTTGGCAGCAAAACCCTAATTTAAATGTTTAGGGACCAATTCAGCAAGTTTAAAAGTTGAAGGACTAAATCTGATTTTTATGGAATTGGTGTGCATTTATGTTATTAGGGATGTTGAAGATGTGAAATTGAAGTTAGAATGCAAAACTGATGTTAAATCGAGTTAGTGATCATTTTGACAAATTTTCAAAGTTAAGTGACCAATTCGGAAATGAGGTTTTAGAGAAGGATTAAATCTAATTTTTAGTTATAATGATGGAATTAAGATAGTAATGTTGATTTGAGGACTAAATTACAAAGTTAAGAAGCTAGAATCCTTATCTTTGCATTTTAGTGGCTATTTTGGTTAAGAAGGAAAATTAAGGGAACCTATTGTGAATAGTTATTTGATGAAGAAGGTGATAAGTTGATGATTTAAAGTAAATAATGGGACTAAATTGACAAATAGCAAAGTAAGGAGAAATTAGTATAAAGTTTGAAATTATTTATGAAACTGTGTAAAAACTGGATTTGACAGTAACTTTGGAAATTCCACAAAAATGATTAGAAGGTGAATTTTATACCAATATAAATATGTGTTCGTCTAGTTTCGTGTCCAACAAACGGAAATTGATTTTGAGTTCCGAGCAAACAGATATGAATTTTTAAGTGATAAAAGGTCAGAAAAAACAGTTTAGCAGTCTGCTTCGAATTTAGTCCTGGAAGTTGACTTTGAAAATTCACCATAAATTGTACAAGCTGAGTTTGAGCTATTAATTTATATGGTTGAAGAGCTTATTGAATCTAGATTATTTCAAAACAAACGAAATCGAATTTCGAGTTGTATATTATTTTATAGAAATATTTCTTTGAAGGTTGTACAAAGCTACTTGAAAATGAAAATTTAGATATTTTGTATCTAATGTTGGTTATCAAGTTTAGAAGAATTATTTGAAGCTCAAAATGGATATTAAGAACGAAAATGAGGTTTTGACAGTATAAGGAAGAAAGGAAATTTATGGAATTTTTTTATGTTGAATGATTCAATAGCTTAATTGAAATATTGTTAGAAGTGAATCTAACAAATGTTTATTTATATTCATGTCATAAAAGAAGTTGGATCTGAATCAAAAGAAGATTCGAGGTACTATAAAAGGAAATGATCAATAAAGCTTAGTGAGGTATATTAATAAATGGCCTAGGTGAGTGCATTTCTAAATGATTGCATTACATTGAAATTGGCATTGTATTTCTTTATAATACATGATATGATACAATGCTCGATATGGCAAGCTTGATGGAATACCAGGTATGAATTATTGTTTGCATAAATGATGATGCATTATGCATAATAACAATGTATGTCTATACAAGGAATATGGACAATAACAAGATTAAAGTGAAACAAGATACACCCTGGGGATCCAAGCCCATAGTGCAAAATGCACTAACGAGGTGTTTTAATATAAGGAGCAAAGAGCGTCCTTATATGAGGAGCATCCTCCCGAGTACGTACTCTACAAAGCACTATGGTGCAAATAGGCTATGGGGTTTCCATGGGCCACTAGCCAGACACGATGATAATAATAACAAGATGATTACATGGTAGATCATGAGCATGCCAATAACTGCATGACGATACATGATTCATATAACAGAGATAGTACATGGTACAGATGTTACATGAAACATGATATAGATGCTACATGATATATGATACAGATGTTACATGATTTCATGATACTTGAAAAAGAAGTTACATGTTATATGTCTGACAAGTATATGACATACGAGATAGAAATGTTATTGATATATGATAGAATGTTACATGATACATGATAGAAATATTACATGCTATATGATAGAACACATGTTACGTAAATGATTATATGATGAAAGCATGTCTATGATAGAGAATATATTATGCAATGATAATATGATTTATATGATAGCTATGATACATGATGCATGTACATTGTGATATATTTGCCTTGTCGTAGAGAAACATGAAATGAATTCTTATATGAAGTATTATATAACATCATTTATGTGTAAATAAATAAGTTTAATTGCCTCACTAAGTTCGTATTTAGTGTGTGTTTGTTTCACACGTAGATTAAGATGGAGGATTTGAAGAGGAGTCGAGCATGCTGATCAAGCTTCAATTGCAAAACATCAGTAAGATATTTTAGCTTGTGATAATCTCTAGTGGGCATGTAATTATTTAATTGCTAGTAGAGTATGATGCATTAAATTAGACTAAATGATAGATAAGTAATCGGTTTTGATGATGAATCATATATGGATAAAGCAAAATAAGGCATTAGCATTGTAACATAATAAAGCTAAGGTATAAAGGATAATTACTTTTCTAATAAGAATAATTGGTAATCGCGTAAAGATTTTAAAGTCAAGAAAGGGCCTAGATAGCGAATCTAGTTTTCACCCTGAATTGAACTATTGTTTTTAATAATTGCCAAATATGTTTTAAAATAATTAATTCAGGGTTGAAACTAGCTAACTGCACATAGGTTGTGTTTTTTAAGAAAACTGAGAAAGGGTTAGATTTACAAACTAAAATTTGTAAATACTTGTAAAAATAAATTTATAAGTCAAGATTTCTTTAAACGACTCCGTAACATCTTTAATGTATATTCGATTTACGAGTATACGTTAAGGGTGTTACATTGTCAATTTACTAGGATGCTTTAATGAGAGCAAAGGCTATGGAGGAAGCCTGTAATTACTTTAATTGATCTAGGTTCGACTCACTCGTATATTGGTACTAAGATAGTAGTACAAAGAAAGATTCTTAAGGAAAACTATATTTTTAGTGATTTGTTTCCTAGTAACCCACTTGGACATAGTGCATAGGTGACTAGAATATGTAAGAAATGTCTATTAGTGCTTTAAGGAAGCTCCTGGCAAGCTTATTGGAGCTTTTATTTCACAAACTTGAGATTATTTCTGGAATGAACTGGTTGTACGCATATGATGCAGAGGTGAAATGATACTAGAAAAAGGAAAGTAAAACGATAATGGGTTTTGTCAGTTGACGAATCTTAGAGGTCAAGAAAGGACCCATAGTGGATATGTTACAGTAAAATAAGCCTGGAAGTTAATTCTTGTTTAGAATAAGTTATCTGCATAGTAAATAGATGATACAATAATTATAAGATACTCGGATACGAATGAGTAAGAAGAAGAAGTATATTTACTTTAGATATATATATGTTTGAAGATAACAATGTCAGTAGTTGTTGCAGATGTAATCTGGCGATTTACTCAAGATAAGTTAAGGATTGAAGTTATGATGGAAATAACTCAGTAGTATCTTATTATAAGATGTTTGTACTGTCAGTACATATAAGGGAGAATTGGAAAGTTAAGTGATGATACTACTGAGATGATTAGAAAAGAAACTAAGAAAGAAATTGATCTGTAAAGAGATTATTTTTTAATCTAAAAAAAGATGTTAGGTATGAATCAGTCATAGTACTAAAAGTAGTAAACTATATTGCAAGGATAATCAAAGCAAACATGGAAAGAGTTACGGTGTAGACTCCTTAAATGTTATAAAAACTTTGAAAAGTTTTTAAATCAGACACAACCTAAGTAAGAAGGATTATTTCTTTAAGGAGACATTAGTATTATAAGATGTCAACTGTGAGTAAGAAGGATTATTTCTTTAAGGAGACATTAGTATTATAAGATGTCAACTGTGAAGCCTGGTAGATTAGGAAGAAAAAGAATCTGGAATAAAAGTATGATGAAAGTGATATTTGAGTACATACTGAACAAGATTGGAAGTCTATTATCGATAAATTGTATTGAACTTGTAACCAAAGAGTATTTAGAGAAGTCAACTAATAGGCTAATTCTACCTGAATAGTTGACAGCAGAGCCTTATAAAGGTAGGGCTGAAGTGTAATGGATAAGCTAAGATATTCTTTCAGAAAGGTTTTAAGAAAGAAAATCAGTAATATAAGATGATGAGTATGACAAGCAATAAAATAATGTGGATTGCTGGAAAAAGGGTTTTCTAATGATTTAAGTGATCAAGTACTAGAAGGCAATATGAAGGTATCATCTCGAGAATCTGAAGTGTAATTTAGATAAGTTGGTTATCTATGCACAAGGTATAAGTGATTATAAGAAGAAACGTTTAAATTTTAAAAGGAATTAGTTCCTTAATGAAGCCAAAGGAAGTGTGTTTAGTTGAGGATTGTTCTGACTAATTGAAATTTCCCTAGAAATGTTTCTAGACAAGAACAAGAGTCTCGGATTACAAGGGTTATAAAGATACTCGTAGCAGTAACAATAAAATCAAGTATAAACTTTTTCTGATTTTTACCTAGATTGAGCTACTTGTCTAGTAGGGGGCTCAAGTAAAATAACAAGAAGTACCTAAGAGGTTGTAACCTTCGAAAACTGTATATAATAAAGCATTGGTTGTTTAAATGTTTAAGCTCTTGAGAGCCTTAAATGTTAGAGCAAAATAGAAGTTGTGATTCTTTATTTGAAAATGAAGGATGATTTATAGGTTAAAAAGGGAAAAATTAGTTTCAGAACTGTTATACCTCAAGGAAATGTGAAAAAGTTAGACCAATAGTATATTAATAGGTCTTATCTCCATAAGTGAGCAAAAGTCTATAGTATATGTACTTATGCTTTGGGGACATTGACTGAATTATTTATATGTCGACACTGCTGAATAAATTGAAATGCAATTAGATTTGATACATGCAGAGGAGTTAGTAGAAATATTAGTTTATGGAATTAAAGAATTAAGGAATAAGAAATTTCATTGACTGAAGTTTTGAAGAAAAATCACAAGGTCGAAGAAGCCACTTGGGAGCTGAGAAGAAAATAAGAAAGTAATATCCGTAAATGTTTGGAACAGATACACATTGAAAATTCAAAGATGATTTTTCTTAAGGGGAGGAATTGTAATATCCCAATTTTTTATTAGTAACTAAAATGTAATTTTTGAAAGTTTAAGGGTTAAAGTATAAACTCTAGAAAAGTACCTTGATATCAGTTTTAAGAATTAAGATGCAGAAAAAGGTACCGGATTTGGATCGAATGAAATAGTTAAGCGTGCTTAGGCCAGAGAAATACAAGGATGGGTGACCTTCGGGAAGGTCCCATAAAAGTGTTTCTGATTGATAATTTGGACTTAGTAAAAGTAAATAATATTCGAATGGATTATTGATAAAGGATTTCTAAGAGAATTTTTATTCTATGGAGATTTTCGATAATTATCGAAATAGTAGACTGAGTTAGGAAAACTCTGTCTAAGTTTTGGGAAAGGAAGTTTTTATGAGATAATAGAGTTTATTTCCCGAATAAGGAAATATGGATTTTTTGGAATAAATCCGATAGTTCAAAAAAGGTAAAATTGCAATAGAAGTATTTTACGAATATCGGGAGATCAGATCGAATCGAATTTTTAGAGGATGTTCTATAAGCCTTGGAAAAGTTATAAAATAATATTTAAGAAATAGTGACCAGTTGGGAATGAACTATTTTAGTTGGATTGTAATGGGATGGCATTTTTGAAATAAACTAGTAAATAATAACGAGTTGGAGGGCAAATTGGTCATTTTGCCTCAATGGCATTTTTGAAATATTTAAAAAGTTACAAGGAAAATTTTGGAAGAAAGAAATGGAAGATTAAATCTTGGCCCTTGATTAATGATAAGATCAATCTCAACCGTTGGATTAAAAGGGTATTTTAGTAATTTCATTATCTAAATGAATTTAAAATTCATTTATACAAGACAAGGGGCCAAATTGGATGAAAAACAAAAGATGAAAGCCATTCTTCATCCTCAAATTTTGAAATATGAGGGGGAGAAAGAAAGAAAAATGGATAAAAATTTTCTAAGTTCGATTCAAGCCCCGAAACATGATTTTCGGGTAATATTTTCAACTATAAAGTTGTTCTACTCTTCAACCTCTATCTTTTGGTGCAAATAATTCATGTAAAACATGCTTGATTGATGAGAATTTTGCATGAGAAGAAATTATGGTTTATGGAAAAAGTTTGGGGCTTTTGGAATTTTATGATTTCATGATGAAATTCAAGTTGAAATCAAGCTAGCATAATGTTAAAATCACGTTATTGAGTTGAGATTTAAACCCTACATATTTTAGTTTGTATGAATATTATTAGGGTTTATGGATTTAAGTTTGATTTAGGGTTTGTGATGTTGGATAAATGATCTAGTAAGCTTGAATTTGTTATTTGGAAGCAAAACCCTAAACTAAAGGTATAAGGACCATTTCAAGAATTCTGAAAGTTAGAGGACTAATATGATATTTGTATGATTTAAAGTGTATTTATGTTATTATTAATGTTGGATATGTGAAATTAAAGTTAGAATGCAAAACCGATGTTAAATCGAGTTAGTGACCATTTTGACAAATTGTCAAAGTTAAGTGACCAATTCAGAAATGAGGTTTTAGAGAAGGACTAAATCTTATTTTAGTTGAAATAATAGAATTCAAGTAGTAATGTTGATTTGAGGACTAATTTGCAAAGTTAAGAAAGTTTGAATCCTTATCATTGCATTTTTTGTGACTATTTCCGAAAGAACGAAAAATTAGAGGAAATTATTTTTGAAGAATTATTTGATGAAGAAAGTGATACATTAGTGGTTTGAATCAAGTAAGGGGACCAAATTGACAAATAGCAAAGTAAGGAGAAATTGGTATAAAATTTGAAGTTATTTATGGAAGTTGTGTAGGAAAACTAGATTTGGCAGTAAGTTTGAAAATTCACCATAAATTCTACAAAAATTGTTAGATGGTGAATTTTATATTGATGTAAATATTTATTTGTCTAGTTTCGTTTAAAATAAACGGTGATTGATTTCGATTCATATATCAAAAGATATGAATTTTTAAGTGATGAAAGGTCAGACAACAAAATAACAGTCTGTTCCGAAATTCAATACTGGAATTCGACTTTGAAATTTTTCCATAAATCGTACAAATTGAATATGGGTTATTAGTTTATATGGTTGAAAAGCTTATGGAATCTAGTTTTGTTTCCAACAAACAGAAACTGATTTTGAGTTCGGAGTTAAAAGATATTAATTTTTAATCGAATGAAGGTCAGAAAAATTACACAACAATTTTTGTCAGGACAACTTGTAAACAGGAGTTTGATGGATTTTCATAATTTTTGTAGATTAAAATTCAGTATGTATTCTGCCCTGTAGAAGTAAATCTTTGATGCTAGTGCAAGTTTACAGAAAATGGAAATTGAGACAATTTGTGTCTAAAGTTGGTTAGCAAGCTTGTTGGAATTATTTGAAGATCAAAATGGTCATTAGGGACCAAAAATGAGTTTTTGGACAGTATAAGGAAGGAAAGAAATTTATGGAAAATTTTATGTTGAATGATTAAATAGCTTAATTGAAATATTGCTAGAAGTGAATCTAACAAATATTTATTTATATTCATTTGATAAATGAAGATGGATCTGAATCAAAAGAAGGTTCGAGGTACTATAAAGGAAAGGATCAATAGAGCTTATTGAGGCATAATAATATATGGCTAAGGTGAGTGCAGTTTTAAATGTTTGCATTATATTGAAAATGGCATTGCATTTCTCTATAATACATGATATGATACATTGCTCGGCATGGCAAGCTTGATGAAATACCAAGTACGAATTATTGTTTGCATAAATGATGATCTATGTTTACTAAGAATATTTGTGATGAAGCATGAAATATGAAATGTCTATTTATATGATTAATTATGATGTTGAGTTGATGATGAAAACAAATGCCCAAGTATTGTGTATGAGAGTCCATGGTATAGTTGGCATGCCATAGAGTCTTTAGCAGCTGCACCCTCATGTTCATTTTATCAAACATATATTGTGACAAAATGATTGTGTCACATGCACCCTGGGGATCCACGGCCACTGTGCCCGAGTGCACTGTCGAGGTGCTTCATGTTTATGGGGAGCAAAGAGCGTCCCCGAGTACGTACTCATCTTCACGTTCACGTTAGACACTACGATGCCATTTCAAGATGACTTGCATACCTTGATCTCATATAGCATACTTTGGGCAATGATAAAAGAATCATGTCACGTAAATGAATCATGTCATGTAAACGAATCATGTTACGTATATGAACCATGTCATGAATATTAACCATGCATGTATATGAAATTGTCATGTATATGAACCATGCCATGAATACGGAACATGCCATGTATATGAATTAAATCACGTATGTGAACCATGACAGGTAAAAGAATCATGTCATGTAAATGAATCAAATTATGTATATGAATCATGTCACGTATATGAATCATGACAAGTGTGAAAATTATGTTACGTATATGAATTATGCCATGCACATGAATTATGCCATGTACACGTATCATGTTATGTATATGAATTAAGTCATGTATATGAATGATGTCACATATATGAATCATGCCACATATATGAATTATGACACGTATATGGATTCTGCCATGTATATAATTCATGCCATATATATGAATTATGCCATGTATATGAAGTATGTCATGTATGTGAATTTTGTAATATATATATATATAAATCATGTCATGCATGTGAATTATGCCATGTGTATGAAAATGCCATGTATGTGAACTATGCCATGTATATGATTTACTTGGTAATGGTGGAGTATTGAAAACTAGACTAAGTTAGAAAAATTATGACTTGCACATGAATATTGTCTGACTATGGAAACCTTGTTAGTACGATACTACCTTAGACAGAAACTATACTAGGTTAATGTATAACATGTATTGCTTTATTTTATGTTTTGGTAAATAAGATCATTGCCTCACTAAGTTCGTACTTAGCGCGTGTTTTATTTCACAGGTAGGTTCTCCAAAAATAGACTAGCAAGGAGAAGCTGTTAATTGGGAAGATCAAATTACTATCAGTAAGTACAATACGTACATCTTTAACGTAATTTGATAGACTAGTGGGCATGTAATATTTTAAGTGGGTAAATTGTTTTGTAAGTCTAAGTTTATAATGTATTTATACATTGTCATGGAAGTATGGACTTAAAGAAATGATTAGCTAATAATAACTAAGCATTTTGACGTAGTTAAATGTCGTTTAACCCTAATCGCGTAAAAAATTGAAAACAAGAAAGGGTCTAGGCAGTGTACATAGTTTTCACCCTGAATTATATTTTTATTTCAACAACTTAATTATGAATTTTATAAATCAATTCAGGGTCAAAACTAGCTGCAATAGACTGACATAGTTTTTAATTTAAAATCGAGAAAGGGTTAAACTACAAGATGAATTTTGGTATAAAAAATTTACAAGTCAAGATTTCTTTCAATGACTCTGTAACATCTTTAATGTATATTCGGCTTACGCGTATATGTTAAGGGTGTTACAAACTCGCTTGGTTACAAATTCGACCATAGCCCCATGGTCGGTCAACCAATCCATACCTAAGAGCATATCAAAAGCATGAAACGGAAGCTCCATCAAATTAGCCGCAAACACATGACCTTGAACCATCAAAGGACATCTCCTATACAGCCTCCTCGTAACAACCGTCTCTCTGAAAGAACTTGTTACTTGCATACCCACATAACATGACATCTCTAATGTAACAACTTCACTAGTCGTGCACCAACATAAGAAAATTCCTCAACGATTTTTTAGATAGCAAAGATTTGATCCTAGAAAACCACGTACTCCTAACACCACCCTCGGTCATTTCAAATCCAGCGTAACTTCAACCTCCAAGAAGAAAAATCCATCTTAATCACTTCTCATACCCTATGAGATCCTAAAGAACATCCTTTGTTAGGCTAAATTTCATCATAACCTCATAGGTCTTTGAAAAGTAATCCATAAGTGTGAACATATGTATGCATGATTACTTATATGCCCTCATAGAAGCCTATGTACATGTATGCAAATCCTCTAATGTCATGCATAAATGTATGCATGTAATGACATATTTAAATATATACATATAAGTGTTTTGTATTGTGTATGATTAACAATTCACACTTACTAACAACATTCTCGGACCCACACACTTTCTTAATGCTTGCCAACACAGCACAAAAAGAACTTAGGATTCGTACAAAAGTACGTCTCAACACCAAACTTAACCTCGCAGCCAAAAGACAACTCTAGTAACATCATCTAAAACATTCCAGGAATGGATCCCTAACAAAACGAACTTTTAGAATACAAACATCTTTAACCCTCGATTTAATAACATACCAAGATAACTTTATAACATAAACCTCAACATCTTTTCCGTCTCATTAGCCAGGACCACCTCAATCTTACTTTGGTCCATATTACAACAATCTCTACAAGAAATGTACCCATATTCGACCTAAGCTCTCGATTTGGTGGCATCATATAAAAATGTATCCAAGGCATGATAATTACACCAAAATAAAGCAATCAGGCCAGCTTCAAGAAAGGATCCAAGACTTTCATTTCAAATCAAAACCATTTAGTAACTATAGTAATAAGGCAATGTGTCCCCAAAAGTACCCCAACGTGGCATATATCAATCACCATATATATAAACAATCACCGTTCATAGAAAATAGCAATAAAAAGTCATCAACAACATCCTAATTTTTCATAACCACACAAAACAATACACTAATGACATCCCACTTTTTGAAACCTAGCTTTGATACCAACAAATGTAACCCTTTTAACCCGGTCTAGCCGAAACAGAGCTAAAAGGACTACATTAGGTTTGCCAAAGCAAACCTAAATTGGTCATTTTTTTCTTTTTATCTTTACTAAATGCATAATTAAATCCTAAGGTGATCATGCTAGCAGCGGGGAAATTTACAACTCCATCAGGCATCGAACGAACATCCAATTGATTAAGAATGTACTTTAGGGACTAGATTGTAATTTCTAAAAATTATAAGTACTTTTTAAATCCAAAGTTACGAACTCTTAATTAGTTAGGTTTCATGCATTTAGGTTAAAAATCAACATAAAATAATGGTCCAAACTCATTTATTTGCATAAATAATATTTGGGGACTAGACTGCACATTTCTAAACTTCAACAGGCAAATACACAAAGAAATAGCAATACGTATCGATACGGGAATACGGCTCAACAAACTTAACCGCTATGCATACCGGTACACTAGCCACTGTACAGATACGGTGTGTAAATTAACTCGTACCGGTACAACATAGTCCTTGTACTAATCCCCCCTTTTTTCTTCAAAACCTTAATTTCTAGTAACTATAATGCGTACCGATACGGTACCCCACGTATCGGTACGATGCTGTAAAATGAAGCGGTTGAACCGGTACTTTAACCCGTGTATCGATTCTGATGTACAAATCTCAAGGGTGAACCGATACTCGGCTAACTATACCTTTGTGCATTTTACCTCAAATGTAGCCTTTTCAGACCTCATGTATCGATCCTCAGGTACTCGTACCGGTACGCAAAGGCCTGTAATGACCTCTAGGTCCAACATATGACACTTTGGCTCACTCTAAACATATCCATCACTTACTCAAACATAACACGTCGAGAAAGGCATACTTTACTCAATATTACCATCATTTTAAAGCAGCTCAAACTAACTAACTCAAACATCCACAACATCTAAAGGCATACTTCCTGCTCAACATTCAAAACAAAAATCCAAGGCAATATCAAACATATAAAGCCATATTCAAGTCCAAAACAACATTTTAAACTTGCACAAACAGGCAGTTTAGCAATCAACCCTTAAAAACAACAATTGACCACATTGCCTATATTACTACAAGTCTAATTCCAAAACCATACCCGAGTTTGTTCAAAGCTCTTTGATTTTCCCCTTGCTTGCTTGTTGCCTCCGAACCTTACTCATCTGCATGAATGGAAAAAGAGAGCGTAAGCGTATAATGCTTAGTGAGGAGCACTCAAAAACAAAGTCGCATCAATGCATTTCAAAATCAGTTTTCCAAACCATTTTCTAACTTCCTTTAAAACCATCACTTTAATACATCATTTCTTTAAACATCATTTCAAACATCAATCAAAATCATCATCATTTCAAAAACATCATGATAAACACGTACCTTACTTTCCATGCACTTAATCATTTCAAAACATGCTTTAACCATATGTAATCACATATCATGATTTCACATGCATAATCCCATATGCATACCTCCATTTAAGCCTTCCCATGCATTCCACAAAAATGCAAAGCTTAAAGAGCAAACATGTATAAATCACATAATACATCATCATCTATACCTCAATTTAAGCCTTCTCGTGCATTTCATCCCAATGCAAAGCTTAAAGAGCAACCATGTATAAATCGCATTATACAACAAAATCCATCACATGATACAACATCAATTATATTGGCTTACAAGTGATCATCAACCAAATTCCAATTTACAAAATATAACATCGGATACACAGATTTAACACATGTCCTCTCAGCACTTCATACAATCTCAACCGGAATCACCCAAAGTCCACCAACGGGAATTTTTGGTACACATAAACCCCTCAACACCACTCATCGTCTAGATGTATAACCCACTAACATGAGTCTTTGGTGCCATATAACCCCTCAATCGTTATGGTACTTGGATGGAGTTTTCGGTACACATAAACCCCTCAACATCCAAGGTGACTTTTTATAGTGCACTATCAATCCTATGGCCGGCCAACTATATCCGATAACATTTTCATACCATCACTTGCCAATATAATTCATTTATTTATCATTAACTCACTGTTTTCATATGCATCAATCAAAACTATTTACCCAATGCATCAACCATGCATTAACCAATGTTCAAAAACATTATCCAAAACATGCATTACTTCCAAATGCATCATCATCATTTTATAAACATATTCCAGCATTAAATCATGCTCAATTCATGCATGTACATTGAGAAATCAAGTCATGAAAACAAGTGCATTGTTGCGTGTAATAAGTGCTACGCAAATGTGCAAGTATACACGTCGCAAGTAATAAAGTGATACGAGTATCGAGTATCGTCTCCACAGGGATTGGTTTGGGCCACTTTGCTTTAGTTACTGCACTCTGAAAAGTAAAAACACAATTGATAATATGAGTTCTAATTAACGAGTAAACTAAGAGCAATAAACTAAAAGAATAGATAAAATTAATATAGAGTAAATAGGCCAGGTTATCGTGAGTTGAGGTGTGATAGCCGATTGGATCGTCTTGGTAAAAGAGTGCAAGGGCAACTCAGTTACCGTGGCAACTTGCACAGTGGGGTTGCCTTGGCAACTAATCGATGGTTGCCTGGGCGACTAGCTAGGCAACAACTTGGGCGTCTGGGAAACAACTTTAAGGTTCGGCAGAGCGTTCTTCAATGGTTTCTTCTTATCCCTAAGTCGAAACTCTAGCTACTTGTGCATGCCTTGATAATACATCCCTGCATGAATCAAGGGTGAACAACAACCAATCTTGCGCTCCTCTTAGCCGTTGAAATCCTTAACTTATTCCTAAGCCAGATTAATCTTCACCATCAATAGATTGAATAAAGACCATACTCATTCGTTTCTTGAATCTAACTCTCCCGATATTAGATAAATAGATGAAGTTACGAGATCCTCTCCCAATTCACTCGCAAACAAGAATAAGAACCAAGAATGAGTAAACCTTGAATTGAAAGTGCAAACTCTTATTACCTAAACAAAATCCAATTGTTTTTCACAACAACAAAACACAATAACCCCAACCAATCAAGTTAGTTCATGGTTGGGTTCAAAAGATATACAAAGAATAATCCCCAAACAATGAATCTAATGGAGGCAAAGAGGAAGAAGAAGAAATCGAACTCTCTCCCCCTTGCTCTCTTGTCGAAATTTCTCTCCTCATGCCCTATGGAGTTGTCGAAATTTTCCCTCTTCTTGCTCTATGGAGTTGTCGAAATTTTCCCTCTTCTTGCTTACTTGGAGTTGACGGCTTGGTGATCTATTTATAGGGCTAGGTCAAAGTCCTTCTTTGAGGAGGAAGTTAAGTTGGAATTAAATTATCTTTAAAGAATATAATTCTTTATTATAATTATATTCCTTCTAGAACTTCTCCTATCTTCTTGGAATTTAATTCTTCTTTAACCTCTTCATGGAAATCAAACTCCTTTGGGATTTAGGTTTGATCCACGTCATCTTGGGCTTGTCTAGTCATCAATTTCGACTACCATATCACCTTATTCTTTGTCGACAATTGCCCTGGCAACTGGCTCGGCGTCTCCTTCATGCATTGCCCTGGCAACTAGCTTAGAATCTCCTTCATGCACTGCCCTGGCAACTGGTTCTAGCCTTGTTTAGGCAAGTCATTCTGCACACACACAAAAACACACCAAAGCAGCATCTTTTTCCACAAAAATCACCAAGTTATGTAATCAAGCTCAACGGTGGAAAGAAACATGAATTAATGCATGAATGACTAATTATGCAACTAATATGAGCTTAAGTCTAACAATAATATGAGTAAAAAGGGTAATAAAATAGTACTTTTGGAACACTTATCACACCCCAAACTCAAACTATTGCTTGTCCTCAAGCAATGCAAACTAACAATTACCTGCCAAGATTTTAATCATCAAAGACATGCTTCAAACTTGAATTCAAACCTCGGAACCGTGGCACAAAGTATGATCACCTTTTAATTTTTCGGATATCACAAAAATTACCCGAACAAAACTATAATGCTCATGACAATGTGTGTGCGTAGTTGTGTACAAGTTGATTTTCAAGATTCTATGTGAACAATAGGCTAATATCAATTTAATTATCGGGCATTTATTTTTATTTTCACTAGAGCCAATTTCGGGCACCTCTAGCAAAGTAAGTAGATTTCTCATTTTAGTTTAGTCGACTAGAGCCAATTTCGGGCACCTCTAGCAATTCTTTAATGTGCATTAACTACTAGAGCCAGTTTTGGGCACCTCTAGCAAGAAAGTGCATTTACTACTAGAGCCAGTTTCGTGCACCTCTAGCAAGAATTTAACTTTAATTTTCAATTTTAAATTTACCCAAATTTTAAGCAACCTAAGTTCACTAAGTTTCTTTCAATCAACAAACCACAACCGTGTAAACAAATATCAACATCATAGTAAAATTCTAAGTTCTTTTCATGCAATCCTAAAATTAAATGTTCTTTCAATTAAGTGCAGTGGCGAAAATTCATCATTGGATATTCAACAAGTCTTAAGCAATTAAATCCAATTAAAGGCATGGCAAGTAACATATGCAACCTATATGTGAGTGTTAAAGATGAATTCAACTAAACATGAAGCTAAATAGAAACCAACACCCCCCAAAAATCAAGAGAAGCATTATCCTCAATGCATGTAAGAGTGAAACAAAATTTAAAAGAAACTAAATGAAATGAGTTAGTCGGAGAGGTCATCACATCGAGTGATAAATTTCCTTCGTGTCGCTTTTGCTTGATTCATTTTTCACCGGTGGTTAAATGCTGGTACCGCGTGAATAGCATTGCTTTGATTTGATCCATGTTTGCCGATGCAGTTCACTTGCATGGGCATCGATTGCCGGCCATTGTTGTTGCCCGGCATCTCCAGTTTGTTGTGGGTCTTTGTGGCAAGTAGTCGGCAAAGCGATTTCCTTAGCATGGTGGTTGTGAGTCTTGTTGTGGAAAAGAAAACTTGGAAACTAAAGATAATGAAGAAAAATAAAATCTCTCCTAAAAATTCCAAAAATAAATAAAGAGAGAAAAAAAACCCAAAAATAATAGAAAAAGAATAGTTCAAAAAAATTAAATAAATAAAAATAAAATATCGAAAGGAGAGCATGCTTATGCATCTTCTAAGGTGTCAACTTCTTTGTTACGTTCTACATGGGCACCGTTGTAGTGCTTCAATCTTTGTCCGTTAACTTTGAATTCATGTTCGTCGGTAACGGACTTGATTATCATGGCACCATGGGAGAATGGTTTGACAACTTTGAATGGTCCCGACCATCTTGATTTTAGTTTTCCCGAGAAAAGTTTTAGTCGAGAATTGAATAAGAGAACTAGTTGCCCTAGCATGAATTATCGCGGTAATAGTTTCTTGTCGTGTCATTGCTTTGGTTTCACCTTGTAGATTTGTGCATTGTTATAGGCGAGTGCAAGAAATTCTTCCATCTCGTTGAGGTCCAACAAACGCTTTTGTCCGGCACTTTCCTAATCCATATTCACGGTCTTGATTGCCCAATATGTCTTGTGTTCGATTTCCACTGGTAGATGGCATGTTTTTCCATAGACAAGTTGGAAGGGGGACATACCTAAGGGTGTTTTGAATGTAGTGTGATATGCCCAAAGTGCGTCATCTAGTCTTACTGACCAACCCTTCCTAGAGGGATTTACAACTTTCTCAAGTATACCCTTTAATTCCGCTGGAAATTTCTGCTTGCCCATTGGTTTATGGGTGATATTGCCTGTCCTTTGGCAACGATCAGAGTGCTTGTAAAACTCTTGGGCATCTTTGTACAGTGTTGGCCAATACAAACCGGATTGAAAAAACTTTGGCCGCGGTACGAGTTCCTCCAAAATGTCCTCCATAGGGTGAAGAATGGCATTGTCAGAGTACATTCGGTTGCTCCTCGCCAGGGACACATCAGCGTATAACCTGATCTGGGTATTGCCAAGGCATGTGCTACCGTGGCAACTACTCCCAAGATTGCCGAGTCATGTGTGTCTAGAGTTGTTGAGGCATACGCGTCCATGGTTGCCGAGGCGTGCGTATTAGTGGTTACCGAGGTGTGCGCGTCTAGAGTTACCGAGGCGTGCGCGTCAAGAGCTCCTACGGCGTCGAGGGTTGTCGAGGCGTCAAGGGTTGCTGCGGCATCGAGGGTTGCCGAGGTGTGCGCGTCTGGAGTTTGCCGAGGCGTGCGCGTCAAGAGTTGCTGCGGCGTCGAGGGTTATCGAGGCAAGCTTTTCCTTTAGGGTTTCGAATGCTTGGGTGCAAGAATCATCAAAATGGAAGACTTTATCTTGGTGGGTGTATCTCTCGATCGCGTCCACCTTGGCTTTGTCTACTTCAATTCCCTTGGATGAAATCTTGTGGCCGAGCACTATTCCTTCATCTACCATAAGATGGCACTTCTCAAATTAAGGACTAAATCGGTTTCTTCACATCTTGCCAACACATTCTCTAAATTGTCGAGGCAATCAAGAAGACACTACCAAAAACGGAAAAAATCATCCATGAAGATCTCAAGGAAGTCTTCGACCATGTCTGAAAAGAGTGCCATCATGCATCTTCTAATGTTAGTGCATATCTGAGAAAACTTGAGGATGGTTGTTTTCGATACTTCTTATAGTCCATCCGCACCTCCATCAGGTGACAATATTGCCCAAAAAGTGTTTGGCCAATGTGCTTGCCACTACTCCCTTTTGCGTTACCATGGTGGAGGTGTCTTTCTTCTTTGTTCGCTTGTAGTCCATGTATACTCTCCACCTTGCTACTATTCCTGAAGGCACAAATATATTAATAGGAAAAATTATATCTATTCTCAACCATTAAATTACCTCATTCTTGTCGACTTCTATCATGGTTGGATGTAGCCTTTGTTATCGTAGCGATTGCTGCTCAAGCTAATTTTCGTGGCAATCAGTTGCCAAAATTTGTTGTAAGTTAAGGGAAGAACCAATTTTCTGAAAAGCTTTACGAATCCAAACACCGTTTTCTTTTGGCCTCTCAAACATCTCCATCAGTAGAGATTTCGATGGCTTCAAATCTACCAACCTCGGTTCCTCAAGACATACATGCAATGGACGAGGTGAGTTTTTAAAGAATTCAAAAGGTTCAACCATTTCCTGCTCATATTTCATTGGCAAAGTATTATCATCTCGTTGATCTTGCATGTGGTCGTGTAATTGTCGTGGCAATTGTAGATGAGAGAAATCTACAAATTCATGCTTCAACATCAACGTTGTAACCTTATGGGCATCAGGTTCCTCAGAATTTACTGTAGTATTGTTGTTTTCAGCTTCACTGAGTGTTGTCGCGGCATTGCTCTATTCAGGCTCCTCAATCATTGCCGAGGCAATTTGTTGTTCAGGCTCATCATGTGTTGGGCAGTCTCTCTCATTGGCATCCTCTTGACTTTGAGGTTCTAGTTGTTCCTCACACATCGGAGAGCTTTTTTTGCATTGCTCCTTATCCTCTTGCCTTGGGACGCCAGTATCCCTAGGAATGAATTGTTGGTGCATGTTATCCATGACATATGTGGATCTCCCAATTGATCTTCTCAATCCCCTAAGGTTGCATCCCACTAAGCTATCCTCGTATCCATAGATTTTGATAGCTCTCGAATCTCTTCAATTGATCCGTCAAGTCTAGCCAAGGAAGCTAGTAACGCTTTGCTCCAAGGAATTGGAATGTTCTTGAAAAGGACTACATTGCCATGGCATATCTGTTGTTTGGCAAAATTGTTATGGTAAAAAAATTTGAGCTTTTTGACCATACCATGAAGAATTTTGTTGTTGGTTCCCTCTATGGTCCTCCATGTAGTTATATGCACCAAAATGTGAGGGCAATTTTCAAACACATGATGTTCTCCACACATAGCACAAGATTTTTCCACTGTATAAGTTCTTTGGGCTTTTCTCGGTTGGTATAGGTAATCATCAAAGGGTGCAAGAAACTCTTGATTGGATTGATTCATATCTTCCAACATCATCTCTCGAATAGATCGGCTTTTATTTCCCTACATGTTGATGTCCCTTAACTTAGAAGCGCACCTAAATTTTTTTTTGATAAAACAAACAAAAAGAAAAGTTAGTAAAACTAAGAAAAAAAATGCAATAACAAAACAACTAACACCAATTGCCAATCCCCGCAACGGCGCCAAAAAACTTGTTATGGTAATAAGTGCTACGCAAATGTGCAAGTATACACGCCGCAAGTATAAAGTGATATGAGTATCGAGTATCGCTCCACGGGATTGGTTTGGGCCACTTTGCTTTAGTTATCGCACCGTGAAAAGTAAAAACACAATTGATAATATGAGTTCTAATTAACGAGTAAACTAAGAGCAATAAACTAAAAGAATAGATGAAATTAAAATAGAGAAATAGGCCAGGTTATCGTGAGTTGAGGTGTGATAGCCGATTGATCGTCTTGGTAAAAGAGTGCAAGGGCAACTCAGCTTGCCGTGGGCAACTTGCACACAGTGGGGTTGCCTTGGCAACTAATCGATGGTTGCCTCGGGCGACTAGCTAGGCAACTACTTGGGCGTCCGGGCAGCAACTTCAAGGTTCGGCAGAGTTTCTTCAATGGTTTCTTCTTATCCCTAAGTCGAAACTCTAGCTACTTGTGCATGCCTTGATAATACATCCCCGCATGAATCAAGGGTGAACAACAACCAATCTTGCGCTCCTCTTAGCCGTTGAAATCCTTAACTTATTCTAAGCCGATTAATCTTCACCATCAATAGATTGAATAAAGACCATACTCATTCGTTTCTTGAATCTAACTCTCCCGATATTAGATAAATAGATGAAGTTACGAGATCCTCTCCCAATTCACTCGCAAACAAGAATAAGAACCAAGAATGAGTAAACCTTGAATTGAAAGTGCAAACTCTTATTACCTAAACAAAATCCAATTGTTTTTCACAACAACAAAACACAATAACCCCAACCAATCAAGTTAGTTCATGGTTGGGTTCAAAAGATATACAAAGAATAATCCCCAAACAATGAATCTAATGGAGGCAAAGAGGAAGAAGAAGAAATCGAACTCTCTCCCCCTTGCTCTCTTGTCGAAATTTCTCTCCTCATGCCCTATGGAGTTGTCGAAATTTTCCCTCTTCTTGCTCTATGGAGTTGTCGAAATTTTCCCTCTTCTTGCTTACTTGGAGTTGACGGCTTGGTGATCTATTTATAGGGCTAGGTCAAAGTCCTTCTTTGAGGAGGAAGTTAAGTTGGAATTAAATTATCTTTAAAGAATATAATTCTTTATTATAATTATATTCCTTCTAGAACTTCTCCTATCTTCTTGGAATTTAATTCTTCTTTAACCTCTTCATGGAAATCAAACTCCTTTGGGATTTAGGTTTGATCCACGTCATCTTGGGCTTGTCTAGTCATCAATTTCGACTACCATATCACCTTATTCTTTGTCGACAATTGCCCAAGCAACTGCTCGCGTCTCCTTCATGCATTGCCCTAGCAACTAGCTTAGAATCTCCTTCATGCACTGCCTGCAAACTGGTTTCTAGCCTTGTTTAGGCAAGTCATTCTGCACACACACAAAAAACACACCAAAGCAGCATCTTTTTCCACAAAAATCACCAAGTTATGTAATCAAGCTCAACGGTGGAAAGAAACATGAATTAATGCATGAATGACTAATTATGCAACTAATATGAGCTTAAGTCTAACAATAATATGAGTAAAAAGGGTAATAAAATAGTACTTTTGAACACTTATCACACCCCCAAACTCAAACTATTGCTTGTCCTCAAGCAATGCAAACTAACAATTACCTGCCAAGATTTTAATCATCAAAGACATGCTTCAAACTTGAATTCAAACCTCGGAACCGTGGCACAAAGTATGATCACCTTTTAATTTTTCGGATATCACAAAAATTACCCGGAACAAAACTATAATGCTCATGACAATGTGTGTGCGTAGTTGTGTACAAGTTGATTTTCAAGATTCTATGTGAACAATAGGCTAATATCAATTTAATTATCGGGGCATTTATTTTTATTTTCACTAGAGCCAATTTCGGGCACCTCTAGCAAAGTAAGCGATTTCTCATTTTAGTTTAGTCGACTAGAGCCAATTTCGGGCACCTCTAGCAATTCTTTAATGTGCATTAACTACTAGAGCCAGTTTTGGGCACCTCTAGCAAGAAAGTGCATTTACTACTAGAGCCAGTTTCGTGCACCTCTAGCAAGAATTTAACTTTAATTTTCAATTTTAAATTTACCCAAATTTTAAGCAACCTAAGTTCACTAAGTTTCTTTCAATCAACAAACCACAACCGTGTAAACAAATATCAACATCATAGTAAAATTCTAAGTTCTTTTCATGCAATCCTAAAATTAAATGTTCTTTCAATTAAGTGCAGTGGCGAAAATTCATCATTGGATATTCAACAAGTCTTAAGCAATTAAATCCAATTAAAGGCATGGCAAGTAACATATGCAACCTATATGTGAGTGTTAAAGATGAATTCAACTAAACATGAAGCTAAATAGAAACCAACACCCCCCAAAAATCAAGAGAAGCATTATCCTCAATGCATGTAAGAGTGAAACAAAATTTAAAAGAAACTAAATGAAATGAGTTAGTCGGAGAGGTCATCACATCGAGTGATAAATTTCCTTCGTGTCGTTTGCTTGATTCATTTTTCAGTCGGTGGTTAAATGCTGGTACCGCGTGAATAGCATTGCTTTGATTTGATCCATGTTTGCCGATGCAGGTTCACTTGCATGGGCATCAGTAGTTGCCGAAGCCATTGTTGTTGCCTGGGCATCTCCAGTTTGCATTGTGGTTCTTTGTGGCAAGTAGTCGGCAGTGAATTTCCTTAGCATGGTGGTTGTGAGTCTTGTTGTGGAAAAGAAAACTTGGAAACTAAAGATAATGAAGAAAAATAAAATCTCTCCTAAAAATTCCAAAAATAAATAAAGAGAGAAAAAAAACCCAAAAATAATAGAAAAAGAATAGTTCAAAAAAATTAAATAAATAAAAATAAAATATCGAAAGGAGAGCATGCTTATGCATCTTCTAAGGTGTCAACTTCTTTGTTACGTTCTACATGGGCACCGTTGTAGTGCTTCAATCTTTGTCCGTTAACTTTGAATTCATGTTCGTCGGTAACGGACTTGATTATCATGGCACCATGGGAGAATGGTTTGACAACTTTGAATGGTCCCGACCATCTTGATTTTAGTTTTCCGAGAAAAAGTTTTAGTCGAGAATTGAATAAGAGAACTAGTTGCCCTAGCATGAATTATCGCGTAATAGTTTCTTGTCGTGTCATTGCTTTGGTTTCACCTTGTAGATTTGTGCATTGTTATAGGCGAGTGCAAGAAATTCTTCCATCTCGTTGAGGTCCAACAAACGCTTTTGTCCGCACTTTCCTAATCCATATTCACGGTCTTGATTGCCCAATATGTCTTGTGTTCGATTTCCACCGGTAGATGGCATGTTTTCCATAGACAAGTTGGAAGGGGACATACCTAAGGGTGTTTTGAATGTAGTGTGATATGCCCAAAGTCGTCATCTAGTCTTCTTGACCAACCCTTCCTAGAGGGATTTACAACTTTCTCAAGTATACCCTTTAATTCATTGAAATTTCTGCTTGCCCATTGGTTTATGGGTGATATTGCCTGTCCTTTGGCAACGATCAGAGTGCTTGTAAAACTCTTGGGCATCTTTGTACAGTGTTGGCCAATACAAACCGGATTGAAAAAACTTTGGCCGCGGTACGAGTTCCTCCAAAATGTCCTCCATAGGGTGAAGAATGGCATTGTCAGAGTACATTCGGTTGCTCCTCGCCAGGGACACATCAGCGTATAACCTGATCTGGGTATTGCCAAGGCATGTGCTACCGTGGCAACTACTCCCAAGATTGCCGAGTCATGTGTGTCTAGAGTTGTTGAGGCATACGCGTCCATGGTTGCCGAGGCGTGCGTATTAGTGGTTACCGAGGTGTGCGCGTCTAGAGTTACCGAGGCGTGCGCGTCAAGAGCTCCTACGGCGTCGAGGGTTGTCGAGGCGTCAAGGGTTGCTGCGGCATCGAGGGTTGCCGAGGTGTGCGCGTCTGGAGTTTGCCGAGGCGTGCGCGTCAAGAGTTGCTGCGGCGTCGAGGGTTATCGAGGCAAGCTTTTCCTTTAGGGTTTCGAATGCTTGGGTGCAAGAATCATCAAAATGGAAGACTTTATCTTGGTGGGTGTATCTCTCGATCGCGTCCACCTTGGCTTTGTCTACTTCAATTCCCTTGGATGAAATCTTGTGGCCGAGCACTATTCCTTCATCTACCATAAGATGGCACTTCTCAAATTAAGGACTAAATCGGTTTCTTCACATCTTGCCAACACATTCTCTAAATTGTCGAGGCAACTGTTGAAGACACTACCAAAAACGGAAAAAATCATCCATGAAGATCTCAAGGAAGTCTTCGACCATGTCTGAAAAGAGTGCCATCATGCATCTTCTAATGTTAGTGCATATCTGAGAAAACTTGAGGATGGTTGTTTTCGATACTTCTTATAGTCCATCCGCACCCTCCATCAGGTGACAATATTGCCCAAAAAGTGTTTGGCCAATGTGCTTGCCACTACTCCCTTTTGCGTTACCATGGTGGAGGTGTCTTTCTTCTTTGTTCGCTTGTAGTCCATGTATACTCTCCACCTTGCTACTATTCCTGAAGGCACAAATATATTAATAGGAAAAATTATATCTATTCTCAACCATTAAATTACCTCATTCTTGTCGACTTCTATCATGGTTGGATGTAGCCTTTGTTATCGTAGCGATTGCTGCTCAAGCTAATTTTCGTGGCAATCAGTTGCCAAAATTTGTTGTAAGTTAAGGGAAGAACCAATTTTCTGAAAAGCTTTACGAATCCAAACACCGTTTTCTTTTGGCCTCTCAAACATCTCCATCAGTAGAGATTTCGATGGCTTCAAATCTACCAACCTCGGTTCCTCAAGACATACATGCAATGGACGAGGTGAGTTTTTAAAGAATTCGAAAGGTTCAACCATTTCCTGCTCATATTTCATTGGCAAAGTATTATCATCTCGTTGATCTTGCATGTGGTCGTGTAATTGTCGTGGCAATTGTAGATGAGAGAAATCTACAAATTCATGCTTCAACATCAACGTTGTAACCTTATGGGCATCAGGTTCCTCAGAATTTACTGTAGTATTGTTGTTTTCAGCTTCACTGAGTGTTGTCGCGGCATTGCTCTATTCAGGCTCCTCAATCATTGCTGAGGCAATTTGTTGTTCAGGCTCATCATGTGTTGGGCAGTCTCTCTAATTAGAATCCTCTTGACTTTGAGGTTCTAGTTGTTCCCTACACATCGGAGAGCTTTCTTTGCATTTCTCCTTATCCTCTTGCCTTGGGACGTCAGTATCCCTAGGAATGAATTGTTGGTGCATGTTATCCATGACATATGTGGATCTCCCCAATTGATCTTCTGAATCCCCTAAGGTTGCATTCCACTAAGCTATCCTCGTATCCATAGATTTTGATAGCTCTCGAATCTCTTCAATTGATCCGTCAAGTCTAGCCAAGGAAGCTAGTAACGTTTGCTCCAAGGAATTGGAATGTTCTTGAAAAGGACTACATTGCCATGGCATATCTGTTGCTGTGGCAAAATTGTTATGGTAAAAAAATTTGATCTTTTTGACCATACCATGAAGAATTTTGTTGTTGGTTCCCTCTATGGTCCTCCATGTAGTCATATGCACCGAAAATGTGAGGGAAATTTCCAAACACATGATGTTCTCCACACATAGTACAAGATTTTTCCACGGTATAAGCTCTTTGGGCTTTTCTCGGTTGGTATAGGTAATTATCAAAGGGTGCAAGAAACTCTTGATTGGATTGATTCATATCTTCCAACATTAACTCTCGAATAGATCGGCTTTTATTTCCCTACATGTTGATGTCCCTTAACTTGTAGCGCACCTAAATTTTTTTTGATAAAACAAACAAAAAGAAAAGTTAGTAAAACTAAGAAAAAATGCAATAACAAAACAACTAACACCAATTGCCAATCCCCGGCAACGGCGCCAAAAACTTGTTGCGTGTAATAAGTGCTACGCAATTGTGCAAGTATACACGTCGCAAGTAATAAAGTGATACGAGTATCGAGTATCGTCTCCACGGGGATTGGTTTGGGCCACTTTGCTTTAGTTACTGCACTGTGAAAAGTAAAAACACAATTGATAATATGAGTTCTAATTAACGAGTAAACTAAGAGCAATAAACTAAAAGCATAGATGAAATTAAAATAGAGTAAATAGGCCAGGTTATCGTGAGTTGAGGTGTGATAGCCGATTGGATCATCTTGGTAAAAGAGTGCAAGGGCAACTCAGTTGCCGTGGCAACTTGCACAGTGGGGTTGCCTTGGCAACTAATCGATGGTTGCTGGGCGACTAGCTAGGCAACTACTTGGGCATCTGGGCAGCAACTTCAAGGTTCGGCAGAGAGTTCTTCAATGGTTTCTTCTTATCCCTAAGTCAAAACTCTAGCTACTTGTGCATGCCTTGATAATACATCCCTGCGTGAAACAAGGGTGAGCAACAACCAATCTTGCGCTCCTCTTAGGGGTTGAAATCCTTAACTTATTCCTAGGCTAGATTAATCTTCACCATCAATAGATTGAATAAAGACCATACTCATTCGTTTCTTGAATCTAACTCTCTCGATATTATATAAATAGATGAAGTTACGAGATCCTCTCCCAATTCACTCGCAAACAAGAATAAGAACCAAGAATGAGTAAACCTTGAATTGAAAGTGCAAACTCTTATTACCTAAACAAAATCCAATTGTTTTTCACAACAACAAAACACAATAACCCCAACCAATCAAGTTAGTTCATGGTTGGGTTCAAAAGATATACAAAGAATAATCCCCAAACGATGAATCTAATGGAAGCAAAGAAGAAGAAGAAGAAATCGAACTCTCTCCCCCTTGCTCTCTTGTCGAAATTTCTCTTCTCTTTCCCTATGGAGTTGTTGAAATTTTCCCTCTTCTTGCTCTATAGAGTTGTCAAAATTTTCCCTCTTCTTGCTTACTTGGAGTTGACGGCTTGGTGATCTATTTATAGGGCTAGGTCAAAGTCCTTTGAGGAGGAAGTTAAATTGGGATTAAATTATCTTTAAAGAATATAATTATTTATTATAATTATATTCCTTCTAGAACTTCTCCTATCTTCTTGGAATTTAATTCTTCTTTAACCTCTTCATGGAAATCAAACTCCTTTGGGATTTAGCTTTGCTCCACGTCATCTTAGGCTTGTCTAGTCATCAATTTCGACTACCATATCACCTTATTCTATGTCGACAATTACCCAAGCAACTGGCTTGACGTCTCTTTCATGCATTGCCCTAGCAACTAGCTCGGCATCTCCTTCATGCACTGCCCTGGCAACTGGTTCTAGCCTTGTTTAGGCAAGTGATTCTGCAAACACACAAAAACACACCAAAGCAGCATCTTTTTTCCACAAAAATCACCAAGTTATGTAATCAAGCTCAACGGTGGAAAGAAACATGAATTAATGCATGAATGACTAATTATGCAACTAATATGAGCTTAAGTCTAAGAATAATATGAGTAAAAAGGGTAATAAAAATAGTACTTTTGAACACTTATCATGCATCGAAACCAATTTGTCAAACCGAAATCGAGAGAGAAATCATCCTTTACTTATTTTGGAGCTTAAACAATCGTTTCAAGCTTGATCTAAACCCCTGACATGACTTTGAACCTTTTAAAAACTATAAAACATGTTCCCACTCACCGACAACACAAAACTTTGCCCGCCAATGTGAATCAAAGCCTCACGGCTTCCGACACCTCACCTCAAACTTGAGGATCAACCTCCCCTGCTTTAACCATACAAAAACAGAAGTTCCAATGCATCAAAATGCATTCAACAGCCCAACAACAACAATTTACACAAAACCTCATCAAACTCTACCTAATTTCACTCCACAACAACTGAAAACAACATCAAACACCTTCCAAAATTTAACCCAGCCAAAACCAAATGTTTTAATCCATCAATTAACATCCAAAAACAGATTAACATCATCCTTATACCTTCAGCATTCAGTAAACATCCACAACTCCTCAAAACTCATACTAATAACCTAGAAAATTAGAGATTCACCTAGTTTCATGATTCCAATGTTAAAATCAACTTATTAACATTATAAAACAGCAAACTCTTGTTCAAATAAAATCAATAACCCAACAAAACAGATCCATAACGAAGATCAATCAAATACATCGATTAAATATTGATTTACCCATTTTTTAATAACTAAATCACTAAAACTCATAAGAAGCCATATATAAAGGATCAATCATTGGGGAATTTCACTAAAGAGCCTTATATTAGAGGAGAAGAACGGAGCTCACCTCTAACCTTGGCTTTCCCCTTAATTGGATGAGTTTTCTTAACAAAACAAGATCAAATCAAATAGGTTTTGTTAGGAAATCATTAAGGAGTCATTTGGAAATAAAAAATGTTGAAATCAAGTGATTACTTGAGAAAATTGAAGTATAAAAGAGTGTTCGGCTGGAGAGAATTTGAGAGAAAACCTTTTTTAAAAATATCCAATTAAGGTGAAAAGTCTGATATTAGACTTTGGCCAAATAGATCCTTGAAGATAAGTTTTGACCCTTTTACAAAACAGTCACTAAAAGTAGTTTTAAAACTTTACATTTTGGTCACTGACCCAAAATATCACTTTTCGAAACCTCTTTTTGTAAAATTGATTTTACCAAAATCATCTACATATTAAATAATGATTTTAGGATATTTTCCATATTTTTTCCTCACTCAAAAATATTAATTTCAAATTAATCCTGAAATTGACTCGAATCCTCTAATCCGGTACACTAGACTGCCAAATCAACCTAGAAACCTCCTAGGCACAAAACCGAGGCATTACAGATACCAAATATTCCACTACAACAAAACAAGCTTTTAGCATAATTTTAGTCATATAGTGGTGCTTAAAAGCACCGCTAAAAACCTTCTCAGTGCTGGAAAAAACATTGCAAGAAGTGTTGCTATATCAAACGCCGCAATAGCTAGCGACGTTTGTGAGCAAAAAATGGCATTTTTTCCTCCAAATGACGTTTAGGTCCTTATCTTTAATGGTGTTTTTCCACCAAACGCAGCTATTGACTATGTCTTTAGTGGTGTTTTTACCTCCAAACGCTGGTATTAACAATGTATCTTCCTCATCCCTCATCTCATTACTTAGCTCGTCGATTTATACTTGCACATTGCTTCTTTATAAAGTTTCAGTAAGATATAAATAGAGTCGATGTGGGATACAAACACCACTAAATGTACAAATTTAGTGAAATTTTAGTGCGATGTTTCCATTTCTCATTCAGTATCGATACAAAAGAGGAAGTACATGTACTGAATGAAAAGTATCAGTACTACTTGAAGTCAGTACGGGTACTCACAAACAATTTCACCCAATTGATTTTTTAACTGTTGCAATTATTAATGTTTTTTATTAGATTTTACATGTCATCAAGTTCATATCAGTAGTTTTTACATGTCGCATACATGGCACACCACAAAGGACAACAACGTTCTTCCATCTTTGTCCATTAGACGACCCTAACAATCAATACGGTCAACCTTACTGAATGACTAAATTAGGTGTAATTTGAATTTTGAAGGCTAAATTGGGTGCAAACCTTTCATAAGGGCTGAATTGATTTTTTTTTGTTGATGGCTAATTTGACTTTTAAGCCTAAATAAAATGAAGGGTAAAGTACACTAAATGAAGGGTAAAGTACACTAGATACCACTAAACTATTACCATTAACTCAAAAATGTCACTGAACTTCAAAAATGTTCAAATCTAACACTAAACTTTACTTTCAGACTCATTTATGCTACTCTAATGTTAACTCTTAACGGAACCATTAACTCTTAATGGAACCATTAGCTCTTAACAGAACCGTTAACTCAAAACATCGTTGTTTTGGTGCAGTTGTATTGAAGCCTAATTTAGGCCAAAACAACGTCATTTTGTTGGAGGAAAAATAATAAAACACATGCACTTGGGGGTTTGAAACCATGACCTTTAAATACAAAGGCTAAGCCTTAACCATTAAACCAACATAAAATTATATAATATTTTACCACAAATATTATATATGTCAAACTACACTTGAGATTAATTTAAATTATTTTATGAAATAAATAATTTGACAAATAATATTAATATAAAAGTAATATAAAATATATTATTTACATATATATCAATATATAAAAAAATATATATTTTATATTATTTATAATATAAATATATTATTTTAAAAGACACCCAAAATATTCACAATAAAAATATATATTATAAATAATATATAAAAAACCATAAACCTCAAATCCAAACCCTAAACCTTTAGGTTTGGGTTTAGGTTACTGGTTTTTATATATTATTTATAATATAAATATATTATTTTTATAAATGTTTTGAGTTTTTTTAAAATAATATACATATAACCATGAGATGTGGTGTGGTTGTTGCTCACCTTATCCCTTAACCATGAGGTCAGGGGTTCGATTCCTCTTGAACCAAGTTTTTGGAAAGTGACAAAGTGAAAGAGCTTGGCGATGGGGAGAATTTTAAGTGGCTAACAAGAGTTTAAGGAAAGACGGTGTTCATTCTTGGTAAAGTAACGTGTGACAGACGTATCACCAAGATTTGCACAAGCGTTTGTCCTTCAAGTTAGAAATAACATGAAGGGAGTGAAGAACACTCTGCCGAGCATTAGAGACACAACTGGCTTGCCATGGCATCGTACTTGCCACAACAATTAACTTGTTAGGGCAACCATTTCCCGAGAAGAGTCCTACTCTGACTCAACCACTTACAATTGCATTTCACTGCTCACGGAGAGTCCTACTTCCAGCAAACTACTTGTCTGGGCAATTACTTGCAGCGACAATCTACTTGCCTCAGCATTTCACTTGCCTCCGGCATTCAACTTGCTAAAGCAACTCATCCGGCATACTCTTTGGCTCACTCCAATCAACCTTAAATATCACCCAAACCTTATATATTATCTAAATCATGTTTGACATCAACATACCGACATATTAAGTAATCCTAACAAGCCTAACACAAATCGTCCACAACATCTATAGGAATGCTTCCTACTTAACATTCCAAACTTAAACACATTCCAAGCACTTTAAGCCTCTTACAAGTCCAAACCAACATTTAAAACTTGCTCGAACAGGGAGTTTAGAAAATAACCCTCCCAAACAACACTTTACCACATTGCCTTTATTACTACTAGTCTAAATCAAAATCATACTTTCGTAAACACAAGTTTTTGGAATATCCTTTGCTTGCTTGCTACCTCCAACCTTTAATTCTCTGCATTGATGGAAAAAAGAGAGCGTAAGCACACTAGGCTTTGTGAAGAGTGCTCTAAAACAACCCACCATCAATGCATTTAAAACCATTTAACAATCCACTTCGATATTCACTTTAAAATCAACTTTCAAAACATTATCAACATTAATGTCGTTATCATGCCTTGTAAACCATGCACTTACTTTTTCCAAAACATGCATATTAAACCATATGCAACGTGTATCTTGGATTCAACAACAAAATACCATTTGCTACCCTTAATTTAAGCTTTCCTATGCATACTACCAATGCAAGGCTTAAAGAGTAAAACATGTATAAACCAACATTATATAACCAAAATCCATCAACATGATACATTATCAATTATATTGGATTACAAGTGATGATCATCCAAGTTCCACTTTTCAAAACATAACACATTAGTTACACGGATTCAACAAGTGTCCTCTCAACACTTCATACAATCTACACCTGGCATCTCAAGGTCCAGCAACGAGAGTTTTCGGTACACATAAACCCTCCACCATTGTGCTACCCATGGTAGAGTTTTGGGCACACATAAACCCCTCAACACCACTCATCGGGTAGATGTATAATCCACTAATGGGAGTCTTCGGTACCATATCCTCAACCGTTAGGGTACTTGGATAGAGTTTTCGGTACGCAAACCCCTCAGCATCCAAGGCAACTTTTTATGGTGCATTATCAATCCTATGGCCAGCTAGCTATATTTGATAACATTTTCATAACCTTTTCATACTATCACTTGCCAATATAATTCATTTCTTTATCATTAACTCACTATTTTCATATGCATCAATCAAAATCATTTATTCGATGCATTCGACCTTGCATTACTAATGTTCAAAAACATTATCAAAACATGCATTACTTCCAAATACTTCAACATCATTTGATAACCATTTTCCAACGTTAAACCATGCTCAAATCGTCCATATAAAGTTAGTAATCAAATCGTCAAAACAAGTGCATTAAAACTAATTATCAAACCAAGTTCGAGAGAGAAATCATCCTTTACTTACTTCTAATCTTAGACCAATGTTTCAAGCTTGATCTAAACTCTCAAACACAGCTTCCAAAGCTTTGAAAAGCTATAAACACGTTCTCACTCACCGACATGCAAAACTTTGAATGATGATGTGATTCCAAGCCTCCACAGCTTCCAATACCTTGCCTCAAGCTTGAGTATCAACCTCCCCTACTTTAACCACACAAAAAATAGAGGTTTCAATGCATCAAAATGCATTCAACAACCTAGCAACAACAATTCAAACAAATCCTCAACAAACTCTCCCAAATATCACTCCACAACAACCGAAAAAACCATCAAACACCTTCTAAACTTAACTCATCCAAAACCTATTGTTTTAATCCATTAATTAACATCCAAAAACACATTAACATCATCTTATACCTCTAGCATTCATTAAACATCCACAACTCCTTAAAAACTTACAACTATCAACCTAGAAAATTAATGATTGACCTAGTTTCAGGATTCCAATGTTAAAATCAACTCATTAACGTTAAAAACATCAAAATCTTGTTCAAACAAAAACAAGAACCCAACAAATTAGATCCATAACGAAAATCAACCAAATATATCAATTAAACCTTGATTTAACCAACTTTTCAAAATTAAATCATTAAAACTCATTAGAAAACATATGTAAAGGATCAATAAGTTGGCAATTTCAGTAAAGAACCTTATATTAGAGGAGAAGAATGAAGCTCACCTATAACCTTGGCATTCCCCTTAATTGGATGAGTTTACATGAGAAAACAAGTTCAAATCAAATAGGTTTTGTTAGGAAATCATTAAGAGTCCATTTGGAATTAAAAGAATGCTCAAATCAAGTGATTACCTGAGAAAATTGAAGTAGAAAAGAGTGTTTGGCTGGAGAGAATTTTAGAGAAAATCTTTTGGAGAAAAGTTAGTTACGCAAAATAGTTTTTCGAAACTAATTATGAAATTAATTCTCCAAGCCTATTTATTTATTTAAAAACCCTTTTAAAATATCAAATTAAAAGAGAAAAGTATTATATTAGACTTTGATCAAATAGCTCCTTAAAGAATTATGTTTTGACCCTTTTACAAAACAGTCACTAAAAACAGATTTTAAACTTTAAATTTTGGTCACTAACCCAAAATGTCACTTTTCAAAACTTCTTTTTGTAAAATTGATTTTACCAAAATCATCTATATATTAAAAACTGATTTTAGGATTTTTTTTCCTCAGTCAAAAATATTAATTCCAAATTAATCCTGAAACTGACTAGAGTCCTCTAATCCGGTCCGCTGGACCGTCTAATCAAACTATAAAACTCCTAGACCCAAAACCGAGGCGTTTAATACCTATGCATTCATATCTTATTATATGCTTAAAATATCATGTCATCCATATCTTTCACATATATGTCATTATTGTATATCATTTCTTAGGATATTATTATGACATGTTTCCATTCATCATTTATTATGAATGGCTTGTTATATGATGTTCATGCATATAATCTATCCACATATTTATATTTAGTTTTAAGTTATTTAAGTATGTTTTCTTTGCATTGCATCATTAATACTTAAGCATGCATTTTATTTTAGCTTTAAAACATCTCACACATTGTTTATTGTTCTTTTATATACTAAGGAAGAACGAACAAGTTCGGGACAACTCAAAGACCTCACAAGTAGCTCGGATTAGCTCAAGGAGTTTAAGTATAGCTTGGAATAGCTTAAGGACATCACTAGGAACTCAGATTAGCTCAAAAGCCACAAGTAGCTTGGATCAGCTCAAGGGAAAAGGAGAGCATTCTAAGAAAGCTCACAAGCTTAAAGGACTAGCTCACCTAGCTAAGGGCAGATCGTAGAAGCTCAAAACAACTTTGAGATTCAGCTACCTAGCTCAGCTCAATCTAGCTGACACCAAGCTCAACCATCTCATTTTAGCTCCCCTACATATGTCAGCTCATCACCTCAAGGAACATGTCCCCCTAAGGAACATGTCCCTAGCCGTTTGGAGGGAAACAAGAATGGGCGGCAAAGTGTATTGGATGGAAAGCTTTGGTGCGTCAAAACTGAGTGGAGGGAGACTCAATTTTGACCGAAACATTTTCTAGGCCTTTGGAGGGAGACACCACCCTAGCCGAAGAGTTGTAAGGCCTTTTCGGCCATGCCCTTTCATCCCTATAAGTAGGATTGTAATCTTTATTTGTGAACACACTCTTTTAATATATAAAATTACCTTTTGTGACAATTTTCTCTCTTCTAGTTCTTAATTGAACTTTATCGACTTATCAACTACTTTGTACTTATGGCGTTAACCCCCTAATTCACCTTTATACTTTGGGTTCTTGGTTGTTTATACCCAACGGATCCATGTCCTTTCTACCATCCCTCAAAGACATCTTATAAGGTTAGGGGTTAGGCTTTCTATAGCCTAGGTTCTTTCTTGATTCTTTAAGATACCTTTATTCACCTTTCACCCCTAAACACCACCATAACCGAAACCATCACCCTTCAATTTATTCTTCCATTTTCATCTACATTTCCTTCGAAACATCCTAGCTTTACTTCTGAAAATTCATTTGTCTTTATCACCTTTCTTTTGCAGCCATCTTACTTCACATGAATCACTTGCATGCCTTCCTAGATCCTACAATCAAAGAGTCATCTTCAACAATACAAAGACGGGCTACATCATGTATTATCAAAGCTTTTGGTGGAAGCAAGCAAATGCCTACCTTGTAAGTCTATTTTTGTGCAATTTCATATTTGGAAAAAAAAAGAAAAAAATAGAATTCTTTTATCTCAAAAAAATTCGAACAAGTACAAAAAAAAGAAAGAAAAAGAATAGTTTTGAAAAGCACAATGCAAAGGTGAGAAGAAAAACAACAGCAACATCTCCAACTATGCCTGAAGATTCAATTTTAAGACTTTGATTGTGTCTCAATGAAGATTTTGAGTTTTCTTACGAAGTAAGTAACCCCATTTCTTCTTTTGTTTTCTATTCCAAGCTTACCTTTACGTCCTATTCTTTTCTTTTTCCTTTTGATACTAACCATTTTAGCCGATGCAAAAGCATATTACTTGCCTAAGTCTTGAGTAAGTTCCTTAAAGAGATTTACAAGAGAGAAAGGGGTGGAAAAAGGTAAATTGAGTTTGTGAGATCAGAATGGGATAGTAAAAGCCAAGTTACATCCCAAGAGCAAACACGAAAGAATAGTGGAATGCATTTTCTTTGGAGTGAACAATGATGCTTTGTTGAGAGTTTTTTTGGTATGGTTTTTCATTTCCATTTCTTGTTTTTTACTTACAATGGCTCAAGATTTTCTTCCATCTACTTCAAATAGAATTCTTGTAGTTAAAAGGACATTGAATTTACAAGCTATGGATGGAGACCAGCAAAGGGAGAACATCTTCTACTCTCTATGCCAAGTGAATGACAAAGTGTGTTCTATGATCATCGATGGAGGGAGTTGCACCAATGTGGCTAGTACCATGATGGTTGAACAACTTGGCCTAAAGACCACTAAACATCTGAATCTTTACAAATTATTGTGGTTGAATGAGGGAGGTGAACTAAAGGTCAACAAGCAAGTACGGATTCCATTCTCAATTGGGCAATACAAGGATGAAGTCTTGTGTGATGTAGTGCCTATAAGTGCGAGTCACATCTTGTTAGGACAACCGTGGCAGTTTGGCAAGAGAGCCACCCATGACGGATTCACCAACCACTTCTCCTTCATGTTCGAGGAAAATAAATTCATTTTGGAACTATTAAATCCGAGCCAAGTACATAATGACTAGATCCAATTAAACAAGAGGATTGCAGCTTGGAATGAGAGCAAAAAAGAGGAAGAAAAAAAGAGCATGAGAATATGATCGAAAAAGAAAAAAAATATGAGATTGAGGAGATTGAGAAAATCAAAAGGAGTGATGTAAAAGAATTGAGAGAATTTTCAAAGGGGAATGAGATTAGGAGATATTTTCTTTCGAGACAAATTCCATTTACACTTAAGTACAAAGAGGATTTATTCATTACTAACAAACTTCACAAATCTCTTTCTTTTCTCTTTGTACATCTTTTATAGGTTCTTAAAAAGCATACTTTTGAAGGACATCTCGAGAGGAGGGACATCAAGCCTTATCCATGCTTTGATGAAGCTATTGATAAAAGAGTCTCAAATAAAGTTACAATGAGGTGTTTCAATGTTAAGGACATCAAACATCAGCCACCCATTGAGATCATCAAGCATCTCCCTTGGTTTGATATTTCTATTCACTTTATTTTATGGTTCTCCATTGCTAATCTTGCTTTATTTTTTAGTGGAACGATTTGGTTGCATGGAGACAACATCAAACTACAACTTTCTACTCTACAAATGATTGTTCCGAACAAGGATGAGAAGCGAAGACTATCCACCTACTCAAAAGTTGTTCCAAGGGACATGTCTCTTCCATATGATTGTCCAAAAGACATGACTCTTGAAGAATCAAAAGTTGTACCTCTTGAAGATCCAAAGAAAGTGACTTTTGAAGATGCCTATCTAAAAGATGTGTCTCTTAAAGATGACTATTTCGAGGAGGTGTCTATCTATTAGCAAGGGATGGTTCGGCCGCTCACACATCTACCTACTGCCCTTTCAAACCATTCTTTGATTTAGGGACAAATCGCTTCAAAGAAGTGGAGGATGATGTAATTGAAATCAGCCCCAACATTTCCCAGACACTTTTCATACCTTGGACATTTGCCATGAAGGATTCTAAGGGAGTTTCTCCATTCCTTACTTTATTTTATATCATTTATGCATTCTATTTATTCATACCTATGCCTTCATATCTTATTATATGCTTAGAATATCATTACATCCATATCTTTAATGTTGATGTCATTATTGCATATCATTTCTTAGGATATTATTAACATATGTTTCCATTCATCATTTATTATGAATGGACTGTTATATGATGTTCATGCATATAATCTATCCACATCTTTGTGTTTAGTTTTAAGTCATTTAAGTATGTTTTCTTTGCATTGCATCATTAATACTTAAGCATGCATCTTAATTTAGCTTTAAAACATCTTACACATTGTTTATTGTTCTTTTAGGTTCTAAGGATGAAGGTATAAGCTCGGGATAGCTCAAAGACCTCACAAGTAACTCAGATTAGCTCAAGGAGTTTAAGGATAGCTTGAAACAGCTCAAAGACATCACTAGGAGCTCGAATTAGCTCAAAAGCCACAAGTGGGTCAGATCAGCTCAAGGACAAATGAGAGCATTCTAAGAAAGCTCACAAGCTTAAAGGACTAGCTCACCTAGCTAAAGGCAACTTGTGGAAGCTCAAAATAGCTATGAGATTAAGCTAGCTTATTGTAATCTATTTCAATCATTCTTTTAGACATCACTTAAAACAACATTTGAAACATCATGCCTTGAAAACCATGCACGTAACACTTTCAAAAACCAGCATATTAAACCATGTGCAATATATCATTAGCCATCAGCAAATCCCATTGCTAAACCTCAATTTATGCTTTCTCATGCATAACAAGCCATAAGTAAAGCTTAAAGAGTAAACATGTATAAATCACATTATACAACATAAACACCTCCACAATTATATTGGCTTATAAGTGATCATAACCAAGTTCCTTTACCAAAATAGTTCATCAGATACACGGATTCAAATAAGTGTCCTCTTAACACTTCAAGCTATCGGAACCGGAATAACGATACAATCACAATCGCGGTACATTACCAACCGAGTATAATTACAACTCATGGGGACACCAACCCCAATCATTGGTTTGATTCTTAACCCACTAACGGGAGTTTACGGTACCATATAACCCCTCGACCGTTAGGGTACTTGGATAGAGTATTCGGTACACCGTATAAAACCCCTCGACATCCAAGGCAACTTATTATAGTGCACTATCAATCCTATGGCCAGCCAACTATATCCGATAACTTTTTAAATCACATCAATTGCCAATATAATTCACAACTAACCATGTATCTCACTGTTTTTCTACATTCATTAAACCAAAACATTTCCAAAGCAGCAAGCCATGCTTTTCAACAAGTATTTCCACATACTTACAAGGATCAATTACCATGTGCATCCTTCAACATTTCATAATCAAAACAATATTAAATATACTTTAAAACATACTTAAATAGCAGGTACCATGTAATTCAAAAACAAGTGCATAAACCATTTCGTAAAAGCACGAACGAGAGAGAAAACCATTTTATACTTACTTCCGAGTTTAAACCATTGTTTCAAGATAAGTTTAAACTCCCATAAACCACATTTAAATCATTTCAAAGCTAAAATCCACGTTGTCACTAAACTATACGCGAAACCTCAATTCGCCAACACGAATTCAAGCGTCCAAAGCCTCCAAAGCTTCACCGATAGCTTCCGGACCAACCTCCCCTGTTTTAACCACACAACAATAGAGGATTAATGAATCTCAATGCATTCAAACACTGCAACAACATTCCTTACAAACCTCAACAATTCTTTCACAAATACATAACCACAACAACCGAAAACATCATCTAACTCCTTCCAAACACAACCCAGCCACAAACTATCAATCTAACACCTCTATTAACATCAATCAACACTCAAAAATTGGATTACATGATCCTTATATCCCCAACAACTAAATAGCCAACACAACACCTCAAAAACAAAAATCTATCAACCTAAATAATTAGGGATTCATGGTGTTTCGGGATTTCCATGTTAAAAACAATTTATCAACATTATAAAACAACCAATACATGTTTAAAATCAATCATCAATGCTGAAAAACAGATCCAATACGAATCTTCTTCAATTTCACCAAATAAGCCAAATTAAATTAAATAATCATCATAAAAACATAAAATCAGATTATAAATCCTAAATCAAGGATAAAATACTTGGAAATATCAATAAAGAACTATTCAATAGAGGAAAAAATGAACTTTATCTCTATTGTGTGATTTCTCACTCAATTGATTGATTAAAGCTTGAAAAACACAAGATTTCAATGAGATTTTGTGAAACAAAGATGAAGAATCATTTATAAATCAAGACTTCAAGAAAATAGATCTCTCACCTCTGAAATTTGATGAAAACAAGAGTGTTTGGCAGAGTAGAAGTGAATAGAAAAGTTGACATCAAATCTTTATAAAATCAATAACTACCCTTTTAATATTAAAACCCCTTTTTATTAATTAATAAAACACATGTTAAAAATCCTTAATTGAGGGAAGAAACCACCAGCCAAAGCTTGGTAAAATAGCTCTTTAAGGATTCTAAGAATTTGACCCTTTTACAAATTAGTCAACATTTAAAAACAGGTTTAAAATTTTACATTTTGGTCACCAACAAAAATGTCACCCTTCCAATTTCAATTTTCTCAAATTGATTTCACCAATATTATCTATTTATTAAATAATTATTTTTAACCATTTTTTCATATTTTTAACTTACTCAAAAATATTTATTCTCGAATCTCTAACCTGGTCTACCAGACCTTCTAACTAGCCCTTAAACCTCTAGGCCTAAAATCGGGGCATTAAAACTCTCCTCCTATTAAGAAATTTCGTCCTTAAAATTTACTTGGAGGAAACAGATGCGAAAACTGTTTTAGCATATCCAATTTGTTTTCCCATGTGGCCTCCTCAACTCCGTGGCGTCTCCACAACACCTTGACAAGCTCAACCGTCTTGCCACGCAGAACCTTATTGCTGGTATCAAGGATCTCTACCGGTTCCTCATCATAAGATAAACCCAGCCTCAGCTCAATATCCTCAACCGGTATAACATGCGATGGATCTGACCGATACTTCCGTAGCATCGACACATGTAACACATCATGAATCTTCTCCAACTTAGGAGGTAACCTCAAATGATAAGCAATTGTACCCACACACTCAACGATCTCGTATGGTCCAATAAACCCCGGGCTAAGCTTCCCTTTACGCCCAAAACGCATCACCACCTTCTTCCAAGGTGACACCTTCAAAACCAACAACATATTCTATATCCCTGCACTTCAAATCCGCGAGGATTTCTGACGATCCGAAGCCACTCTCAAGCACTCACATATCAGGTTCACTTTTTCAATGGCATCTTTCACCAACCTCAACCCAACACAATGGTGTACGGCACTTCCTACCATACAAAGCCTCATACGGTGCCATCTATATACTAGCCTGATAACTTTTATTATAAGCAAACTCCACCAAAGGAAACTGCTTTTTCCCATGTTCCTTGGAACTCAATGATACAACACCTCGACATATCCTCCAAGACCTAAATCACACACTCTGACTGACCATCCGTCTAAGGATGATATGAAGTACTAAAATTCAGCCGTGTTCCCAGAGCACTATGCAAACACTCCCAAAACCTTGTTGTAAAGCGTAGATATCTATCTGAAACTATGGATTTTGGCACCCGTGAAAACGCACAATCTTAGAAATGTACGATCGACCAACCTATCTAGGGTCTATGTTGTATGCACTGGCACAAAATGCGCACACTTCGTAAACCGATCAACAATAACCCAAATGGAATCATTTTTGGTCGGTGTCAAAGGCAACCCAAACAAAAATTTCATGGTGATTCTTTCTCATTTCCATTCTGGTATCCTCAACGATTGTAGCAACCCAGAAGAAAACTAGTGCTCAGCCTTTACTCGCTGACATACCAAGCACCGAGCAACAAAATTAGCCACATCTTTCTTCAAACCAACCCAATAGTACTCTTCCTTCAAACCACGGTACATCTTAGTACTACCAGGATCCATAGCAAAAGGACTAGCATGCACTTCGGTCAAAATGGTACGCCTCAACTCTTTATCATCAAGCACCACAATTCGACCTTTATAACACAACACCCCACCATCATTAAAATGAAAATCGTAGGACTTCCATCCATGATATCCTTCACATGCAGTACCAAACTCTCATCATGTGGTTGTTTCTTTTTCATCAACTGTGACAAGGATGGTTTCACTTGCAACTCAACCAACAACCCACCGTCACGAATCACACTCAACCTAGCAAACATAGCCCTCAACTCAATAACAACCTTTCTGCTCAAAGCATTGGCCACCATATTAGCTTTACCTGTGTGATACTCGATGGTCAAATCGTAATCTTTAAGCAACTCTAACCATCTTCGTTGCCTCAGATTTAACTCCTTCTGTGATATCAAATATTTCAAACTCTTATGATCCGTAAAAACTACACATTTCTCACCATAAAGGTAATGACTCCAGATTTTTAAGGCAAAAACAACTACGGCGAGTTTAAGGTCATGAGTAGGGTAATTACACTCATGCACCTTCAACTGTCTAGATATGTAGGCAACTACCTTACCCTCCTACATCAGCACGCAACCGAGTCCCATATAGGATGCATCACTATAGACAACAAACTCTTTCCCTAATTTTGGTTAAATCAAGACCGAGGCTCATGTCAAAGCTTTCTTCAACCTTTTAAAAGCCTATTGTCGATCCTGTATCCACTTAAAATGAACGTTATTTTGTAACAACTTGGTCAAAGGGGCAGCTATAGTGGAGAATCCATTAACAAACCTACAGTAATAACTGACCAACGAAAACTCTGAACCTCTGACACAGATTTAGGCACTTTCTAACTCATCACAACCTCAATTTTGAGTGGATCAACTCGAATCCCTTCGGCCGACACCACATGCCCAAGGAAAACAACCTCCCTAAGCCAGAACTCACACTTGCTTAACTTGGCATAAAGCTAATTAGCCAACAACGTCTGAAGCACAATCCGTAAATGCCTATCATGATCCTCCTCAGTACGAGAGTACACAAGAATATCATCGATAAACACAACCAAAAACTGATCCAAAAACTCATGAAACACCCGATCATCATGTCCATGAAAGCGGCCAGTGCATTGGTCAAACCAAACGACATCATAAAAAACTCATAAAGCTCGTACCTCGTATAAAAAGTTGTCTTGGGTACATCCACATCTTTCACCTTCAACTGGTAGTACCCAAACCTTAAATTTATCTTAGAGAACACTGAAGCACCCCTAAACTAATCAAATAGATCATCAAACTGCAACAATAGATACTTATTCTTTATTGTCAACTTATTCAGTTGTCGATAATCTATACACATCTGCAGCGTACCATCCTTTTTTTCATAAACAACACCAGTGCACCCCACGATGAAATACTTGGTCTAATAAACCCTCGATCAAGCAACTCTTGCAGTTGCATTTTCAACTTCTTCAACACCTTTGGGGCAATGGGATGCGGAGCAATTGACACTGGTGCGGTCTTCGCGTAAATCTCAATACCGAACTCCACCTCACGATCCGGTGGCAACCTCAGCAACTCTTTCAAAAAAACACTTGAAAACTCTCATATCGTACAGTTATCCTGCACTCTCAACTCTTTCAAACCAAGATTCATAACATAGCCTAAGAAAGCCTAACATCCAGAATCCATCATTCGTCTCACTTCTAAATTCGAAATAGCATTAGATAAGAACTTAGCGTTCTCACCTATAACCACCACTTCAAACTCATCAGACAACTTCAGGGATATCTGTTTGGTCTCAAAATCTACCACATCTCTATGCTCGGTTAACCAATCCATTCCCGGAATAACATCAAAACCATGGAGTGGCAACTCTATCAAATCTACGACAAACACATGACCCTGAACCATCAGCAGACATCTACGATACAACTTTCTAACCACGACTATCTCTCTAAGAGAACTGGTCACTCTAACACCCACATTAATAATTTTACTAGATACATCAAGCAACTGTGCATGCTTACTCAAGATATATGAATACGTAGAACCATAATCAACCAAAGAATACAACGGCAAAAAATGTAAAGTGAATGTACCTACAATCACATCAGAGTCATTGCAACCCTCACGGTGCGCACACTCTAGCTAGTCCACCTCCCCTCAGGCAGGATAGCAACCGTATAAGCCACAGTCCTCTACCCACCATCCATGCCCTAAAACTAGCCACAACCATGACCACAGCCTCTTTTTAGAGTAACAACAGGTGCAGCACCCTACCCACCTCCAGTTAACAAAGGACAGTCACATCTCAGATGGTCGCCAGACCCACAACTCCAACAAGCATTAGCCACAATAGCCGCAGATACCTGACCCTCTCTGGCCAAATGTGGGCAATCTCGCCTTTGATGATCATGTGACCGCAAGCCTAACAGGTATTATATGGAGCTCTAACTTGGGTACCCTGCCCTTGCACTCCACGCCCAACAGAACCTCCATCGCGTCTCTGATCAAGGTGATACCTCCTGTTATAGTGTCTCTTGGCCTGACCACCGCCAAAGCTAGAATTTGCGGCTCTCTTACTAGAGCTAAAGCCTCGAGACCCAGAAGTTAAACCAAGTTTCTGTTCAATATCCTTGGCTCGAGTATTCAGCACATCAAAATCCGTATAATCAGCAGCAAGCATGTACGTCTTAACCTCCTGCACCAACTCATAGTAGAAACAATTACATTATTGTCATTCATTAGAGACCAACTCAGGTTCATACCGGCTCAACCTCACAAACTGTACCTCATATTTAGAAACAGACATACCACCCTACACTAGAGCCATAAACTCTCTCTTTTTTTCTTCTATATATTAGACCCCCAGGTACCTTTACTGAAAAGCAACACAAAAGAACTCCAGGATATATCCTCAGATTCCATCCAAGCTATCATGGTAATCCATAAGCTAAAGGCATCTCCCTGCAACAGGGACACAACATAACCCAACTTACGGTCATTCGTACAACCCATCTGACCAGTATCCTCTTTGTACTCGCCAACCAATCCTTAGATGCCTCTGGTGCTAGACCGCCCAAACTGTGAAGACACTTTAACGGCAAACTTGTCTGCCCAACCACGGGTGCCGGCACATGAACACCCGTAACTGCTGCTTGAAATGCACCAGTCATGGCTTGAATCAACAGTTCTATGTCACCCATCAGTGGCCCAACTGGCACATGTGGTACTTGCTCCACTTTCGCATGTGGATTAGGTGGGGGTTGGGGTAACCCTTCAGAAGGTATAACATCTTCCTCAATTCCCTGCCAAACGATAGCAGCAATCATACCAGATTGCAACTCTCTCCTCGGTCTCATCATGCTAAAAATATATCTCAGGCATGATATTTCACCAAAACAAAACAATCAAGCCAACTTAAAGCAAGGATCCATGACTTCCATTTCAAAACCAAAACATTTCATACTATAATAATAAGGCAATGGGTTTCCCAACTTCCCCCAACATAGCATAAAGCAATCAACGTGCATATTACAATCACTGTGCATAGCAAACATCATATTACAACTCACAACAACATTATAACAACCATACCAACTTCCAATTATTGTAAACCTGGCTCAAATACCCCCAAATGTAACCCTCTCAACCCGACCTAGTTACAAAGCTGAATCGAGCGAGCTACATTAGGTTTACCGAGGTAAACCGTAAAGAAGAAACTCGAAACACGCCCATTTTTTCCTTTTATCTTATCTAGGTACAAATTATTATCCTATGCGTTCATATTGATCGCAGGTGAAAACCCAACTCAATCGGGCATCAAATCGACATCCAATTGGGTACAATCGCAATTTATGGACCAAATTGCAATTCCAAAAAACTACAAGAACTTGACCCCCTTTTAGGTTACCAACCTTTAATTAGTCCGGTTTCATGCATATGTGTCGAAACTCAGCTCAAAACAATCATCCATACTCATTCATTTGCATCCATAATATTCAGAGACTAAAACACAAGAAAACAGAACTTCAGAACATTCAATAACTGAAATAACTGCTAACCGTATCGGTACGCTAAGGGGTGTAACACCCTCAACTTATATTCGATATTCGAATACATATTAAAGATGTTACTAACTGATTTACACTGATTTTTAGACTTGTAAATTTTTTTTATATTACTCTTGCTTAGCTAGTCCAGTGGTTGGCCCTTTCTCAGTTTCTACTAAATTACAAATCTATCTAGAGTCACCTAGTTTCGACCCAGAATTGGTTTATAATATACTTTAAGCATTTATTAAAATTAAAATATAATTCAGGGTGAAAACTATGTGAGCTGCCTAGACCCTTTCTTGATTTTAAAATCGCTACGCGATAAATAACTAAGTTTAAAAATTGTTTGCAGCATCTTTTATAATATTCTTAATTCCTCAAACTAAATCATGTTTCTAGATCGTACAAGATAGATACTTATTTAATATCTATACATGCCCCACTAGACTAGGATGTAGTGATACTTACTGATAAAGCAGGCTAACTTGATCCAACGATGTGCAGCTCCTCCTCTGCTATCTAGTCCGAGGTACCTACGTGTGATACAAAACACACGCTAAGTATAACTTAGTGAGGTATAATCATAACAATGTAAACAATGATTATTAATCTTTAATGCAGGTATAATCATGAAAGAAATTTGTACTGCAATAATTATATACTGTAAAGTCATGTACTGCACTGTAAAATCTTATGGCCCAAAGTAAATATCAAATCATATACCAGTGCAATACAGTTCCTACAAAATGGCAAGCGATTTCCAATTGCAGTTGATAAAATTTTATCATGCATAGAACTACCTTACACGTATAGTTCATTAAACCAATATAATATTCAAATCATAGGATTTGATGTCTTACCAGTCTCGTGTACGATAAGCTTTTTAGCTTAACATCTGCATAAATGCATTTCAAGTTTTATATCCCAAAGTACAAAATCATGTGATGCCATGGTACGTGATTCATCACGACACCGTAGTGTCCACGACGCTGTAACATCTGCATCGCCGAAACGACTGAGATGAGTACGTACTCGAGAACGCTATTTGCTCCTTATTATCTCACTTTTTGTGCTAACAACACCGAAGTGTCTGAACAACGCCGTAGCGTCTAAGTCAACACCAAAGTGTCTAAACATCACCAAAGTGACTGAACGCACCATAGTGCTAGGACGCAGCTGCTAAGACCCTATCGATATCCAGCTATACCAAAGATTCTCATGTGAACCTATGGTATACGAGCCATCATAATGACACCGTAGTGTCTGCAACGTCGTAGCGTCTGATAGTGAGTACTTACTCGAGGACGCCCTTTGCTCCTCATTATAACATCTTTTTGTGCTAGTCGACACCGTATTTTCTAAACATCACCGAAGTGACTACAATGCCTTAGCATCTGATTTCAACACCGAAGTGTCTGGATCGTATCGTAGTGTCGGATTGTAGTTGCTATGACTCTATGGATATCCAATTATACCAAAGACTCTCACACTAGTACTTGGGCATAACAATATAATATTTTCTTATTCAATACCCAATCCTTCAATACTATTATCCATAATTCGATAATGGGGAGTTCATATCCAAATATCTAAAATTTGATTTACCTTGAGTAAATCATTATGCTACAATCATTGTATCAATATGCCATTTAATATTTCATGCTATTTGCATAAATAAGCCATCATACATTTTTATTTATACCAATGTCGGTTCATCGCAAGTTGTCCTATTTATCAACATTTCATAAATACATATAATGCAATCACTCATATCACATATATAATAAATAAGTAAAAATGCACTCACCTAGGCCATGCATGATATTAGCCTTACTAAGCTATTTCGATACTTTTTCCTTACTTTTCTTTGATCTGGTACCGTTAGCCTCGTTAATAGCTTGAACCTTGCTCGGGAGACTTCAAAATTGCCTAGGAAAATTTTGTAAATTTTCACCTTTCTCCCATGGTGTTTTCGAAATGGAGTAAAGATGAACATATGTTTGTTCATCTTTTTATTAATTTATGACACATGTATTGATAAATTGAATTTTTTATTCAATTTAATTTTTATTCCAAAATTAACGTCCAACTGAATCATAATTTACAAGTTGTCATTCTAGTTCAATTTCAACCAAACTCCATTCAACTCTAACCAAACTAGTCACTTAAATCACTAATTTTGCCATTTTGTAATAATGCAAATATTCTAGTTAGATCACAATCAACCAATTAATAATTTATTCATAAAATAATATTTTATGAATTTTTCGTGACTTATGGAACAACCTCTGAAATTTTGATTCGATCCGATTTCTCAATATTCACTTACTACTTCTACTGTGATTTCCTCTTCACTGGGCTATCAAATAAATTCTAAAAATACCTTATTTCAATATCTGAAAAATAAATAATAGTATCAAATAAAATATTCCACATTTATGAAATCAAACTTAAAATTTTTACTCGATCCAAATATATCGATAATTACCCAAAATCTTTATCGGATACAATTTCTCTTAATATTTCTTAATTGGCTGTCCATATGAATAATATTAACTCAGACTGATTCCTTTTTATCAATCTAAAGTACTGACATGGGACCTTCCCTTCCACAATGGATTGTATCTTTTTAGGGTCGACGTGGATCCCTTCGGTTAAAATAATGTGACCCAAGAATACCACTTATGACAACCAAACTCGAATTTCGAGAGTTTTGCATAAAACCTTTCTCTCTCATATGGTAAAATTTCATAATTTTTTAGTTCGATTCGGGTATCCAAATTCCACATAAACTTTGACTATGATTTCCCAATATTTGAAATATCGGATCAAACCAGTAATTCTACATTTCGTCCACACCAATAGGTGCTCTATCTATTTATGAACTAAAACATCTAACTTTTAGGAAATTACAACTCTGTTCCTTCAACTTTTTATATTTCGACTTGTACCATACAAGTTTTGAAAACTTATCATTTTGGTCACTAAACTTTAACCTTGAATTCCTATTCCAATTTTCCATGGATTATTACCAAACTTTGTGAGTACCCTAATTTGCTTATCCTCTATCTCATGGTACTCTTAATTCTCAGAAATTCCTTCTCTAGAATCCATAATTAAAGAAATCCTAACTTTTGCATTTTTGCCATTTTAGTCACTAAGTTAGCTTTTAAGCCCTTATCTTAGTACTAAATGACCCTTAAACAGTACTGTAAATTTTGCGGTATTACAAGGGTGTACCGATACGCTTGGCCTGATTAAAAATCCCCAAATTCTAGTAGCTCAATACTGTATCGATACGCATATCCAAAAACGTTACCCCGCATCAAAACGGTCCCTCGCGTACCGAAACGCTGGTCACAATTGGCCTAAGCCCGTATCAAAACTCTATCTTGCGTACCAAAACACTAAGCCTGAAATGTCTTACCTGTACTGGTACAGAGACACGCGTACCGATATACCTGGGCCTGAAATGTCCTCTTTTGCTGGTTTAACATTCTTTCAAAGATACCAAAACACCCTAACATGTATCCAACATATCAAACTGGGAGTTTAACAAATTATCTCCCAAAACAAAAATGAAAACCCCATTGCCCTTATTGCTTATAGTCTAAATCGAAACATACTTTTAGTATCAAGTCTTGAATGATCCCTTGCTTCCCTGCAACCTTCAAATCTTTAATTATCTGCATTGATGGACAAAGAGAGCGTAAGCACACTAGGCTTAGTGAAGAGTGCTCAAAACAAAAAACCATCAATGCATTTAAATCATTTCCCAACAACACATTGTAATCTCATTTCAATCATTCTTTTAGACATCACTTAAAACAACATTTGAAACATTATACCTTGAAAGCCATGCACTTAACACTTTTAAAAACCAGCATGTTAAACCATATGCAATATGTATCATTAGCCATCAGCAAATCCTATTGCTAAACCTCAATTTAAGCCTTCCCATGCATAACAAACCATATGCAAAGCTTAAAGAGTAAACATGTATAAATCACATTATACAACATAAACCATTACATGACACCTTCACAATTATATTGGCTTACAAGTGATCATAACCAAGTTCCTTTACAAAAAATAGTTCATCGGATACACGGATTAAACAAGTGTCTTATCAACACTTCAAGCCATCTCAACCAGAATAGCGATACAATCACAATATTGCTATATTACCAACTGAGTATAATTACAACTCATGGGGACACCAACCCCAATCATCGGTTAGATGTTTAACCCACTAATAGGAGTTTACAGTACCATATAACCCCTCGAATGTTAGGGTACTTGGATGGAGTATTCAGTACATTGTATAAAACCCCTCGACATCCAAGGAAACTTGTTATAGTGTATTATGAATCCTATGGCCGGCCAAGGATATTCGATAACATTTTAAACCACATCACTTGCCAATATAATTCACAACTAACTATGTACCTCACTATTTTTCTACATGCATTAAACCAAAACATTTCCAAAGCAACAAGCCATGCTTTTCAACAAGTATTTCAACATACTTACATGGATTACTTACCATGTGCATCCTTCAACATTTCATAATCAAAACAGTATTAAACATACTTAAATAGTAGGTACCATATAATTCAAAAACAAGTGCAAAAACCATTTCGTAAAAGCACGACCAAGAGAGAAAACCACTTTATGCTTACTTCTGAGTTTAAACCAGCATTCCAAGCTAAGTTTAAACTCCCATAAACCACCTTTAAATCATTTCAAAGCTGAATTCCATGTTCTTACTCACCGATACGTGAAACCTTAATTCGCTAACGCGGATTCAAGCGTCTGAAGCCTCTAAAGCTTCATCCATAGCTTCCAGACCAACGTCCCTTGTTTTAACCACATAACAATAGAGGATTAATGCATCTCAATGCATTCAAACACTGCAACAACATTCCTTACAAACCTCAAAATTTCTTTCATAAATACCCAACCATAACAACCGAAAACATCATCTAACTCCTTCCAAACACAACCCAACCACAAACTATCAATCTAACACCTCCATTAACATCAATCAACACTCAAAAATAGGATTACATCGTCCTTATATCTTCAGCAACTAAAAAACCAACACAATACCTTAGAAATACAAATCTATCAACCTAAATAATTAGGGATTCATGGTGTTTCGGGATTCCCATGTTAAAAACAATTTATCAACATTATAAAACATCCAATACATGTTTAAAATCAATCCTCAATTTTTAAAAATAGATCCAATACGAAACTTCTTCAATTTCACCAAATAAACACAATTAAATCAAATAATCATCATAAAAACATAAAATAAGATTATAAATCATAAATCAAGGGTCAAATACTTGGGAATTTCAATAAAGAACCATTCAATAGAGGATAAAAATGAACCTTACCTCTATTGTGTGATTTCTCCCTCAATTGATTGATTAAAGCTTGAAAAACACAAGATTTCAAAGAGATTTTGTAAAACAAAGATGAAGAATCATTTATAAATCAAGAGTTAAAGAAAATAGATCTCTCACCTCTAAAATTTGATGAAAACAAGAATGTTTGGTAGAGTAAAAGTGAAGAGAAAAGTTGAGAGAAAAATTTACGTCAAATCTTTATAAAATCAATAACTACCATTTTAATATTAAAATTCTTTTTATTAATTAATAAAAAACATGTTAAAAATCCTTAATTTAGGGAAGAAACCACCAGCTTATGTTTGGTAAAATAGCTCTTTAAGGATTCTAAGAATTTGACCCTTTTACAAATTAGTCACCATTTAAAAACAGTTTTAAAAATTTACATTTTGGTCACCAACTAAAATGTCACCCTTCCAATTTCAATTTTCTCAAATTGATTTCACTAATATTATCTATATATTAAATAATTATTTTTAACCATTTTCCCGTATTTTAACTTGCTCAAAAATATTTATTCTCAAATTTGACTCGAACCCCTAACCTAGTCCGCCGGACCGTCTAACTAGCCCTTAAACTGCTAGGTCCAAAACTGGGGCGTTACAACTAGGCTGGTTAGTTGATAATTTTTGAAATTTTTAACGGGTGGAATTGAGAATATTTTCCATGTTATCAAGCCTTTGATTATAATCTGTATGCTTTATCTAAAATATTTAGATGGTGTCGTGTAAATAATCAATAAGGATGACTTATTAAGGAAAATTTACAAGCCTATCAAATGTACTTTGAATAATTTTTACTTTGAATAATTCATTTTAAAGCTAATTGGTTTTGTTTTAAGTGTGATTCAACTTAATTTGACTAAAATTAAAATTTGTAAGACTTAACCTATTTTTCTGGGACGAGTCTAAAGAAAGGCGTGTTAGAAATGGTTAATAAATGCCAGGCTTTTAGAATCGTTCGATGAGCATCTTTTGATTTCTACTATTAAATTTAGATTCCTAAAAAGAACTCACAGAATCGAGAAGAGGTTGTTGTCGGTAAGTTTCAAAACTTAGTAAGTCATATCGAAACTTGATGGGAATAACATTCTTGTTGCAACCTAAAATGTTACAATTGTGCATAATATTTAAGTTGACAGCTAAAATTTTGGAACTTTGAAACACATCTCGAAAATTGTACAAAAATGTGTAAAATTAAATTATTAGTAAAACTTGTGACAATAAACATTGATAGAAGAGGTATCGAAATTTGATATCGGGTACCGAAACTTTCAGTTGTGAAAGTAACATTTTAGATTTAATGTGTAACAATTAATATTTATTTTCAGGTTTCGAAACTTTAGTACATGTACCGAGACCTATAGAAAAATATGTAAACTGCAAATGTTTAAAATGCTTTTAACAATACATGCTTGTATAGTAAGTATCAAAATGTACAACACAGTACAAGAACTTTTCGTATAGTATATTGAATAGATAAAATTATACGTTGAAACCGTAAATGTAAAGAAAGTAAATAACATATTATGTTGAAGCGCCACGTATCAATATTCATCAACGAATATCGCAACCTTTACTAGTTAAATATAATATTTTTGGTTTAACGAGTCATATTTTCAATTTTTCTAGGTCTCACAACTTACTTAGTCATTTCGGTACTCGTAGAGATTAAATCCCTCCCTAAAATAAGAGCCGAACATTCATTTATTTAATAACATTTTAGGGTTAAAACTCATTTTCCATGCTAAAAATTTGTAGAAAAAATGTTCGACAGTGTAATAGATCAAAACCTCAATTTATTCCTAACAATTTAAGTTTACGACTGAAAATATGTGCAATCATCATTAAAGTTTCTCCAATTCGAATAATTTAGAACTCATTATTTTTGTAAGAAAAGGTTATCCTGTAAATGTAATATCCCAATTTTTGGCTAGTGACCAAAATGTAAATTTTCAAAGTTTTGTGGTTAAAGTATAAACTTTGGAAAAGTTCATGTACCAAAGTGTAATTTTCAAAAGTTGTGTATTTTAACCCCATAAATGAATAGTTTACCCCCAAGAATGACGTTTTCGTGTTACCCAGATTTTTCGTACGGAGTTTGTATTATTGGCTATAAAACGATAAAGTTCGGAAGAATATTTGGATAATCGGATCGAATCGAATATCCAAGATATTTTGAAGGATGATAAGGCAAGGTTAATTATGTCATTTTACATGTCTAAGATATTTTATTTGTGTTGAAAGAATATGAACCCTTGGTTTAGCATATCAGCACATCAACAATATGATATCCTAGGGGCATGTATTTACTGATAAAAATCATATACAAACTTGGTTTAGCATCCAGAACCGGCTAAACCTTTACTCTGATACCATTAAATGTAACACCCTTAAAGTATACTCGTAAATCGAATATACATTAAAGATGTTATGAAGTCGTTTAAAAAAATCTCGACTTATAAATTTATTTTTATAAGTATTTACAAATTTTAGTTTGTAAATCTAACCCTTTCTCGATTTTCTTGAAAACACAACCTATGTGAAGTTAGCTAGTTTCAACCCTGAACTAATTATTTTAAAATATATTTGGCAATTATTAAAAACAACAGTTCAATTCAGGGTGAAAACTAGGTTCGCTATCTAGGCCCTTTCTTGACTTTAAAATCTTTACTCGATTACCGATTATTCTTATTAGCAAAGTAATTATCCGTTCTACCTTAGCTTTATTCTATTACAATGCTAATGCCTTATTTTGCTTTATCCGTATACGATTCATCATCAAAATTGATTACTTATCTATCATTTAATCTAATTTAATGCATCATATTCTACTAGCAATTAAATAATTGCATGCCCACTAGAGATTATCATAAGCTAGAATATTTTACTGATGTTTTGCAGATTGAAGCTTGATCAGCATGCTTGACTCCTCTTCAAATCCTCCATCTTAATCTACGTGTGAAACAAACACACACTAAGTACGAACTTAGTAAAGCAATTAAACTTATTTATCTACACATGAAATGATGTTATATAATACTTAATATAAGAATGCATTTCATATTTCTCTACGAGAAGGCAAGTATATCACAATGTACATGTATCATGTATCATAGCTATCATATAAATCATATTATCATTGCATAATATATTCTCTATCATAGACATGCTTTCATCATGTAGTCATTTACGTAACATGTGTTTTATCATATAGCATGTAATATTTCTATCATGTAACATTCTATCATATATCAATAAAATTTCTATCTCGTATGTCATGTACTTCTCAGACATGTAACATGTAACTTCTTTTTCAAGTATCATGAAATCGTGTAACATCTATATCATATATCATGTAGCATCTATATCATGTTTCATGTAACATCTGTATCATGTACCATCTCTGTCATATGAATCATGTATCGTCATGCAGTCATTTGCATGCTCATGATCTACCATGTAATCATCTTGTTATTATTATCATCGTGTCTGGCTAGAGGCCTATGGAAACCCCATAGCCTATCTGCACCATAGTGCTTTGTAGAGTACGTACTCGGAATGATGCTCTTTGCTCCTCATATAAGGACGCTCTTTGCTCCTTATATTAAAACACCTCCTTAGTGCATTTTGCACTATAGGCTTTAATCCCCAGGGTGTATCTTATTTCATTTTAATCTTGTTATTGTCAATATTCCTTGTATAGACATACATTGCCATTATGCAGAATGCATCATCATTTATGAAAACAATAATTTGTACCTGGTATTCCATCAAGCTTGCCATGTCGAGCATTGTATCATATAATGTATTATAAAGAATGCAATGCCAATTTCAATGTAATGCAAACATTTAGAAATGCACTCACCTGGGCCATTTATTAATATGCCTCACTAAGCTTTATTGATCCTTTTATAGTACCTCGAATCTTCTTTTGATTTGGATCCAACTTCTTTTATTACATGAATATAAATAAACATTTGTTAGATTCACTTATAACAATATTCTAATTAAGCTATTTAATAATTCAGCATAAAAAAATTTCCATAAATTTCCATTCTTCCTTATACTTTCAAAACCTCATTTTCGTTCTTAATAACCATTTTGAGCTTCAAATAATTCTTTTGAACTTGATAACCAACACTAGATACAAAATATCTAAATTTTCATTTTCGAGCAGCTTTGTACAACCTTCAAAGAAATATTTCTATAAAATAATCTACAACTCGAAAATCGATTCCATTTGTTCAGAAATAATCTAGATTCAATAAGCTCTTCAACCATGTAAATTAATAGCTCAAATTCAACTTGTACGATTTATGGTGAATTTTCAAAGTTACTACCAAATCCAGTTTTTACACGGTTTCATAAATAATTTCAAACTTTATACTAATTTCTCCTTACTTTTCTATTTGTCAATTTAGTCTCATTATTTACTTTAAATCATCAACTTATCACATTCTTCATCAAATAATTATTCACAATAGTTTCCCTTAATTTTCCTTCTTAACCGAAATAGCCACTAAAATGCAAAGATAAGGATTCTAGTAGTTTAACTTTGCAATTTAGTCCTCAAATCAACATTACTATCTTAATTCCATCATTATAACTAAAAATCAGATTTAGTCATTCTCTAAAACCTTATTTCTGAATTGGTCACTTAACTTTGACAATTTGTCAAAACGGTCACTAACTCGATTTAACATCAGTTTTTCATTCTAACTTCAATTTCATTTCTTCAACATCCCTAATAACATAAATACACACCAATTCCATAAAAATCAGATTTAGTCCTTCAACTTTTAAACTTGCTGAATTGGTCCCTAAATATTTAAATTAGGGTTTTGCTTCCAAAAAACAAATCAGGCTTATTAGATCATTTATCCAACATCACAAACCCTAAATCAAACTTGAATCCATAAACCCTAATCATCTTCATAATAATCAAAACATGTAGAGTTTAAATCCCAACTCAATAACATGATTTTAACATCACAAAAGCTTGATTTCAGCTTGAATTTCAACATGGAGTCATAAAATCTCAAAACCCCCAATTGAGTCCATAAACCCTAATTTCATCTCATACAAAATTCTCATCAATCAAGCATGCTTTACACAAATTATTTACACCAAAATATTGAGCTTGATGGGTAGAACAACTTTGTAGTTCGAAAGATTACCTAAAAATCGAGTTTCGGGGCTTGAATCGAACTTTCATTATTTTTCTCCTTTTTTCTTTCCTTCTCCCCCCCCATAGCCTATCTGCACCGTAGTGCTTTGTAGAGTACGTACTCGGGAGGACGCTCTTTGCTCCTCATATAAGGACACTCTTTGCTCCTTATATTAAAACACCTCGTTAGTGCATTTTGCACTATGGGCTTGGATCCCCAGGGTGTATCTTGTTTCCCCAGGGTGTATCTTGTTTCATTTTAATCTTGTTATTGTCAATATTCCTCGTATAGACATACATTGCCATTATGCATAATGCATCATCATTTATGCAAACAATAATTCGTACCCGGTATTCCATCAAGCTTGCCATGTCGAGCATTGTATCATATCATGTATTATAAAGAAATGCAATGCCAATTTCAGTGTAATGCAAACATTCAGAAATGACTCACCTGGGCCATTTATTAATATGCCTCACTAAGCTTTATTGATCCTTTCCTTTTATAGTACCTCGAATCTTCTTTTGATTCGGATCCAACTTCTTTTATCACATGAATATAAATAAGCATTTGTTAGATTCACTCCTAACAATATTCCAATTAAGCTATTTAATCATTCATCATAAAATTTTTCCATAAATTTCGTTTCTTCCTTATACTATCAAAACCTCATTTTCGTTCTTAATAACCATTTTGAGCTTCAAATAATTCTTTTGAACTTGATAACCATCATTAGATACAAAATATCTAAATTTTCATTTTCGAACAGCTTTGTACAACCTTCAAAGAAATATTTCTATAAAATAATATACAACTCGAAATTTGATTCCGTTTGTTCTGAAATAATCTAGATTCAATAATCTCTTCAACCATATAAATTAATAGCTCAAATTCAACTTGTACGATTTATGGTGAATTTTCAAAGTTACTGCCAAATCAAGTTTTTACACAGTTTCATAAATAATTTCAAACTTTATACTAATTTCTCCTTACTTTGCTATTTGTCAATTTAGTCCCATTATTTACTTTAAATCATCAACTTATCACCTTCTTCATCAAATAATTATTCACAATAGTTTCCCTTAATTTTCATTCTTAACCAAAATAGCCACTAAAATGCAAAGATAAGGATTATAGCTGCTTAACTTTGCAATTTAGTCCTCAAATCAACATTACTATCTTAATTCTATCATTATAACTAAAAATTAGATTTAATCCTTCTCTAAAACCTCATTTCTGAATTGGTCACTTAACTTTGACAATTTGTCAAAATGGTCACTAACTCGATTTAACATCGGTTTTGCATTCTAACTTTAATTTCATATCTTCAACATCCCTAATAACATAAATACACACCAATTCCATAAAAATCAGATTTATTCCTTCAACTTTTAAACTTGTTGAATTGGTCCCTAAACATTAAATTAGGGTTTTGCTTCCAAACAACGAATCAAGCTTACTAGATCATTTATCCAACATCACAAACCCTAAATCAAACTTGATTCCATAAACCATAATCATATTCATAATAATCAAAACATGTAGAGTTTAAATCCCAACTCAATAACATGATTTTAACATCACAAATGCTTGATTTCAACTTGAATTTCAACATGGAATCATAAAATCTCAAAACCCCCAATTGAGTCCATAAACCCTAATTTCTTCTCATATAAAATTCTCATCAATCAAGCATGTTTTCCACAAAGTATTTACACCAAAAGATAGAGCTTGATGAGTAGAACAACTTTGTAGTTCGAAAGATTACCTGAAAATCGAGTTTCAGGGCTTGAATCGAACTTGGAAAATTTTTCTCCATTTTTCTTTCTTTCTCCCCCTCATATTTCGAAATTTGAATATGAATAATGGTCTTCATCTTTTTATTTTCATCCAATTTGGCCACTTGTCTTGTACAAATGAATTTTAAATTCATTTAAATAGTGAAATTACTAAAACGCGCTTTTCATCGAATGGCCAATATTTAATCTCATCAAAACTCAATGGACAAAATCAAATCCATGTGTAGTTGGCATTTCAAAATTGCCCTTAAAGTTTCAAAATATTTCAAAAACGCCATCCATGGCAAATGTCCAATTTGCCCTCCAACTAGTCTTCATTTACAGCAAGTCTTGAAAATTGCCATTCCATAAATTGGTTCCAATCCAACCAGCCATGTCCCAAAATATCATAGATTTTTATTTATGGCATTTATTTGATCCAAATATTCAAATTTCACTTAATACGATTTTCAAATTTTCTCCCTACGAACTTTAAAGCTTTATAACCATTAATATAAGATTCGTACGAAAACATCCGGTTAAAACGAAAGTATCACTCTTGGGGGTGAACTATTCATTTATGGGGTTAACTTACATAACTTTTATAAATTACACTTTGGTCCCTGAACTTCCCCAACGTTTATACTTTGGCCACAAAATTTTCAAAATTTTCATTTTGGTCACTGAACTTCAATTCCCATTTCAATTTTCCTCATATTTTTACCAAATTTGAAATTACCCAATACAACTCACTATCTATCACATGATACTTTTAAACCTTAAAAATTTCCTTTTATAAAAACTTAGACTGAATTTTCTTAACTCATTCTATTATTCCGATAGTTATTAAAAATCTTCATAGTATAAGGTTTCTCGTAGAAATCCTTTATTTGAAATCCATACGAATATTTTCTACTTTTACTGTGTCCAAAATATCGATCAGAAACACTTTTATGGGACCTTTCCAAAGGTCACCCATCTTTGTATGTCCTTGGCCTAAGCACGCTTAACAATTTCAGTCGATCCAAATTCGATACCTTTTTCTGCATCTTAATTCTTAAAACCGATATCAAGGTACTTATTTCGATCTGATTCACTCTTCTACTGAATAAAATTACTTGTTGGAGAAATTTACACTTTAGTCCCCAAACTTTTCCAAGGTTTATACTTTAACCCCCTAAACTTTTAAAATTTATAATTTAGTCACTAGCCAAAATTTGGGATATTACAATTAATATGATGGTATACTTATCTAGTGATCATGATGCATTTATGTATATAAGGCATATTATGACAAATGGACAAGCATGAAAATCTTATGACATTGTCATATAGTAAATAATTACTAATGCAATGTGAAAGTTAATGCATTGTCATATACCATGCTATATAAATGTAGCCATGAAGTCGAATAAAATTTAAATTATTGTTATTAACTCCCTTTATTGCCTCACTAAGTTCGTACTTAGCGTGTGTTTAATTGTGCACACGTAGGTAAATCAAGATGAGAGTGAGAAAAGCATTGCATCAATGTTGGAAAGCTCAACAGGTAATCATAGTAATGACATCTGAATTAAGGTTTGATTATTATAGTGGCATGTATACTTGCTAAACCTATTTGAGTTGTGATTGGCCTTTAAAGTTCGGCAGGGTTTCATGATAATTGGCGTTTCTAGAAAGATACAAAGTTTAGAATAAACTCAGGTGATAAGTTGTATGCTAAGATAATTAATTTATGATTGGAACTCGAATAAATAATTTATATCAGTTTTAAATAAAGTTAAGCGTGCTTGGACTAGAGAAATTTTAGGATGGGTGACCATTGAGAAGTTTTCCAAAAAAAATTAATTACCCCGATTTTTGATTAAAGAAGTCGTAATATTTTCGGCTTGTACCCGGTGTACGGATACGAGAAGGGGATGTTACAGTAACACATTGTGTGACTACACAAATGCTTCCCATAAGTTGAGCTCGTTTCGAATTAGGTGATCCTAAGTAATAATTTGTGTAGCTACATTTTCCTTACATTTTGAGTAACAAATTATGCAAATTTTGTAATAATTTAAGTAGCTACTCAATTTTTTTATCATTTTTTGTAAGAAAAAATGTTATCTTGTAATCTTTTGTGTGGCTACACAAATGCTTACCATAAGTTGATCTCGTTTTTGATTGGGTGATCTCTGGTAAGAATTTGTGTAGCTACACGTTTCTTTACATTTCATGTAACAAATTATGTATATCATGTATATGTAGCTACGCAAATTCTCATTATTTTTGTAAGAAAAAAGTTTATCTTGTAACCCTTTGTGTGGCTACACAAATGCATACCATAAGTTGAACTCGTTTTGGATTATCTAGGGTAAAAATTTATGTAATTACACTTTTCCTTACATTATTTGTAACACATTATGTATATTTTGTAATAATTTATGTAGCTATTTATATTCACATTATTCTTGTAACAAAAAAGGTTTTCTTGTAGTCCTTTGTGTGCCTACGCAAATGTTTACCATAAGTTGAGCTCGTTTTGGATTGGGTGATCTCGGATAAGAATTTGTGTAGTTATACTTTTCCTTAAATTTATTGTAACATAGTATGTATATTCTGTAATAATTTAGGTAGCTACTCAAACTCTCATTATTTTTCTAAGAAAAAAGTTTATCTTGTAGCCCTTTGTATGGCTACACAAATGTTTACAATAAGTTGAATTCGTTTTGGATTGGGTGATCTCGGGTAAGAATTTGTGTACTTACACTTTTCTTTATATTTCCTGTAACAAATTAGATATATTTTGTAATAATTTATGTTGCTACTCAAACTTTCATTATTTTTGTACGAAAAAAGTTTATCTTATAACCCTTTATATGGCTACACAAATGCTTACCATAAGTTGATCTTGTTTTGGATTGCGTGATCTCGGGTAAGAATTTTTGTATTTACACTTTTCCTTACACTAATTATAACACATTATGTATATTCTGTAATAATTTATGTAGCTACACAAATTCTCATTATTTTTGTAATAAAAAAGTTATTTTGTAGCCCTTTGTGTGGCTACACAAATACTTACCATATGTTGAGCTTGTTTTGGATTTGGTGATCTTGGGTAAGAAGTTGTGTATTTACGTTTTTCCTTACATTAATTGGAACACATTACGTATATTATGCAATAATTTATGTAGCTACTCAATTTTTTATTATTTTTGTAAGAAAAAAAGTTTCTTGTAGCCCTTTCTGCAGGTACACAAATGCTTACAATATGTTGAGCTTGTTTTGGATTGGGTGATCTCGGGTAAGAAATTATGTATTTACCCTTTTCCTTACATTAATTGTAACACATTATGTATATTATGTAATAATTTATATAGCTACTTAAATCTTCATTATTTTTGTAAGAAAAAAAATGTTATCTTGTAGCCCTTTGTGTGGCTACACAAATGCATACCATAAGTTGAGATCATTTTGGATTAGGTGATCTCGGGTAAGAAATTGTGTAGTTACACTTTTCTTTACATTAATTGTAAAACATTATGTATATATGTTATAATTTATGTTGCTACTCAAATTTTCATTATTTTTGTAAGAAAAAGTTATCATGTAACCCTTTCTGTTGCTATACAAATGCTTACTATAAGTTGAGCTCGTTTTGGATTGAGTGATCTCGGGTAAGAATTTGTTTACTTACATTTTTCCTTACATTTCTTGTAAATAAGTATGTATATTCCTAAAGATTTTCTGTAGTTACGCAAATTTTCATTATTTGTGTAAGAAAAAAATGTTATCTTGTAACACTTTGTGCGACTACACAAATACTTACCATAAGTTGAGCTCATTTTGAATTGGGAGATCTTGGGTAAGAATTTGTGTTGTTACATAAGTTCTTACATTTTATGTAAGAAATTATGTATTTTCACTAATACTTTATGTAGCTACGCTGATGCTTATGAGTTTTGTAAGTATTAATGTTATCACATAATTTCTTACGTCGTAAGACTTTTTGTAACTATTGTTTTCTCTATAGTTACAGTAAACATTTATGTAACTGACTCGTAAAAAATTACGTACGAACTTGGTACCCATAAAACCGATCAACTTTATTTTAGCCTTAATTTAACAGCTTACCGTAGAATCACCCGAAAATGGTTTCTAGGGTTCCAAACTTGGCTGATATGTAGTGTATATATCAACTATTAATGGGGAACTTGCGAGGAGTGCCATTGTATTTCCCCAAGATATACAAAGGTAAAGCTAAAGACCTTCATGTTCCCAAATCAGTCCCAAATTTCATAAATATCTAAACTTGGCCGCCAAAAATTGAATTCAGTTGAATTTAACCCTTTAACTATTTAGATTAAGCCCCCTAATTTCCACAATTTTCAAATTCACCTAGCCCCATATTTGGGATATGACATCTTGAGTTGTAGATTTCGAATCTTGAATTTGAAATTCTCAAAGTGAAGATTTAGGTAGTAAAGATTGGACAGACAAAGGCTATAAGAGAAGAAAGAGAGAAGATAAATAGTGATGAAAGCAAGGGGATTTGGTATCCTCTTCCCACATCAAAACAAGATGAAATTAAGATATTGACAGCCTCCTTTTCTTCAATGGTACAATTTCTTTTAAGTCCTTCGACTTTCATCTTTTTTTTAAAAGTGACCCATTTTCAACCAAAAGTCCAAATTTATTATTTACATCGAATAAGGCTCAAATGAGACTCAATCACATATTTTCAACCTGACTATCAGGCTCATGACTTGGGATCAACGCTAACTTATTGAGTAGAAATCTGGATCTTTGTAATACGAATAATTTATTGAACATTTTATTCATTTGCATCTTTATTTCCAAAAGAAAAGAAAAGAAAAGAAAAGAAAGAGGGCGAATTTTTACTAGTGCAAATAAATACAGCGCGTGAGGATAAACGATACAGCTGGGTGGTTGATTGCAAGGGCCAAGGAGGGTTTAGAAAGAAGTAATTCCGTAATTATCTAATCTAACACGTCATGCCTTGTGGATTTGACGAGAAAACCTTCCATCCCCGATCCTTATTTGTCGCCACTGATACTTCCATCAACCATAGTTTTAGTTTTACACCCACCCATTCCCCCTAAAACCCAGCCACATTTATTTCTTAAAATATAGCAAAACGATCAACCCACACATTCATTCCCATTGCTCATTTCACCTCTCTTTCTCACTCTTTAATCATCCCCATATTTATATTACCAGCTATGGCTGACGTGGTTAAGCAGGAGAGGCATGATGAAGAGTTCGTCATTGAAAGTGATGACAATGAGGACGAACTTGACGGCAGCGGCAGCAGCAGCAACTACAATAGTGATGATGATGGTGTCGGAGGCCGGGCACTTCCTTCCATCACTTTCACTTCCCAGCAATGGCCTCAGAGTTTCAAGTAATGTCTGTTCCTTCTCTTACTCATGCAGTGTTTTTTTTTTACATTGGCAGAATCAAAAATATTTTTTTAGGTGATACAGAAATCTCAGCCGGACACAATAAAAAAATAGATAAAATTAACATCGTCCTAATTCCAGAGTGTACACTTGTTCACCCTTCACTACACATCACATATGGACCCGAAGTGGTATCTTCGTAATAAATACTTATTTCGGTTTGCATCACATCGTGCTCTCTTGTAAATATATTTATTGTTGAATTAACGATAGGGAGAAACATGGTTCAAACCTGGAATGAACCCTCCGTCTGAGTTAACGTGAGTAATGAAAATCCCTTTACTTGGTAAATAGCTTTGAAAGAAACAAGGGAAAAATATTTGATCTAATGGTTATGCTAGAATATAGGAAGGTTATCAAAACTTCACTTCATATATCATATATGTACGTGTTAGAGCTTTAATATCTCTGCTGACTGCTGTAAGTGTAAAGAATTTGGAAACATTTAGCTTTTTGTCAAATCCTTCAAACACTGTGTCGTTGTTGGTATGTGTAACATCTGCCCTTTTTAATTTTCTTTTTTCTGGGTACTTGTTTGTGCTTGTTACAGAGAGACAATGGATCCTTATACAATCACAACAGCACCAAGCTTTGGAGTAGTTGGGGGAATTCAAAATCTGAGACATTTTAGTTTTAGCAGTCAGAGAAGTAATTTGGAGCTGGATGGAAAGTTCCCTCTTCTGCCGGATAATCTAAAGAGTTATTCTAAGGAATTTTTAGGTGGCATCTCAAGAGCACAATCAGGGTGGTCACAGAGGCCATCTTTTGCCAAGCAATTTACTGGAGAGTTTCCCATTTCTTATGGATGTAGCGTGACCCAGACCGTCTTTAATTGTAAGCTATTTTGTTATCATGCTCATTTCCCTTATATATATGACATGTTTGATTGCTTTTGGTTTCTTCATGTGTCTATGCTTGAAAATAGTTGAGATCCTCTTGTCAACTGTCAAATGATCTTGAGGTCAAATTTATACAGTGTTGTCTGTTTAAATTTAATTGTGCCTATTCATGCCTACTTGCATCTGAGAAAATAAATCTGACTGTTTATTTCTTATAGCTATGATTGTTATCTGGATGTTTCCTTATGGCATCAAATTTTTTATTTTGATGCTTAATCTTTTGTGATAGCGATAAATGTAATGGTTGGAGTTGGGCTTCTATCCACACCTAATACAATAGCGGAAGGAGGGTGGGCAAGCTTGTTGGTTCTTGTCTCTTTTGCAGTTGTATGTTGTTATACAGCCATACTCATGAAATACTGCTTTGAAAGCAGAGAAGGAATTATATCATACCCTGATATGGGTGAGGCTGCCTTTGGACGATTTGGACGCCTTTTAATATCTGTGAGTTATTCTTAGCTTCTTGCTTTTAAGTATAATGCATATTTTGTATTGCTAGGATGGCAATGGCATTACTAGTTTGTATTCGATACTCGTTGTTTATCATCTAATACTGTGTTTATTTTTCAATTGCTAATAAAGATTATGTTTATTTTTCATTCAATTGTAGCCAAATTCTCTAATACTGAGTTTGTTGGTTTTATGCAGGTTGTTCTCTATACAGAATTATATGTAAGCTCGTGCTTCTTATTTACTATTGAATTGTATGCTGCAACTTCCCTATCTCAATAACGAATTTTTCGTTTCACCTGTACAGTCATATTGTGTGGAGTTTATTATCATGGAAGGTGACAATCTTACAAGGCTATTTCCTGGAGTTTCTTTGGATTTGCCTTTTCTAAAGTTGGATTCGATGCATCTCTTTGGAATTTTAACTGCCTTTGTTATTCTACCCACTGTCTGGTTAAAAGACATCCGTTTGATTTCATATCTTTCAGGTTCTGCAACGATGCTCCATGTAGACAAGCATCTAAAATGTTAATATACATTATGAACTTACGCCAGATTTCCCATTACTTATTTTGCAGCCGGTGGGGTTGTTGCAACATTGATAATAATTGTTTGTCTACTATACCTTGGTGCACTGGGTGGTGTTGGCTTCCATCATACCGGTAAAGCTGTGAATTTGAGTGGCCTTCCGGTTGTAATTGGTGTATATGGATTTTGTCATTCAGGACACTCTGTGTTTCCTAATATCTATCAATCAATGGCTGATAAATCACAGTTTAAGAAAGCAATGCAAATATGGTAAGGACATTTTGTTGTGACATGGAAAGATGTTTTTGCGCTCCTTTTGTTCTGATCTCCGCTTCATGTTTTTTTTTCTGCAGCTTTTTCCTGTGTATAGTATTGTATGGGACTGTTGCAGTCATGGGTTATCTCGAGTTCGGTCAAAACACCTTGTCTCAAATAACTTTGAATATGCCACCAGATGCTTTTGTTTCTAAAATTGCATTGTGGACGACGGTATGTATGAGGCTCTTTGTTTTGTTTCAAAGGTATTTTCAGCAAGAGGGAGTTTTGTTCTTGCTTCTAACTTACCTTTCTGCTTGTGTTGCAGGTTATCAACCCACTCACAAAATATCCTTTTGGCTGTATATATTAGAATTACTAAAATTAAATGAATGCTTTTAATTTCCTTCCAGTTTTCTTCCTTGACATTGAACAAGTATGCATTATTGTTGATCCCCTTGGCGAGGAGCATAGAGGAGCTGCTGCCAGAGCGTGTTGTGGATAGCTTATGGTGTTTCTTTCTTTTGAGAACAGCACTAGTCTTTTCTACCGTTGTTGTTGCATTCGTCATGCCTTTCTTCGGTAAGCTTTGGAATTTGCTTTTGATCAATGGTCTAGATTTAGTTGTCTCATGCGTCCTGATGCAATAAATCATATGAGCTGGTAAATAAGAAATCATAGGTAGTGTCTTTTCTTTTAAATCCATGCCAAGTTCTGCTTGTGAGTATGAGATAGCTGCCTACAAAATCAGAAATGCACATTATTGAAAGTGTAATCCACTCATTGCCACACTACTCTTGGTCAGTATTCAATATTACCATCTACTTTTGTTTGATTCAATCTGTTCATTCAACTTTTATTCTGGTGCAATTCGATAAAAATTAGTGGAAAGGAATACTCCCTTTCGAGTAATGCCCTTTTCATATTAGTGATAACGCATCACAATTTTGGAAGGAGTAGGATTGTGTAATGTAACAGCTGCAATTTTTGGTAACTTCAGCTTAGTTCTTAGTGATTTATTATCATCCGTCTGATTAAATTTAGTATAAGAATTCAGTGCTTTATATGTGACATTGTTTTGACCACAGGTCTTCTGATGGCTTTAATCGGTTCTCTTCTAAGCTTCATGGTGGTAAGTACTGTGTCCGGTTTATTCATTTATTAGAATGGAAAAATATTTTATGGAGGCTTCATTGAAGGCAGTGAAGAAGAAAATGCATTTAGCTTCTGCATGGATAACCTAATTTTTTACATTTCAGGCTATAATAATGCCATCACTATGTTTCATTAAGATTGCCGGGAGAAAAGCTTCAAGGATAGATGTAAGCCGATTTTTTTAACGTTCTGGTGCGATTATATGGTAGTATCTATTTTTTTAATTTTAGCCATTTGAAAATGCTCACACACCGTGCAGATAAACTGCTCGAACCTAGGTCTCCTAGCGAGAACAACATTCTTTTTTCCACTGGAATAGGAAAAATAGGTTGTTGAAGAACTTAAGTTCTAGCAAATCTGTGAATGCTATGGTAAACCTTACATTTCAGAAGAATTTGGTGGTTTATAAGATACGAATTCAAATATTCAAGATTAAAGCACATGGTGTAGTTTTCTGTTTCTGGTGTCTTACTCAGATACTATTGTTGACAAATTGCATTGTGTTCAGGATGAACTCGAGCTGTAAAATGCTTGGTTATCTTCTTGGATTGCTTCATCTCCATTCCTGTTGAACTTTGTATGCACATAAATGAATGTACCTGCTTTATTATGCTCTCATTAAACAAATGTTTCTAACATATAAACAGATTGTTTTGAGTGCAACATTCGCTGCAATTGCCGTCGTGTGTGCTATCGTGGGGACGCATTATGCATTGCGAGGGATTGTTAGTAATTACTGATACCCAGAGCATGGCCCACTGCTGGTTCCCCATGTGTAGATTGCCGTCATGGGGATGCTTATTCTCTTTGTATCTACAACTTGCTGATAGAATGTTTAATCATAAATCCGTCCTGTTAATCATGTTACGATGGTTTCCCACTTTGCTTGGTCACATTTTATTTTAGGTTAAGGCCTTAGCGCTCTTGGGGTTGTATTTGTCCCATTTTACGACTTTTGACTAATCTTATTCTTACCATCTTTTCCATTTGTTTTTACCTTATGCTAAAATCAAGTTTTGGTTCATTTTTTCAGTTTCATAAAATCAAAGGTATTGACCATATAATCATGTCAGTATATTTAAAAAAATTAAAGGAACTAAATTTTGATTTTTTTGGAAGTTTTACACATTTTTGGACCCTTGTATGAAGGTAAATGGATGGATGATATTAACTGTAGAAAATGCAAAGATTGTCACTTGAAAAACAAATGATAAGGAAATAATCTTAGTCATTTATTATCATCATCCAATGGTACAAAAAAGTGTAAAATTAATTGAGCTTTTAACAATATAAGTGGATCCTAACCAATATATATAATTGTCTAAACAAGTCATTTTTTAGCGTATAAGAAAAAAATCTGTATCATTGCAAATAGGGATGGCAACGGTGTGGGGTAGGGCCGGTTTTCCATTTCTCACTCTATCTCATACACTCACGGGTACGATTTTGGGAAGTCCATTAAATTTTTCGGTGAATTTTTCATCTTCATACCCAACTCTTGCGGATTCTGCGGATTTCGATTAATCTTAATCAAAAAATAAACAAATCTTAATACATTAAAATAAATATCCAACATTAAATTTCCAAAAGTACAAACATAAATGATAAATTCAGTTTTTCCAACAATAAACAAACCATTTCAAAACTACAATAATAACTTAACATGTAACAATTTGTTTTCTCAACACTTTTGTAGCCAAATCAATCTAATATGTGTATTTGATGATGCTCTTGTAGATTTATTTTGTTCCTTCTTATCATCAACCTATTGTAACACCCATCACCGGTCCAGAAGGATTAGACCAAAGTGACATAAGTCACATTGATTCACGAAGTGAACCCGAAATCAAACAACTCAATTAACGAATATTTTTTAATCTTTTTCTTGCCAAACGAACTTCAATTACACATTTAATTGAATATGTTATGAATTTAAGGACCAAAATGTAAATTTCTAAAATTATAGGGACCTAAAGAAAAACAAATGCATCATTTTAAATTAAATCATATTATAAACTTTCATTCAAAATTTCAGGACAAACGAATGTCAATAACTCAGTCAATTTATTCATGAACACACGGTAATCATAATGCAAAGAATTAAAGTTGATAAAGCCATTAACCGAAATAACTACCACCCATACCGGTACACGGGACCCCGTACCGGTACTAGAGCTTTCATCCAAAAACAATATCCTAATTCAGTATTGGTACTAGACTAGCTGTAGCGGTACAAAGGGGTTCATACCGATCTCTAGACATGGTGTACCAATATGCCATAACTCATAATGTAACATTTTAAAGACGAGTATCGGTACGCAATGAAACTATACCGTACACCCTGCTCTGTATTTGTGGATTCGAATATGCAATACTAGCTCAACTCATCCGAAATCATCTCCAAACATTCTAGCAAAATAAATCACACTTAATCAAGCATTCACATGGAAATTTTCAACATGTTTTGTCTTGGATGTAAATCTTGCTTCGGTAGCAGCCTCGAGATGCTTAGTTTTATGCAAAGATGAAAGAAGAGCATAAGAAAAGTATGCCTAGTGAGTGCGCTAACAAATAACTCATCAATGCATTTTTAGAAAATCAAAACATGGATGTTATAGAAAATGGGGAAAATTTTCAGAATTGTATGCTTATTAGAAATGTAATGACCCAGAATTGTGGGCCTTATTGGAGCATAACGCTTTTAGCGTTGGGCCTTCAGTGGCCATTTTGGATGAGGGAAGGAAAAGAGGGGTATTTTTTGCAAATAAACCTTTTTACAAAACAAGCTTTAACCCTATTTATTTTTTCTACAGAAAATAAGATGTGTGGCATCACCTTGTCTTCTTTTGTTGCTTTTCCATCTCGTTTCCTTATCTTCTTTCAAAGAAAGCAAGACAAAGGCTGGATCTTTTTCATTTTTTGTAAGAATCTCAGATTTTGGCCAGAGAGTGTTGTAAACTCCATCGAAAAATCTATCAATCAAGGTAAGAATGGGGAGCTGTGGTGGAGAGAGAGAGGAGAAAATGAGTTTTGGTGGGGTTGAAGAAGAATTGCAGGAATGAGTTTTTTAACTCAAATTCTTGCTGTAGAATTCTTCCTTTAGTATATCTTAAGTTCCTAGCAATATTGTAACTCGTTCTACAATATTTTCTTGTAGTGAAAGAACTTGGAAACTCTTCCAAGGAGCAAGGAAAGAAGAAAGCTTGAAGCTTGGGCTAGGAGATTCATTCTCAACTACAGGAGTAAGGTTAGTACACCTTTAACTCCTTTTTATTCATGGACATCATGAAAATGATGCCTTGTATAATAGTTTGATGGTTTGGTGTTTTGGTATCTTAAAGCCTTGAAAATGGTAAATCCTGAAGTTGAGGTTAATAATGTGTAAAATTGATAGAAATCCACTTAAAATCACTTTCATAACGTGCATGCTTCTTTTGGAGATGTTTAAAGATTGTTTAGGGACTTTTGGTAAGATTTTTGAGCTATAGACTCGAAGTTCTAAGCTCGAGTATCGGTACGGGATGAACTCATATTGGTATCCTGTGTTAAAATGATGAACTCACATGAGTTGTGAGGGGCATACCGGTACAGAATTAAAAGAAAAAAAATAATGTTTTAGTTTCGGTTTTCAAAAGATTTGGCTATTGGTGTTTTTTTTGACAATTCAAAGGTCAAAATCGGTATTAGGGATAAAAAGGTTGTTTTGCTCTGGTTTTTAAATTCGTTGGGCCGACGAGCGGGAACCGACGACGGTTCGCTACAGATCGCATGGCGGTTCATGGCGAATGGTGAAGAACACTTCATATAACTCTGAAGTTCTTTTTGATCTATTTTTGTTTCAAAATTTAAAGGGTAAAATATTGTAACACCCCAAAATCGGGCCTAGTCAGAATTTAATTCCGACAACCAAAAATCTTGCATTGTAAAGTCAAATTATAAAGTTGACCATTGACCAAGTGGTCAATTGTTGGATTATTGAATTCCAATTAAGTATTGATATTGTAAAGGACCCCATTGCAAACTTTGAAAACTATTTTAGTGACTAAATTGAGAAAATTAGAAGTTTGGGGGCAAAAGTATAAAAAGTAAGAGTCGAGGGACTAACCTTGTGATTAGCCCCTCCTCAATATTAGTCACCACCTATGTGGTCATTTGGGATGAGCGTTCTTCACCCAAAGGAAAGCTTAAAAATTGAAAAGAATGAACTAAGGGTAGAAAGTCTTACCCGATTAATTCTCAAGAAAGCACCTCACCATTAAGTCATCTTCTTCCTCTAGCTAAGCCAAGCACATACCTCCATTGGAGAGCTATCCAAGATTTGCTTTCTTTTAATTCCTTAATCTTATAGTTTTGATATCGATCGGGTAAGCAAAAGCCCTCTATTGGTTTATTGATTCCATGACCGAATCCATTTTTAATTCCAAGTTTAAGAATCAAGGAACCCTAGAAATTCTCTAGGGATATCATAGCCTATGTGTTATTGTTTCCATAGCTAATAAGTTGCTATGAATCTATAATCGATATCGAAATTCTTGTAATTCCTATTTTTTTGTAGCTCAAGAAAATAAAGGTGAAGAATCACCAAATCCTTACAATTTTACCAAGCTCAAGAATAAATAAGTTGTCACCCGAGAGCTTTGAAAGCCTCGAAAGTATCAGTGAATGTAGTCAGAGTCTCGGGATAGGCAAGGTTCCTATCTCGATTTCATTATATTGTCTTATTGCATTTTCATCATTGAAATCAAGGCATGGTTATATGGAAACCACGTTAGAGGTATTGTTGGTAATCTTTGGTAAGCTCATTACATTGTCAAATTGATTATTGAAGCATTGCATTGACATTGGTATCATTGAAACATTGAGAATATACTTATTGCTCAATTCCTCCACAAGAACCATCGAATCTTGAACCTGTTTTGCAAACTGCTCAATTTGAATGTTACAAGACTATGACTAAGATGTTCAAGCAGTTTATGCTACTCTTAAATCCGAGTAGTCTACACAATCCACTATAGCCGCTACTTCTATAAGTCGATCCCCTATCGATATCTCAACATCGAGCCACTACCTTCACAGGTAAGGCTGGTGGGGATCCCTAAGCAGCAGAGTATTGGTTGGATAGCATAATAAGAATTTTGGCCAAGTAGTTATAGCGTTCAGATGAGCATAAGCTTGAATGTGCCTTAGCCTTGCTGGCAGACGAGGCTTTGCATTGGTGGGAAACCACTATTCTTACTGCTCCCGAGGAAGCTGTAACCTGAGAGTTCTTCCTGCATGAGTTTAGGAAGAAGTATATCAGTGAATACTACTTGGCAGAAAGACGAGATATTTTCCTACATCTTAAGCAAGGCGAGAGCCAGTAGAATAATACATCCAAGATTTTTGCAAGTACTGCAAGTATGGAGCCGAGTATATCAAGAAAGAAAAAGAGAAGTGTAGAATGTATGTAGCTAGGTTGAGTGATGAACTTCTACCCTTGTTCACTGCTTTGGGAATTATAGATTTCCAAGAGCTTGTGAATCAAGCGATCTCTACTAAAGCTGCTCAGAGGTCGCAGAGGTTTAGTGGACATAGAAGAGGCATCAAGATGATTCTCGCCCACCCTTTCTGTATAAGAAGGGAAAGCAACAAGGGTACAAGCTACCATACTACCAACAACCATCTTGGTCAGGTAATTTTGCCAAACCACAAGCTATGTCTCAGTCTGCTGTATGAACGACCTCCATTAAGAGTACCGAAGGTTCAAGCTGAGAGTCACAGTACCCTGTTTGTAATTTTTGTCAGAGAAAGCATCATGTAGGGCAATACCATAGATAATCTAGAGCATGTTTCTTTTACGGTGAGCAAGGTCACTACATTAAAGACTATTCGATGAACACCTCTAAGTCTTCTGCATTGATAACTCCAGCATCCCTGGCTCAGTCTTTCAAGGGTAAGGGGCAAAAACAAGTTGCATCGGGAGCTTCTGGAAGACCGATGTCTCTATAAGAACTCATAATCGACAAGAATCTAAAGCTTCTGCTCAAGTGTATTACGTGAGGAGCATGGAGGAGGATGAGGATTCGAATCCAGATAATATAGCAGGTACTGTTGAACTGTATACCCATCATGTTTATTCATTGATTGATCCTGGATCTACTCATTCCTTTATAAGTACTATGTTGATTAGAAGATTTAAGTTAACGCCCGAGCCTATAGCCTCCAAAATCACCGTAACCAATCCTTTAGGTGATAGTGTTGTAATTGGACTAGTATGTAAGAATTGTCCTCTCGTGATACAAGGGATACCTTTCCTGGCCAATCTCATGGCCCTCCCTATTCATGAGTTCGATGTAATTTTGGGGCTTGACTGGCTCGGAGAGAATCAAGCCTGGGTGGATTGTTTGAAGAAGAAGTTGTACCTTAGAGGTCTTGGCAAGGAGAGTATAATTCTCATGGACTCTAGGGGTAAGAGATCGTTGTTGTATGCTACTACAAGAAAGGAAGAACCTCAGATACAAGACATAGATACTGTGCAAGAGTTTCTTGATGTTTTTCTCAATGAGCTTCTGGGTTTACCACCCACCCGTAGAGTTGAATTTGGGATCGAAATGCAATCTGTAACCACCCCGGTTTCTATTGTACCTTATCAAATGGCAGCTGTAGAACTTACCGAGATTAAGGCGCAAATCCAAGACTTGTTAGACAAGGGTTTCATTTGACTGAGTTCCTCACCTTGGGGAGCTCTGGTCCTCTTTGTTAAGAAGAAGGACCGGTCAATGTATCTTTGTATTAACTATCGACAGTTGAATAAGCTTACCATCAAGAACAAATATCCCTTACCAAGAATTGATGACCTGTTTGATCAACTTAAGGATGCAACCGTCTTTTTTAAGATTGAACTAAGATCTGGTACTATCAAATAAGAGTTAAAGAATGTGATGTGCCCAAAACAACCTTCCGTACAAGGTATGGCCACTACGAGTTTTTGGTTACGCCCTTTGGGTTAACCAATGCACCGGATGCCTTTATGGATCTCATGAATCGGGCTTTTAGACCCTACCTTGACAAGTTTGTAGTGGTGTTTATAGATGACATACTCATCTATTCCAAAAATCAAGCTGAGCATCGTGACCATCTCCGCGTTGTACTCCAAACTCTTAGGGATAAATAGTTATATGCTAAGTTCAGTAAGTGTGAGTTTTGGCTCACCCAAGTTTCATTTCTGGGACATGTGACATCTGCAAAAGGTAATCAAGTCGATCCAAAGAAGATCCAAGCTATAGTGGAGTGGAGGCCACCAGAGAATGTTGGCGAAGTTCGTAGTTTTCTCGGCCTTGCTGGATATTACAGAATATGTGTTAAAGGATTTTCTATAATAGCAGCACCGTTAACTAAACTTCTATGGAAGGATACCCCTTTTGAGTGGACCGAGAAGCAACAACGCAGTTTTGATCAACTTAAGCAAGTGTTGACTCATGCACCGGTCCTAACCCAACCTAAGTCTGGTAAGGACTGCACCGTATATAGTGATGCATTGCGTCAAGGGTTGGGATGTGTTTTAATGCAAGAGGGCAAGGTTGTTGCTTATGCATCGAGACAGCTTATGCCACATAAAATGAATTACCGTACTCATGATCTTGAATTGGTTGCTGTTGTCTTGGCTTTAAAGATTTGGAGGCATTATCTCTACAGAGAAAAATGCTACCTATACACCGACCACAAGAGCCTCAAGTACCTATTAACATAGGAAGACCTTAATCTTTGTCAAAGAAGATGGATGGTACTTCTTAAGGACTATAACCTTGATATTGATTATCACCAGGGCAAGGCCAACGTTGTAGTTGATGCACTCAGCCGTAAATGTTCGCCTGATAAGTATCAATAATTAAATAGTGAATCTCAAGTATTGAAGAATGTACTGAGAATTGCAATATCGTTATTGAATTATAGCTCCTCAAGCTATCAACGCTCATTTCAAGTTACAAAAACACCAACCTTTAGTGGATGAACTTCAAGTTTAGTCTACCATTGTGTTGAGAATCAAGTCATTGCAAGACCAAGATCCTGAATCGCAAGCTATTGTTTCCAAACTTCAGAATAATCCTGATCCTGATTTTAAAGTTAATCCCGGGATCGGTCAAGATGTATAAGGACCTCCGATAATTGTACTGGGGGCCCGATATAAAGAAGGCTATTATAGAGTTTGTATCAAGATGTCTTACGTGTCAGCGAGTCAAGGCTAAGCATTGTGTACACATGGGATCGTTACAACCCATTGAACTTCCTCAATGGAAATGGGAAAGAGTAACCATGGTCTTTGTTAGTGGTTTACCGTTGACTCCAGCTAAGCATGACGCTATTTAGGTCATTGTTGACCGTTTTACTAAGTCAACTCATTTCTTATGTAACACCCCCTACCCCGGGTTGGCAGCAAACCGGTTCGGGAGCGTTACCAAGTACAATACAAGTATGAACAAGCAAGAATAGGCTAACTCATCCCTATTAGGTGAGTTACTTAACTAACAAGTAACCAAACAATCATTACTTATCATATAAACAATCTTATCTTTTATTTACAGGACATACTAGGTTACCAAAAATTTCAATTAACATCATCATACAATCAACATTCGAAACCTAAATAAGCAAACATGCTTCATTTTATTTCTTTGTTCCTTAGCTTGATACATGTGACATTACATACATAACTTAATAAACATGATCAATAGTACATACCTTGATTCCAGGCAAGCATATGCCACCCTTACCATTCGGCATTTACCATTCAATCTTATAAAAATGCATATACATCATGATATGATCACACAAGTGATTAACTCACAAGACATTCAATTGGTACAAGACTAAATCAATTACTTTGGTCAAATCAATATATACAGAACCATATGCGCATCAAATACTTACAACACATAGAATTTTAATTCATTACTTAATTCATATTAATAGCCAAGTTCACAAAATAATAGGCCCATTCAAGACATATATACATATACAAGTTCAAGTATTCAAAATGCATGCACTAGACATTATATACAAACTAAGTGCCACCAACTAGGGGAGTACAACACAAGTATGAGCCATACTTTAACTATTCTTGTGTCTTGCTTTGAGCTCAAGAAATCAGGCTTCAGGATCAAGCAAGGATCAAATCCTTTATCCTGTGGTTGGGAAGAATGAAAATAAGAGTGATAAGTACAAGAATGTAGTCAGTAAGGTAGTAACTAGTTCTAACCCATTTGTTATATCAAGTCAAGTTTCAATTAATCAAGAAGGATCCTAGATAAGGATTTCGAGGCAATCGAATAGTATAAGAAGCGAGAGACAATGAATCATAATTCATGCTTTATCCATTTCTAGAAATCAAGCTATTCATGGACACATATCAAGTAGTCAAGCAATTCATGCTTATATATCATGAAATCAAGCAATTTAAACTTTTCATTCAAGACAAGTTTACAATTAGAACTCGTGAATTCAAGTAAGGTGAAGGTCTATTTTAAGCAATAATCATGTAACACCCCCTACCCGGGTTGGTAGCAAACCCGTTCGGGAGCATTACCAAGTACATTACAAGCGAGAACAAGCAAGGAAATAAGTTTACTCATCCCTATTAGATGAGTTACTTAACTATCAATCAACCAAACATTTAAAACTTATCATGTACACAATCATCTTTACATACATTATAGGTTACCAAAATTTTCAATTTTCATCATCATACAACATCATCATTCGAAACCACAAGGCAAACAAGTTTCCATTTTCATTTCATTGTTCATTATCTTGATTACATATAACATTCCATGCATAACTTACTAATCATGATCTATTGCACATACCTTAATTCCAAGCAAGCATATGCGACCCTTACCATTCAGCATTTACCATTCAAGATTATAAAAGTATATAAACAACATGGTATGATTACACAAGTAATTATCACATAAGGCATTCGAATGGTACAAGGTTAGATGATCACTTTGAACATTCCATGTATATCTATCAATATGCGCAGCAAATACTTATCCGTTTCATACAATTTTGAGTTCACAAAATCCACCAAGATCATATCATGGAAGGCCATTCAAGACATATATACAAGATCAAGTATTCAAAATGCATGCACTAGGCATTATATACATCTATGTGCCTGTAATATCCCAATTTTTGTCTAGTGATAAAATGAAAATTTTGAAAGTTTGGGGGTTAAAGTATAAACTTTGGAAAAGTTCAGAGACCAAAGTGTAGTTTTCAAAAGTTGTGTATTTAACCCCGTAAATGAATAGTTCACCCCAAGAGTGACCTTTCCGTGTTTCCCAAAATTTTCGTACGGAGTTTGTATTAATGGCTATAAAGCGATAAATTCAAAATTTTGGAAATTGTAGTTGGATCGAATTGGAATTTTAAAGACAGGTCCAAAATTTATGGAAAAGTTATAAAATACTATTTTATGAGTATTTTATTTTAGTTGGTTGGATTCCAACTAGACCCAATTAGATTTTTACAAGAATGACAAACTAGTAAATAAAGAATAGTTGGAGGGCAAGTTGGTCATTTGGTAAGGATGGCAATTTTGAAATATTTGAAGTTATAAGGGTTATTTTTGGAAGAAGAAATTGATGATTTAAATCTTTACCCTTGATTGATGATAAGATAAATCTCAACCGTTGGATAAAAGGACACTTTGGTAAATTCTCTATTTAAATGAATTTAAAATTCATTTATATATTACAAGTGTAATTTAATGGTGAAAAGATGAACAAAATATTCATCTTTTCTAGCCCAAAAACATGAGAGCTAGGGTTTGTGATGTTGGATTAATAATCTAGTAAGCTTGATTTGTTGTTTGGAAGCAAAACCCTAAGTTAAAATTATAGGGACCAATTCGGCAAGCTTCAAAGTTAAGGGACCGAATCTGAATTTCCTGAAATTGGGGTGTATTTACATAATTAATGATGTAGGAGATGTGAAATTGATGTTAGAATGCTAAACCGATGTTGAATTAAATTAGGGACCATTTTGACAATTTATCAAAGTTAAGTGACCATTTGGCAAAGAAAGAAAATCAGAGGGAATTATTTTGAATAATTATTTGATGAAGGAGATGATGAATTGATGGTTTGAAGCAAGTGATGGGACTAAATTGACAAGTGGAAAAATAAGAAGAAGTTAGTATAAATTAGAAGTTTATTATGGAAAGCTATGTAGAAGATTGAAATCTGACAGTGACTTTGAAAATTCACCATAAATTATATAAAAATGGTTAGATGGTGAATTTTATACCTTTGTAAATACGTGTTTGTCTATTTTCGTTTCCAAAAAATGGAAACTGATTTCGAGTTCCGAGTTAAAAGATATGAATTTTTAATCGAATGAAGGTCATAAAATTTATAGAGCAGTTTTGAGTCTGGACAGTCTGTGACGGGAGTTTGAAGAATTTTCATAATTTTTGTAGATTTTATTTATTTATTTGGCTTTTACTGTTAGAATTATTATCAAATCTAGTTTATCCAGTATAAAGGAAATTAATATCCGGTATGTATTCTTCCCGGTATAAGTAAATCTTTGAAGGTAGCGCAAGTTGCCAGAAAATAGAAATTGATACTTTGTGTATCTAAATGTTTGATAACAAGCTCGGAAGAATTATTGGAAGTTCAGAATGATCATTAAGGACCCAAAATGAGTTTCTGAACAGTACAAGGAAGAAAGGAAAAATATTTGGAAATTTTATATTCAAATGATTATATTAAGACAACATGTTTATGGTGATGCTAGTTTTGAATCTACAAATATTTTATCTTATTCATGTGATAAATGAAGTCAAGTCCGAATCAAAGAAGGTTCGAGGTTCTATAAAGGAAAGGATCCAGTAGAATTTAGTGAGGCTTGCTAATAAATGGCTTAGGTGAGTGCATACATGTTTTTGCATGATATATTATTTTAATGATTTTAATGATTATGGTATAATTTTATGTTTACAAATGGTTTATACCATGAAAAGTTGATGAACATATTGGAGTATGAACTGCACTATGAAGATATTTTACATGATGTGAAATGTATATGTGGTATTTATTACTTTTCATATTGCAAGCATTGGTTTAAAGTTTCCTTGGAAGTATAATATTGGGAATGACAGTTACGATGCTTTATAGTGTCGAAATCCAACCTTTGAGTTGGCAGTTATGACGATACCTTATGGTGTCGAAATCCAACCTTTGAGTTGACAGTTATGACGATACCTTATGGTGTCGAAATCCAACCTATGGGTTGGCAGTTACGATGCTTTATAGTGTCGAAATCCAACCTTTTGAGTTGGCAGTTATGACAATACCCTATGGTGTCGAGATCCAACCTTTTGAGTTGGCAGTTACGATGCTCATAAAGAAGAATAGTACTTTTATAGTACATATATGACTTTACAAGATGAATATATGCTTTTAAAGTATAAAGTTTACAATATGTTTTTATGCATAGACATTTCTGCATAACATATTACATGTTTAAAAGGATATCATGCTTTTAATAGTATTATGCACTGTAAAGTATTTTATATATGTTCTCATCTTATGCCTCACTAAGTTCGTACTTAGCGTGTGTTGATTTTGCACACGTAGGTAAATCAAGATGAAAGTGAGAAGAGCATTGCGTCAATATTGGAAAGCTCAATAGGTAATCACAATAATGACATCCTAATTAAGGTTTAATTTTGTAGTGGCATGTATACTTGCTAAACCTACTTGAGTTGTGTTTGGTCTTTAAAGTTCGTTATGAGTTCATGATAATTGGCGTTCCTGGAAAGATTCAAGGTTAAGAATAACCTTAGGCGTGAGTTGCCTGCTAAGATAGTTAATTTATGATTTGAAGCTCAGATAAATAAGTTATGCCGTTTTAAATAAAGTTAAGCGTGCTTGGGCTGGAGAAATTTTAGGATGGGTGACCATGAAGAAGTTTTATGAAAGTTTTAAATTACCTTGATCTTTGAATAAAGAAGTCATAACATTTTTGACTCGTATTCAGCGTACGGATACGAGAAGGGGGTGTTATAGTGCCACCAACTAGGGGAGTACAAAACAAGTACGAACCATACTTTAGCTAATCTTGTGTCTTGCTTCGAGCTCAAGGAAGTCAGACTTCAGGATCAACCAACGATCGAATCCTTAATCTGTGATTGGGAAGGATGAAAACAAGAGTGATAAGTACAAGATTGTACTTAGTGAGGTAGCAACTAGTTCTAACCATTTTAATTTCAAGTATCAATTAACTAAGTTTGAACATGGTCAAGATTTATAGAAATCGAACTAAGCATCATGTTCCAAGTAGTTCGAAAAGCATGTAACTCAAGTATCAATTAATTCAAGAATCAAGTAGTTCAAGTATCAAGTAGTTCATGTAGCGAGTCATACAATACAATATTTAAGCATAGACAATTATCATTTCCAAGAGTTTCATGCCAAGTTCAAGTATTACATGTCAAGCAATTCGAGTATTTCAAGGATTCATGTCAAGATTCAAACATTACATGTCAAGCAATTCGAATATTTTAACGGTTCATGTCAAGATTCAAGTATTCAAGCTTACATGTCAAGTAATTCAAATATTCAAGGTGATATTAGTTCATTTAATATCTTTAACACAATCCTTGGTTCTTAGTTTGTCATTTCAAGAATCCATGTCAAGCAATTCAAGTAAAAAATATTTCAAGACAATTATTTAAAGAATTCATACTTATTAGCTCATTTATATTCTTTTGAAACAATCCTTGGTTTATAGTTTGACTAGGTAATCAAGTCTCCAACCAACTGTCATCACAAGATGTTCCGTAGTACGCAAGATGTACCGTATTACTGTACCGTAGTACTAGTCAACCCTCTTACTATCGCCAAAGACCACACAAACGTACCCTCCGTCTGTCGCCAATTAAGTGCCTTAGCCCTGGACCGTAGTCCACCCTTACACAATGAGCTCTAAACTCTAAGGCATGCACTTCTACATATTCAACTAGCAACCAAGGTTGTTTGATTACACTTCTTTTATTCAAGAATTTCAAGATTTTCAAGTTTAGAGTCATGTATGATTCAAGAATCAAGTCAATCAATGTATAGCAATATCATGCTTTAGTCCTTAGACCAATTGAGCCTTAACTCTTCTATTTCATTTCAAGTTTTCATGTGTTTCATGATCAAGACAATACAATTCAAGTAAGCATTCAACTGAATTTCATTCATGATTCAAGAATCAAGCATCATACATACATGCCATTACTCGAATAGGCACAATCAAGAACAAGAAATCAAGCATTCTAGTTATACAACACTTCAAGGATGTAGTCAAGTTTCATGTATTATTTTATTTCACACTTCCCTTATTATTCATGTTCAAGTTAAATTAAATTCATTAACATGACATATCAATGGCAAGAAGATAGCCATGCATATTTGGTTAGGACCTAAGTCCTAACCCTATTGTAAACTACACTCACAATACTCCAAGCTTAACTAGTCTTGGATCCAAACTCCTTTATGTTTGCCACTAGCTTGGCGACTCCTTTCTTCCTCCACAAGATTTACTCCTTGCTCTATCAATTCATATAATTAAATCAAGGTCAAGGTCAAGACAAAGTACATTCATTTCTTCAAAACAAGGCAACAATACATAATTCATTCATTTCAAAACATCAAGGGTGTTGCTGCTACTACCTAGCAGCTTGTGCACTGCTTACTAAAATATGCATAACTTTCGTTCCGTACGTCGGAAGTTTAGTTGGTTTACACCATTGGAAAGGTAACTTAATTATATTTCTAACCATATAGGCCTTGCATTTTAATTCTTTTCCAATTAATACAGTTTTTAGCTTAAATACAGGGCAATTTACAACACTGGACAGTTTGCACTTTCCCTAGTGTTTCTTCTCTACAATTCATTCTACAGTCTAGAATTCAGTTATGTTTTCTTCTAATGAATTTAGACATGTTAAGGCATTTTCAAAAAAAAATTCAGCCTTAAATTCCCTTTATACAATTTATGGTGATTTTTAAAAGTTACTACCCAGAATAGAGTTTTCTAGGCAGATTTCACTAGGCTAGATCTTTAGCTTCATAATTCCTCTAAACAAGATTCTAACATTGTAATTCAACTTATTTTCATATTCTTACATGTCTAGGTCAGTTTAATTCACTTATCTATGTGATCATAACAAGGCATTATACTAACTTTTACAGATTTACACATTCGAACAATCCAATAACAAGCTGCTTTAGTTCGTAACACCCCACAAATTTTCAATCATCAAGCAAAGTGACTACTTTCAAGTTTCAAATATATACCGTATGTTCAAATCAATCAAAAATCAAGTCGAGAAACCAATTCTTCTTCAATCCACTAAAATAGAGTTTCATAACAGCAACTCATCACTTACAACTACATGACAATCAAGTTTATGTACCATTCGATTATTTGAAGGGAAAACATAGCATGGAAATATTCTTCTGATAGTCTCATCACCAAAATCTTTATAGCAACCTATAGCAAAGAATGTAACATACACATCTTAAATTAGAAGGTAAACAAAGAACCTTACTTCATTCTACTCAAGAAAAACTCTAACCGAATGGATCACAAAAGCTTCCATGCAAGCTCTTGATTAGCCCTCTCTCTCTCTATTTGGTCCGGCTAAAGAGAAAGAAGAAATGAATTCTCCTTCTTTTACAATCTTCACCGAAATTCTAAATCCAAATGTCCCTTCTTCAAATCGACATGTGTAAGAGCCATTTACAAAAACTTTGTTACCATGCAAACTCTTAGTTTGTTATATTTTTGATTTATTACATTTACATATTAGCCATTCATTAATCCTTCTTTCTCAAATTAGTCCTAAATCTTTACTTAAACCACATACACAAATCGTAACATGATGTTTAGGAAGAACTAAAATAGCAACATTCTACTAGACCCATTTAGGGGTGTTACAAATCATGTAGCAAGAAATTCGAGTATACAAGTCAAGTGACAAATAATTCAAGTTTACATGTTTGTCATTTCAAGAATACATGTCAAGTAATCCAAGTAGCAAGTTTTCATATCAAGTAATTCAAGTATTCAAGATTATATTAACTCATTTATTATCTTTTAACACAATTCTTGGTTTATAGTTTGTCTAGGTAATTGAGTCTCCAACCAACTGTCGCCACAAGATGTACCATAGTACTGGTCAACCCTCCTACTGTCGCAAAAGACCACACATACGTACCCTCCATCTGTCGCCAATTAGGGGCCTTAGCCCTGGGCCGTAGTCCACCCTGACATAATGAGGTCTAGACTCCAAGGCATGCCCTTCTACCTATTCAACTAGCAACCAAGGTTGTTTGATTACACTTTACTTGTTCAAGAGTTATCAAGCTTTTCAAGTTCAAGATCATGTAGTCAAGAATCATTTCAAGCAAGTAAAGCAATATTATGCTTTAGCCCTTAGGCCAATTGAGCCTTAGCTCTTAATTTAATTTCACGTTTTTATGTGTTTCATGATCAAGACAATACAATTAAAGTAAGTATTCAAGTGAATTTCATTCATGATTCAAGGATCAAGCATCATATATCATTATCATACATATATGCCATTACTTGAATATACACAATCAAGAACAAGAAATCAAGCATTTGTTTTCACTTTTCTTTCTAATTAATTTCTCAATTTGCATGCTATTACTTATTCACAATTTTAGTTTAGTCCATTCTTCCCTTTTATTCATATTCAAGTTAAAATTGAGATCATTAACATGGCATATCAATGGCAAGAATATAATAATGCACATTTGGTTAGGACCTAAGTCCTAACCCTATTGTAAACTACACTCACAATACTACAAGCTTAATTAGTCTTGCAAGACTATCCAAAGTCCTCTCTTTGTTTTAATAAATCATATAGATAGGACAAGGTCAAAACATGTAATCACAAAATCATTCAACATAGCCACAAGGTTAACACATCACATATACAAGACCAATAACATCTAAACTGTTGCTGCTACTGCCTGGCAGCTGGTGCACTGTTTACTAAAACATGGATAACTTTCATTCCGTACATCGGAATTTCAATTGGTTTACACCGTTGGAAAGCTAACTTAATTTTATTTCTAACCATATAGACCTTGAATTTAATTATTTTCCAATTAATATAGTTTTTTGTTTAAAGACAACCAATTTACAACACTAGGCAGTTTGCACTGTCCCTAGGGTTTCATTTCTACAATCTGTTTTACAATCCATAATTCAGTTCTGTTTTCTCCTAATGAATTTAGACATGTTAAGTCATTGTTCATAAAATTTTCAGCCTTAAATTCCCTTTGTACAATTTATAGTGATTTTTCAAAGTTACTGCCTAGAACATTCTGTTCTGGGCAGATTACACTAGTTTAAGTTTCTAGCTTCATTATTCACTTATATGACATTTCTAGCATGTTAATTCAACTTATATACATACTAATACAAGTCTAGGTCAGTTATATTTACCTATAAATGTGATCAAAACATGGAATTTTATAAAATCAATCATGTTTATACAATCTTCCCTGGCAATGTGATCAAAACAGTTTCATGCCATGATACATTCAAATCATACCAATTTAGTACCTAAATTTCCAGCATGTACAATCAAGTTTCCAGCAACCATATACATTCTACAATCAAGATACATACATATATATATATATATATATATATATATATATATACATGGATTCAAATCTGGATACAATCATCCTATTCAACTAGGCAACAAGAACATCATAATTTCAAGATTTAAACATGTAATTGAAGTGAAGAATCAAGTATTTTACCTTCCTAACAAGAAGCCATTCAAACTAACTCCTTCAATTAGGCTAATTTGATCAACAAAGCAATTCTCTCTCTCTACACTATCAAGATCGGCTATAGAGGATGAATAAGGAAGAAGATGATTAAATTTTGTGTTTTTCGCTTTTTTTGATTCACAACATGGCCGACCATCCTCACTTTCTATTTTCCACATGTGTAATTACCTTGCCACATGTATTCCTGTAACACCCTAAACCGGGCCTAGGAAAGTTACCACTAACTAAGTGATTAACTAATTGAATTAGGTGTTAGTCAAATTGAAAGAAATGGAGATTAATTGAGAAAGAACATTAGCAAACATAATTAAAGGACTAAAATGTTATGGCCAACTAGTTAGAGAACGAAATTAAGATGACCAAAATGAAACAAGAATAAAACAACAAACTTGCATGTGTAATTAGACCATTTACAGGTAGTGGAATACATGTGTCAAGGTTATTACACATGTGGCAAATGGGGTGTAATGAACCGGCCATTGTAAGGAACAGAAGAGAGAACCAATTTGAATCATCTTCTTCTTCATTCTTGCTGCCATAGCCGTAATTGAGAGAGATTAGTGAGAGAGAACTCAATTTTGGGATTAGTTTAGCTCAAAATTATGGACATTGTGTGCATAGCTTCTTGGTAGAAAGGTAAATACTTGATTCTTCGCTTGAATTTCATGTTTACATCTTGAATTTTGATGTGGTTGCTGCCTAATTTGATTAGGATGGAAGATATGCATGTTCTAGTGATGATAGTTCTAAGATTCTTTGAAACTTTGAATGTTGTGATCAAATTGCTAAGAAAGAAATATGTATGTTGCTGGAAACTTGAATGTTCATGCTGGAAATTTGATGGAAATTGCTATGATTGCTGGAAATTTAGGTACTAAATTGGTATGATTTGAATGTCACATATAATGGAATTGTTTTGATCACATAGCTTGTGAAGATTGTGTAAACATGATTGATTTTGTATATAATGCCCTGTTATGATCACATAGATAAGTGAATTAAAACTGACTTAGACATGTAAGAACATGAAAATAAGTTGAATTACAATGTTAGAATCTTGTTTAGGGGAAACATGAAGCTAAAAATCTAGCCTAGTGTAATCTACCTAGAATGCTTTGTTCTGGGCAGTAAATTTGAAAAATTACCATAAATTGTGCAAATGAAATTTAAGTCTGAAAATTTAATGGATAGTTCCTTAATATGTAAATTCATTAGGAGAAAATGGAACTGAATTCGGGATTTTAGAATGAATTGTAGAAATGAAACACTAAGGACAGTGCAACCTGTCCAGTGTTGTAAATTGCCCTATCTTTAAACAAAACACTGTATTATTTGGCAAAGAATTAAAATCCAAGGCCTGTATTATTAGAAGGAAAATTAAGTTAGCTTTCCAACGGTGTAAACCAATTGAAATTCCGACATACAAAATGAAAGATATGCATATTTTAGTATGTAATACACAACCTACCAGGCAACAACCTTGGTTGTTTTGAAATTAATGAATTATGTATTGTTGCCTTGTTTTGAATAAATGAATGAACCTTGTATTGATCTTGATTTAATTGTATGAATTGATAGAGAAAGGAGTAAAACTTGTGGAAGAAGAAAGGAGTGGCCAAGCTAGTGGCAAACACAAAGGAATTTGGATCCAAGATTAGCTAAGCTTGAAGTATTGTGAGTGTAATTTACAATAGGGTTAGGACTTAGGTCCTAACCAAATGTGCATGATTATCTTCTTGCCATTGATATTCCATGTTAATGATCTCAATTTTAACTTGAATATGAATAAAAGGGAAGAATGGACTAAGCTAAAATTGTGAATAATTAATAGCATGCAAAATTGAGAAATTAATTAGAAAGAAAAGTGAAAACAAATGAATGCTTCCATGCCTTGGATATGACTTGTTATAATGCTTGCTTGATAGTGCTCTTTGATACAAATGCTTGAACCTTGATGCCTTGACTGTGATTAATTCAAATGAATACTTGGATGTACCATTATGATCTAAATACTTTTTAACATGATATAATTCGTGAATTAAGGATCTTGCTTGATGCATAAGAAATAGCATATGTTAATTACTTGCTTGAATGACAAGATTAAATTGCAAAGTGTAGAGCTAAGGCTCAATTAGCCTAAGGGCTGTGTATATGAACATGATCTTGCAATGTATCACTTGAATTGATCATTGAATAAGCTATTGCTTGACATAAACATGTAATACTTGAATAAGTGATTCATAATTGAACAAAGCCTTGGTTGTTAGTGGTCATAGGTAGAAGGGCATGCCTTAGAGTCTAGAGCTCATTGTGTCAGGGTGGACTACGGTCCAGGGCTAACTAATTGTCGACAGACAGAGGGTACGTATGTGTGGCCTTTGGCGACAGTAAGAGGGTTGACCAGTGCTATGGCACATCTTGTGGCGACAGTTGGTTGGAGACTCGATTACCTGGACAACTAAATACCAAGGGCATAAACTAAAGAAAGCATATGATAAATAATTAAAGAATAAAGCTTACATGATACTTGAATTACATGATACTTGAGATTACTTGATTCTTGAATTACTTGATACATGAATTACTAGAATCTTGAACTACTTGATACTTGAATTACTTGATATGCAAGCTTGAATACTAGAATTTCTTGACATGTAATGCTTGATTTTTGTCATGGAACTCTTGAAATGATAATTGCTTATGCTTGAACCTTGTATTGAATAATTTGCTGCTTGGATTACTTGATATGTATTCTTGAAAAGACAAAATGTAAACTTGAACTAATATGTACTTGACTTGAATGGAAATGTGTATATTGCTTGAGTATGCTATTTGGCTTGAAATAAAGATTGGGCAAAGCTTGAATTGAATTGCTTTCAACTTGGACTAAGCAACTTAGTTAAGTGATATATGTCTTATAAATTGGTTAGAACTAGTTGCTACCTCACTAAGTACATATCTTGTACTTATCACTCTTGTTTTCATTCTTCCCAACCACAGGATAAAGGATTTGATTGTTGCTTGATCCTGAAGCCTGATTTCTTAAGCTCGAAGCAAGACACAAGCATAGCTAAAGTATGGTTCATACTTGTTTTGTACTCCCCTAGTTGGTGTCACTTAGTTGTATATAATGTCTAGTGCATGCATTTTGAACACATGAACTTGTATATGTATATATGTCTTAAATGGGCCTATCATATTATGAACTTGGTGGTTAATGTAAATTAAGTAATGAATTAAAATTCTATGTAATGGAAATGTTTTTAGCTTCGCATATGGATAAATATATATAGGGTATCATTCGAATGTCTTGAGACGAGATTGTCTTGTGAACATATCATGTCATAAGTGTTTTTATAAGATTGAATGGTAAATGCAAAAAGGTAAGAGTGGCATATGCTCACTTAGAATCAAGGTATGTACTTTTGATCATGTTTAATAAGTTAAATATGTAATGTCACATGTATCAAGCTAAAGAGAAAAGAATGAAATGAAGCATGTTTGCTTATTTAGGTTTTGAATGATGATGGTTGTATGATAATGTTAATTAAATTTTTTGGTAACCTATAATGTATGTAATTAAGATTGCTTACATGTTAAGTAATGTTTGTTTGGTTACTTGCTAGTTAAGTAACTCATCTAATAGGGATGAGTTAGCCTATCCTTGCCTTGTTCATGCTTGTATTATTCATTAGTAACGCTCCTGAACCGGTTTGCTGCCAACCCGGGTAGGGGGTGTTACAATTCCACTATCACTAAATGGTCTAATTACCATGCAATTTCATTGTTTCATTCTTGTTTCAATTTGATCATCTTAATTTGGCACTCTGACGTGTTGGTTATAACATTTTAATCCCTTTAGACATTAGCTATCTTTTCTTCCTTTTATTTCAATTTGGTTCTAGACTTAATTAGTCTAATAAGGGTAATTCTACAACAATTTAACTAATAGATCCATGTTACATACTCCTAATTCTTTCAATTGAATAACACATGACTCAATTAGTCAATAGCTTAGATAGTGGTAAGCTTCCTAGGCCCAGTTTAGGGTGTTACAATTCTCCCTCCTTAAAAATAAATTTGCCTTCGAATTTACCTAAATCAAATAGGTGAGTATATTACTTCCTCATGATTTCTTCAGATTCCCAAGTTGCCTCTTCTATCTTTTCATTTCTCCACAAGACCTTAACAAGAGGAACGATTTTGTTCCTGAGTTCTCTAATTTCATGATCAAGAATCTGAGCTGGTTCTTCTTCGTAAGACAAGTCAAGATTCAACTCTACTTCTTTAGGATCAAGGACATGGGATGGGTCAGATCTATATTTTCTAAGCATGGAAACATGGAAGATATTGTGGATCTTATCAAATTCACTAGGGTGTGCCAATCGATATGCCATTGGCCCTATCCTTTCAATGATTTCAAACGGACCAATGAATCGGGGAATGAGTTTCCCTTTTCTTCCAAACTGAAAGACTTTCTTCCAACGGGACACTTTGAGGAAGACTTTGTCTCCAACATTGTATTGGATGTCTCTCATTTTCAAGTATGCATAGGCTTTCTTTCTATCAAAGGCTTGTCTGAGCAATTGAGGTCCCAATACCTTGTTTTCTCCCAGTTCAGACCAACACAAGGGAGTCCTACATTTCCTTCCATATAGAGCTTCAAAGGGAGCCATATGGATAGATGTCTGGTAGCTATTGCCGTAAGCAAACTCTACTAGGGGTAGAGATTTCTCCCAGTTCTTTTTGAAATCTATTACACAAGCACGTAGCATGTCTTCAAGTACTTGTATGATTCTATCTGATTGAGGATGAAAAGCTGTACTAAGGTGCACTTTAGTTCCAAGGGCTTTTTGCAAGGAATTCCAGAATCGGGAAGCAAATCTAGGGTCTCGATCAGAGATTATAGCTATAGGTACACCGTGTAATCGAATCACTTCACGGGTTTATAGCTCGACTAAGGTTTCCAAGCTCATGTTCATTCAAAGAGGGATTAAATGAGTAGACTTTGTGAATCTATCAACAATCACCCATACAACATCATTCTTTCTTGGAGTGGAAGGAAGACTAGTAACGAAGACCATTGTAATCCGACCCCATTTCCACTGAGGGAATTCGATTGGTTGGAGTAATCCGGTAGGGACTTGATGCTTGGCTTTGACCCTCTAACAAGTTAAGCACTTTGAAACAAAGTCTGTGATAGACGATTTCATGCCTGGCCACCAGTATAGTGGCTTTAGGTCCTTGTACATCTTAACCGATCCAGGGTGAATCGAGAAAGAGCTTTGGTGAGCTTCTTGTAACATCTCGTGTCTTAGTTCTTCGTTGTTAGGAACACATACTCTATCCTTGAAATAGAGGAGTCCATTCGACTTGAGGGAGAAGTCAGAATTAGACTCAGAGTCTAGCTTGGACATGATCTTCTAAAGATCTGGATCAATTTGTTGGAGTTTTTTGATTCTCGAAATTAGACTAGATTGAACTTGAAGTTCAGACAAGAATTTATGTCCTTTGGATAAATGGAAATGAGCATTGATAGCCAAGGAAGATATAAACAAATGGAAAATATCATTAAGGAAGATTTTTGAATAGTTACTTGTAAGTCAAGAAAGGTCTAATTCAAATGGATTATTCTAGGATTTATATTTAAGGGTTTACCTGAGTATGGTCTGCGACTAAGGGCATCAGTAACCACATTTGCTTTCCCCATATGGTAGTCGATAACCAAATCATAATCTTTAAGTTATTCTAGCCATCTCATTTTCCTCAAGTTCAAGTCTTTCTGAGTTAGGAGGTATTTGAGGTTTTTCTGGTCTGTGAAGAATTTGCATTTCTCTCCGTACAAATAATGTCTCCAAACTTTGAGTGCAAACACGATAGCTTCCAATTCTAGATCGTGAGTAGGGTAATTTGACTCATGTGGTTTTAATTGCCTTGAAGCGTAAGCTACCACGTTTCCATCTTGCATTAGGACACATCCTAGTCCCAAATGAGATACATCACTATAAAGAGTGTACTCCTTGCCCGATACTGGTTGGATGAGAACCGGAGCATAAGTCAGGGCTTGTTTATGTTGATCGAAGATTCGTTGTTGGTTCTCCGACCAAACAAAGGGTGTATCTTTGTGAGTTAGCTTAGTTAAACTTGCGGCAATGGATGAGAATCCCTTGACAAAATGTGATAATACTTGGCTAAACCGAGAAAGCTTATGACCTCACCAACATTCCTTGGAGGTCTCTAATCCAAGATAGATTGAATCTTCCTTGGATCTACTTTAATCCCTTCTGCCGAGATAACATGTCCAAGAAACGACACTTCCAATAGCTAAAATTCGTATTTAGAGAACTTTACAAACAATTGACGTTCTCGAAGAGTTTACAATATGATTCAAAGGTGTTCAGAATGTTCTTTCTTATTCTGAGAGTACACCAAAATGTCATCAATAAAAACAACCACAAACTTGTCAAGATAGGGCTTAAATACATGGTTCATGAGATCCATGAAAGTAGCCGAAGCATTCGTTAATCCGGATGGCATTACAAGGAATTCAAAATGGCCATATCGAGTATGAAAGGTTGTCTTGGGTACATCTTCTTCTTTTACCCTCATTTGTAGTATCCCGATCGTAGATCAATCTTTGAGAATACTGCAACATCTTTGAGTTGATAAAAAAGATCTTCAATCCTTGGGAAAGGATATCGATTCTTGATAGTAAGCTTGTTCAATTGTCTGTAGTCAATACAGAGTCTCATAGTCTCGTATTTCTTCTTCACGAACAAGACTGGAGCACCCAGGGAGATGAGCTAGGCCTAATAAAACCCTTATCTTGTAGCTCTTGGAGTTGCTTCTTGAGTTCTTTCAACTTATCAGGTGCCATTTGATAAGGTGTGATAGACACTGAGTTGTTCCAGGCTGGACATCAATCCTGAACTCTACTTCTCTGGTTGGAGGAAGACCTGGGAGTTCATAAGGAAAAACATCGAGATATTCAGATACAACATGCACACTAGGTAAGCCAAATTCAAGTTCATCTTGTAATACCATAGTAGCAAAGATCGAGGTCGGTTTCTTGTCAATTAGAAGAATTGATTCCTTTCCTAAACCCCAAAGGTAAAGTCTCCTATTTAGGTAATCTACCCAGGCTTCATGCTTGTTTAACCAATCTAGTCCAGTACTAGATCAAACTCACAAGTTGGTAGTACATATAGATTAACAAGAAAGGGTACATTTCGAATAAATAGGGGACAATTTCTACAGATAAGACTTATGTTTGTAATTCCCTATAGGGTTTGAAACTACGAGGCTTTGTTTTACAATTTCAGGCTTTAAGTTCAACTTTTCAATCAAGGTTGAACATATAAAAGAATGAGTGGATCCCGAGTCTATTAAAGAATAAACATGAGTTGAATTTAACTCAGCGGTACCTGCTATAACATCAGGTGATTCTTCATCTTCTTTTCCTCGGATATGATAGATTTGAGTAGGAGCCCGAGATTCCTAGTGAGTAGGGGCATTCGAATGCTGTCCCATGCATTTCCCCTAGTTTCCAGACTGAGCTTGTGTGGGACCTTTTTTTCGAATGGAAGGAGTTGAACTAGCATTTGTAGGAGTTCGATTTGGAACCTTGTTAGGATTCTGAGGACATTCCCTGATATAGTGATCAGAGGCTCCACATAAGTAACATAGACTCTGTTGAGTTCTACACTGACCAGTGTGGTGTTTCTGACAAAACTTGCAAGTAGGATATTGAGCAGCTTTACCGGAATTCCCCGTACTATCAACAGAGATGATCGGGGTTGAAGGCTTGGTTATCCATTGGGGTTTCGGTAGGTAGTTACTTTTCTGAGCAGGAGTGTAATTCGAAGAGTGATTCTTTGAATATTTGGACTTCTTTGACTGCCAGTGAGGCTTGTCATCATTCCTTGATCATTTGTCTTTCTAGGAATTTATGCTTTTGTGTTTCTCAGAGGATTTCATCTTTGCCTCGGTTGTAATGGCCCAGTTCACCAGATTCTAGAAGTCAGTGATACCCAAGGCAGTGAATGTTGGACTTAATTCATCATTCAATCCTTCAATAAACATCCTACACTTGTCAGCATCAGTCATGATGTATTCCGACCCGTATTTGCAATATTTGCAAAAGTCACTCACGTCTGTTCGATAGGTCGGCCACCTTGCTTGAGGTACAAGAAACGCTTTCGACCCTCGGCCAGGTATTGTTCACAATGTATTTCTTCTTGAATTCTTCGAGGAAGAATTTCCAAGTTACAGCTTCAGCAGGAGCAGTCAGGGTAGTGGTTTCCCACTAGCTCAGAGCTTCATCTACCAACAGGGCTATAGCACATTCGAGTTTTTGTTCATCAGAACATGGTAGTTGTTTGGTCAGGATTCGAGTAGTGGCCTCTAACCAATACTCAACTATTTCGGGATTGGCTTCATGAGTACTGGTGAAGGTATAAGCTCGGTGTTGAGCCAGTTTGTCAATAGGGGCTCTAGTTGGAGCAATAGCAGGAGGAGGAATAGGATGGTCTCTTTTCAAGGTAGTTACAAGATGATTGAACATCTCCTTCACGCTCAGGAGATATTCCTGCTGCACATGATTTATAGCAGGAGCTTCATGTTGAGCAGCAGCTTGGGCTCTAGGTTCAGCTCATTGTTGTGGAGGATTCTGTTGCATCCTCACACTATCTCCTTCATTTGAGGAGCCTGCGATACTTTCATCATCCGGAGCGAGCCTTGTTTCAGACATTCTACATTCAAAATAGAACAATTAGGAATTCAATTTAGTTAAGCAAAGACACAAACTATACAATACAAGTCTCCTAGGTGGCAAAAGTATCCCATATGATGCAAGAGAGCCTAGTTTAGTCCTAGAACGGACTAAAAAGCTCTGATTACCAATAAAATGTAACACCCCTACCCTGGGTTGGTAGCAAACCCGTTCGGGAGCGTTACCAAGTACAATACAAGTATGAACAAGCAAGAATAGGCTAACTCATCCCTATTAGGTGAGTTACTTAATTAACAAGTAACCAAACAATCATTACTTATCATATAAGCAATCTTATCTTTTATTTACAGGACATACTAGGTTACCAAAAATTTCAATTAACATCATCATACAATCAACATTCGAAACCTAAATAAGCAAACATTCTTCATTTTATTTCTTTGTTCCTTAGCTTGATACATGTGATATTACATACATAACTTATTAAACATGATCAATAGTACATACCTTGACTCCAAGCAAGCATATGCCACCCTCACCATTCTACATTTACCATTCAATCTTATAAAAACACATATACATCATGATATGATCACACAAGTGATTAACTCACAAGACATTCGAATGGTACAAGACTAGATCAATTACTTTGGTCAAATCAATATATACATAACCATATGTGCAGCAAATACTTATAATACATAGAATTTTAGTTCATTACTTAATTCATATTAATAACCAAGTTCACAAAATAATAGGCCTATTCAAGACATATATACATATACAAGTACAAGTATTCAAAATGCATGCATTAGACAATATATACAAACTAAGTGCCACCAACTAGGGGAGTACAAAACATGTATGAACCATACTTTAACTATGCTTGTGTCTTGCTTCGAGCTCAAGAAATCAGGCTTCAAGATCAAGCAATGATCAAATCCTTTATCCCGTGGTTGGGAAGAATGAAAACAAGAGTGATAAGTACAAGAATGTAGTTAGTGAGGTAGTAACTAGTTCTAACCCATTTGTTATATCAAGTCAAGTGTCAATTAATCAAGAAGGATCCTAGCTAAAGATTTCAAGGAAATCAAATAGTATAAGAAGCAAGAGACAAAGAATCATAATTCATGCTTTATCCATTTCAAGAAATCTAGCTATTCATGGACACATATCAAGTAGTCAAGCAATTCATGCTTATACATCATGAAATCAAGTAATTTAAACTTTTCATTCAAGACAAGATTACGATTAGAACTCATTAATTCAAGTAAGGTCAAGCTCTATTTCAAGCAATAATCATGTAGCAAGAAATTCGAGTATACAAGACAAGTAATTCAGTTTACATGTTTGTCATTTCAAGAATACATGTCAAGTAATCCAAGTAGCAAGTTTTCATATCAAGTAATTCAAGTATTCAAGATTATATTAACTCATTTATTATCTTTTAACACAATCCTTGGTTTATAGTTTGTTTAGGTAATCGAGTCTCCAACCAACTGTCACCACAAGATGTACCGTAGTACTGGTCAACCCTCCTACTATCGCCAAAGACCACACATACGTACCCTCCGTCTGTCGCCAATTAGGGGCCTTAGCCTTGGACCGTAGTCCACCATGACACAATGAGTTTTAGACTCTAAGTCATGCCCTTCTACTTTTTCAACTAGCAACCAAGGTTGTTTGATTACACTTTACTTATTCAAGAGTTATCAAGCTTTTCAATTTCAAGATCATGTAGTCAAGAATCATTTAAAGCAAGTAAAGCAATATTATGCTTTAGCCCTTAGGCCAATTGAGCCTTAGCTCTTAATTTCATTTCACGTTTTCATGTGTTTCATGATCAAGACAATACAATTCAAGTAAGTATTCAAGTGAATTTCATTCATGATTCAAGGATCAAGCATCATATAACATTATCATACATATACGCCACTGCTTGAATAGGCACAATAAAGAGCAAGAAATCAAGCATTTGTTTTTACTTTTCTTTCTAATTAATTTCTCAATTTGCATGCTATTACTTATTCACAATTTTAGTTTAGTCCATTCTTCCCTTTTATTCATATTCAAGTTAAAATTGAGATCATTAACATGGCATATCAATGGAAAGAAGATAATCATGCACATTTGGTTAGGACCCTATTGTAAACTACACTCACAATACTCCAAGCTTAATTAGTCTTGCAAGACTATCCCCTTTTTCTTGTCCCTTGAATGCTCGACTTTAGATCCTTCTCCAAAGTCCTCTCTTTGTTCTAATAAATCACATAGATAGGACAAGGTCAAAACATGTAATCACAAAATCATTCAACATAGCAACAAGGTTAACACGTCACATATACAAGACCAATAACATCAAAACTGCTGCTGCTACTGCCTGGGAGCTTGTGCACTATTTACTAAAACATGCATAACTTTTATTCTGTACGTCATAATTTCAATTGGTTTACATCATTGGAAATCTAAATTAATTATATTTCTAACCATATAGGCCATGCATTTTAATTCTTTTCCAATTAATACAGTTTTTTTGTTTAAAGACACACAATTTACAACACTGGACAATTTGCACTGTCCCTAGTGTTTGATTTTTTAATATCTGTTTTACAATCCAGAATTCAGTTCTGTTTTCTTCTAATGAATTTAGACATGTTAAGGCATTGTCCATAAAATTTCCAGCCATAAATTCCCTTTTTACAATTTATTGTGATTTTTCAAAGTTACTGCCCAGAACAGAATATTCTGGGCAGATTACACTAGTTTAAGTTTCTAGCTTCATTATTCACTTAGATGACATTTTAACTTGTTAATTCAACTTATATACATACTCACACAAGTCTAGGTTAGTTCTATTCACCTATCAATGTGATCAAAACAGGGCATTTTATAAAATCAATCATGTTTATACAATCTTCACTAGCAATGTGATCAAAACAGTTTCATGCCATGATACATTCAAATCATATCAATTTAGTACCTAAATTTCCAGAAAATTTCCAGCATGTACAATCAAGTTTCCAGCAACCATATACCTTCTACAATCAAGATACATATCTATATATATATACATCGATTGAAATCTGGACAGCAAGCTTGTTTGTACATATATTACAATCATCATGTTCAACTAGGCAACAAGAACATCATAATTTCAAGATTTAAACATGTAATTGAAGTGAAGAATCAAGTATTTTACCTTCCTAACAAGAAGCTATTCAAACTAACTACTTCAATTAGGCTAATTTGATCAACAAAGCAATTCTCTCTCTTTACACTCTCAAGATCAGCTATGAAGGATGAATAAGGAAGAAGATGATTAAATTTTGTGTTTTCTCTTTCTTTGATTCGCATCATGGCCAGCCATCCTCACTTCCTCTTTGCCACATGTGTAATTACCTTGCCACATGTATTCCACTATCACTAAATGGTCTAATTACCATGCAATTTCATTGTTTTATTCTTGTTTCAATTTGATCATCTTAATTTGGCACTCTAACTTGTTGGTTATGACATTTTAATCCCTTTAGACATTAGCTATCGTATCTTCCTTTTATTTCAATTTGGTCCTAGACTTAATTAGTCTAATAAGGGTAATTCTATTACAATTTAACTAATAGCTTCATGTTACATACTCCTAATTCTTTCAATTGAATAGCACATGACTCAATTAGTCAATAGCTTAGATAGTGATAACCTTCTTAGGCCTAGTTTAGGGTGTTACATCTTACCTGTCATGATGGACTACTCTTTTCTTAAGTTAGCTGACTTATATATCAAAGAAGTAATCAGACTCCATAGAGAGCCTAAGTCAATAATCTCTGATCGAGACCCACGTTTTGCTTTACGATCCTGGAAAGCATTACAAAAAGCCCTAGGTACCCAAGTAATTCTTAATACATCCTTTCACCCTCAATCTAATGGTCAATCAGAAAGGGTAATTCAAGTTTTGGAAGTCATGCTTCGTGCATGTGTTATTAACTTTGAAGGGACTTGGGAGAGGTCCCTACCTCTCATCGAGTTTGCTTACAATAATAGCTATCAATCATCTATTGGAATGACACTATATGAGACCGACATAAGTCCTATGTTGATCTTAAGAGGAGAGACATACAATTCGATATTGGTGAGAAGGTTTTCTTAAAAGTCTCCCTATAGAAGAAAATTCTCCATTTTGGCAAAAAAGGGAAGCTTATTCCTCGAACCTTTTGAAATGATTGAAATAATTGGTCCTGTGGCTTATCGACTAGCGTTGCCTCAAGATTTGAGCAAGATTCATGATGTATTCCATGCATCGATGCTTTGCAAGCACAAATCTGATCCATCTCATGTTATTGAACCTGAATCAGTAGAACTCCAACCCAATTTGACATATAAGGAAGAACCAGTACAAGTATTGGCAAGGGAAGTCAAGAGACTTCAAAACGAAAACGTTCCTCTAGTTAAAGTGTTATGGAGAAGTCATAAAGTTGAAGAGGCTACATGGGAACCAGAAGAGACCTTGAAGAGTCAATATCCGCATCTCTTCGTTTCACGTAAAATTCGAGGACAAATATTTCTTATGAGGGAGAGTTGTAACACACCAAATCGGGCCTAGTTAGAATTTAATTCCAGTGAATGAAAATCTTGCATCAGAAAGTCAAATTATAGAGTTGACCTTTGACCAAGTGGTCAATTGTTGGATTATTGAATCGTAATTAAGTATTAATATTCTTAAGTATCCCATTGCAAAATTTGAAAACTGTTTTAGTGACTAAATTGAGAAAATTGGAAGTTTGGGGGCAAAAGTGTAAAAAACAAAGAGTCAAGGGACTAACCTTGTGATTATCCCCTCCTCAATATTAGTCACCACATACGTGGTCATTTGGGATGGGCTTTCTTCACCCAAAGGAAAGCTCAACAATTGAAAAGAATGAACTAAGGGTAGAAAGTCTTACCCAGTTAATTCTCAAGCAAGCACCTCACCATTAAGTCATCTTCTTCCTCTAGCTAAGCCAAGCACGCACCTCCATTGGAGATCTATCCAAGCTTTGCTTTCTTTTAATTTCTTAATCCTATAGTATTGCTATCGATCGGGAAAGCAAAAGCATTCCATTGGTTTATCGATTCCATGACCGAATCCATGTTTATCCAAGTTTAAGAATCAAGGAACCCTAGAAATTCTCTAGGGATATCATAGCCTATGTGTTATTGTTTCCATAGCTAATAAGTTGCTATGAATGTAATATCCCAATTTTTGGCTAGTGACCAAAATGTAAAATTTGAAAGTTTTGTGGCTAAAGTATAAACTTTGGAAAAGTTCAAGGATTAAAGTGTAATTTTCAAAAGTTATGTATTTTAACCCCGTAAATGAATAGTTTACCCCCAAGAATGACGTTTCCGTGTTACCCAGATTTTCGTACGGAGTTTATATTAGTGGCTATAAAACGATAAAGTTTAAAAAATATTCGGATAATCAGATCAAGATAAATTTTCAGAGTTAGTTTTATAGACCTCAGAGGAGTCATAAAATATCATTTTTATGGATATTTGGATGATAAAAAGATCGAAAAAATTTTAAATCGATCGAAATGACATGGAATGACAATTTTGTGAGTAAGTTGATCAATAAAGGGCATTTTGGTCATTTTGCCCAAAAGGGACATGGAGGGAATTTTGATATTTCTTTTATGGATGAATAGTGTCTGGTTAGAATCCAACTTAGTCTAGTTGGAATGTTGCAAAATGGCAAATTAGAAATATAAATCTAGTTGGAGGGTATTTTTGGAAAGTGGAATTTATTGAATTAAAAATTCATTTTTAATGATACAAGTGTCTTAAATATATGAAATATGAAGGAGTTATCAGCAAAAATACTCTCCAAAACGTTGGTGAAGAGAAAAAGAAGAGAAAATTTTATATGCTCGATTTAAGCCCCAGATCTCGGTTTTTAGGTAATCTTTCTAACTACAAAGTTGTTATACTCTTCGAGATCTATCTTTTGATGTAAATAATTCATAGAATACTTGCTTGGTTGATGAGATTTTATATGAGGAAGAAATTAGGGTTTATAAACAAATTGGGGCTTTTATGATTTTATGAATCCATGATTGATTTTAAGTTAGAATCATGCTTGTATGATGTTAGAATCATGTTATTGAGTTGGGATTTAAAACCTACATATTTTGGTTTGTATAGAGAATATTAGGGTTTATGGATTCAAGTCTAACTGAGGGTTTGTGATGTTGGATTAATGATCTAGTAAGCTTGATATGTTGTTTGGAAGCAAAACCTAAGTTAAATACATAGGGACCATTTCGGCAAGCTTCAAATTAAGGGACCAGATCTAATTTTTATGAATTCGATATGTATTTATATTATTAATGAATTTAGAGACATGAAAATGAAGTTAGAATGCTAAACCGACGATTAATCTCATTAGTGACCATTTTGACAAATTGTCAAACTTGAATGGTCTATCGGCAAAGAGGATATGTAGAAGGAGTAAATCTGATTTTTAGTTAAAATGATGGAATTAAGGTAGTAATGTTGATTTGAGGACTAATTTGCAAAGTTAAGAAGCTTGAATCCTTATATTTGAAATTTGGTGACAACCTCGACAAAACAAGAGAAGTAAAGGTTTAAGCTTATTTTGATGCAGGATGTAAAGAGAACATATGATTACAAGCTTTATTATAGTCATTTGAAGTAAAGTGATGGGACTAAATTGATAAGTAAAGAAATAAGGAGAAGTTGGTGTAAATTAGAAGTTATTTATGGACAGTTATGCTTGGATTTGAATTATGGCAGTAAGTTAAAAAGAATTGCCATAAATTCTACAAAAATGGTTAGATGATGAATTTTATACCGTTGTAAAGATTTGTTAGTCTAGTTTCATTTCCAACAAACGAAAACTAGTTTCGAGTTCCGAGTTAAAAGATATGAATCGAATGAAGGTCAGAAAAATTACAAGGCAGTTTCTGCCTGGACAACTCTGTGACGTGAATGTAAGGAATTTTCATAATTTTTGTATATTTTATTAATTTATGTGATTTATACCATTAGAACCGTTATCGAATCTAGTTTCTCCAATATAAAGGAAATTAAGATCCAGTATGTATTATGCCCTGTATAAGTAAATCTTTGAGGTAGCGCAAGTTATCAGAAAATGAAATTTGATACATTTGTATTTAAATGTTAGCTAGCAAGCTCAGAAGAATTGTTGGAAGTTCAAATTGGTCACTAAGGAGCATAATGAGTTTTTGAACAGTATAAGGAAGAAAGGAAAAATATTTGGAAATTTTATATTCGAGTGATTTGTAACACCCTAAATCGGGCCTAGGAAGGTTATCACTATCTAAGCTATTGACTAATTGAGTCATGTGCTATTCAATTGAAAGAATTAGGAGTATGTAACATGGAGCTATTTGTTAAATTGTTGTAGAATTACCCTTATTAGACTAATTAAGTCTAGGGTCAAATTGAAATAAAAGGAAGAAAAGATAGCTAATGTTTAAAGGTATTAAAATGTTATAACCAACAAGTTAGAGTGCCAAAATAAGATGACCAAATTGAAACAAGAATAACGCAATGAAATTGCATGGTAATTAGACCATTTAGTGGTAGTGGAATACATGTGGCAAGGTTAATACACATGTGTCAATTAAGGGTGTTGGCTGGCCATATTGTTGAAAGAAAGAGAACAAAAATTGAGTCTTCTTCAACCTTGCAATAGCTATAACCGATCCTAGCAATTAGAGAGAGAATAGAGAGAGTGAGCTGGTAACCATGGAAATAGGACGTTTTGGGTTTCATTGGGCAGATTTTCAATCTTTGTTTGAGTATTCTAAGGAAGAGGAGTAAGTAATCTCACTGATTTCATTGATTTGAAGCTGAATATGAGAACTATATGTATGTGAACTCTTGTTGTTTGAATTGTGGTATTTTTGATTGATTTTATAGTTACATTGTTTGCTGAAAAATTGTCATAGTTTGAATGCCAATATGTATATATGTGGTTTAAGTTGTTAGAAAGATAATCAATGCTGGAAATTGTTAGGAAGTTGCAGGAAAATTAGGTACTAAATTGGTATGACTTGAATGTAACATGGCATGAAAACTCTTTTGATCACATTGTTAGTGAAGATTGTGTAAACATGCTTAATTATATAAAATGCTCTATTTTGATCACATTGGTAGGTGAATAAAAATGACCTAGAATTGTATGAGTAAGTTGAATTAATATGTTAGAAGTACCATCCAAGTGATTAAAGAAGCTAGAAACTCAAACTAGTGTAATCTGCCCAGAAAACTCTGTTCTTGGAAGTAACTTTGAAAAATCACCAAAAATTTTATAAAGAGAATTTAAGGCTGAAAATTTTATGGATAATGCATTAACATGTCTAAATTCATTAGGAGAAAACAGAATTGAATTCTGAATTATAGAATGAATGATAGAGAAGAAACACTAGGGACAGTGCAAACTGTCCAGTGTTGTAAATTGCCCTATTTTTAAACTAAAAACTGTATTAATTGGCAAAGAATTAAAATGAAAGGCCTATTTGGTTATAAGGAAAATTAAATTATCTTTCCAAATGTGTAAACCAATTAAAATTCTGACGTACGGAATGAAAGTTATGCATATTTTAGCAAGCAGTGCACAAGCTGCCAGGCAGTAGCAGCAGCACCTTTGATGTTTTGAAATGAATGAATTATGTATTGTTGCCTTGTTTTGAAGAAATGAATGTACTTTGTCTTTACCTTGATTTAATTGTATGAATTGATAGAGAAAGGAGTAAAACTTGCGGAGGAAGCAAGGAGTGGCCAAGCTAGTGGCAAACACAAAGGAATTTGGATCCAAGATTAGCTAAGCTTGGAGTATTGTGAGTGTAGTTTAATATAGGGTTAGGACTTAGGTCCTAACCAAAGATGCATGTATACTTATTGTTATTTTATGCCATGTTAATATACTTGATTTAATGCTTGGTTCTGATGAAAAAGTGGAAGAATGATTTAATTTAAAGCTTGAGATCTAGTTGAAACATGTATGTTGTTAAATTATCTAGGAAGAAAAGTGAAAACAAATGCTTGAACCTCAATGCCTTGACTGTGATTAATTCGAATGAATACTTGGATGTACCACTATGATTTAAATGCTTGTTAGCATGATATAAATCTTGAATTAAAGATTTTGCTTGATGCATAAAAAATGGCATATGTTAGTTGCTTGCTTGAATGACAAAATTAAATTGCAAAGTGTAGAGATAAGGCTCAATTGGCCTAAGGGCTGTATATATAAGTATGATCTTGCAATGTATCACTTGAAATGATCCTTGAATAAGCTATTGCTTGACTTAAGCATGTAATACTTGAATAAATGATTCATAATTGAACAAAGGCTTGGTTGTTAGTGGTCATAGGTAGGATGGCATGCCATAGAGTCTAGAGCTCTTTGTGATGGGTGGACTATGGTCCAGGTCTAAGGCCCCTAATTGGTGACAGACGGAGGGCACGTATGTGTGGTCTTTGGCGACAATAGGAGGGTTGACCAGTGCTACGGTACATCTTGAGTACTACGGTACATCTTGTGGTGACAGTTCGCTGGAGACTCGATTACCTGGACAACTAAATACCAAAGGCATAAACTAAAGAAAGCAAATGAGAAATAATTAAAGAGTAAAGTTTACTTGATACTTGAATTACATGATACTTGAGCTTCTTGATACTTTAACTACTTGATACTTGAATTACATGATACTTGAGCTTCTTGATACTCGAACTACTTGATACTTGAATTACATGATACTTGAGATTACTTGATTCTTGAACTACTTGATACTTGAATTACTTGATATGTAAGCTTGAATTACTCGAATTTCTTGACATGTAATGCTTGATTCTTGACATGGAACTCTTGAAATGATAATTGCTTATGCTTGAACCTTGTATTGAATAACTTGCTACTTGGATTACTTGATATGTATTTTTGAGAAGACAAACATGTAAACTTGAACTAATATGTACTTGACTTGAATGGAAATGTGTATATTGCTTGAGTATGTTAATTGGCTTGAAATAAAGATTGAGCAAAGGTTGAATTGAACTGCTTCCAACTTGGACTAGGTTCAAGCTTAGCTAATTGATACATGTTAATAAAATGGCTAGAACTAGTTGCTACCTCACTAAGTACATATCTTGTACTTATCACTCTTGTTTTCATTCTTCCCAACCACAGGATAAAGGATTCGATCGTTGCTTGATCCTAAAGCCTGAATTCTTGAGCTTGAAGTAAGACACAAGCATAGCTAAAGTATGGTACATACTTGTTTTGTACTCCCGTAGTTGGTGGCACTTAGTCGTATATAATGTCTAGTGCATGCATTTTGAACACTATATGTATATATGTCTTAAATGGGCCTATCATGTTATGAACTTGGTGGTTAATGTAAATTAAGTAATGAGCTATAATTCTATGTAATGGAAATGTATCTTGTTGCGCATATAAGTATTGATATGTGTCTAATAAATGTTCAAATTAATTGACATGGACTATTATGTCATTTGAATGTCTTGTGAAAGAATATAGTCTCTTGTGTAAACATACCTTGTTGTAGTATTTTTATAAGCTTGAATGGTAAATGCCAAAAGGTAAGGGTGGCATATGCTTGCTTGGAATCAAGGTACGTGCAATGGATTATGATTTGTAAGTTATGCATGAAATGATATATGTAATCAAGTTAATGAACAATGAAATGAAAATGGAAACTTGTTTGCTTTGTGGTTTCGAATGATGATGTTAATTGAAAATTTTGGTAACCTAGTATGTCCTGTAAATAAAAGATAAGATTGCTTATATGATAAGTAATGATTGTTTGGTTACTTGTTAGTTAAGTAACTCACCTAATAGGGATGAGTTAGCCTATTCTTGTTTTTTCATACTGGTATTGTACTTGGTAAAGCTCCTGAACCGGTTTGCTGCCAACCTCGGGTAGGGGGTGTTACATTTTGTTGGTAATCAGAGCTTTTTAGTCGGTTCTAGGACAAAACCGGGCTCTCTTGCATCATATAGGATACTTGTGCCACCTAGGAGACTTGTATTGTATAGCTTGTGTCTTTGCTTAACTAAACTGAACTCCTATTTGTTCTCTTTAAACGTAGAATATGTGAAACAAGGCTCGCTAGGGATCATGAAAGTCTCGTAGGCTCCTCAAATGAAGAAGATAGTGTGAGGATGGAGCAGAATCCTCCACAGCAACAAGCTGAACATAGAGCGCAAGCTCAACCTTGATTGAAAAATTAAACTTAAAGCCTAAAATTGTAAAACAAAGCCTTGTAGTATTGAACCCTATAGGGGGAATTACAAACATAAGCTTTATCTGTAGAAACGGTCCTCTATTCATTCGAAATGTACCCTTCCTTGTTAATCTATATGTACTACCAACTTGTGAGTTCGATCTAGTACTGGACTAGATTAGTTAAGCAAGCCTAAAGCCTGGGTAGATTGCCTAAATAAGAGACTTTACCTTCAGGGTTTAAGAAAGGAATCAATTTTTCTAATTGACAAGAAACCAACCTCAATCTTTGCTGCTATGGTCTTACAAGATGAACTTGAATTTGGCATTGTATTTGAATATCTCGATGTTTTTCCCGAGGAACTCCTTGGTCTCCCTCCAACCAAAGAAGTAGAGTTTGGAATCGATGTCCAACCTAGAACAACTCCAGTGTCCATCACACCTTATCGAATGTCACCTGTTGAGTTGAAAGAACTCAAGAAGCAACTACAAGAGCTACAAGATAAGGGTTTCATTAAGCCTAGCTCGTCTCCCTGGGGTGCTCCAGTCTTGTTCGTGAAAAAGAAAGACGGGACTATGAGACTCTGTATTGACTACAAATAGTTGAACAAGCTTACTATCAAGAATCGATATCCTCTCCCAAGGATTGAAGATCTTTTCGATCAACTTAAAGATGTCACAGTATTCTCAAAGATCGATCTACGATTGGGATGCTACCAAATGAGGGTAAAAGATGAAGATGTACCCAAGACAGACTTTTGTACTGGATATGTCCATTTTGAATTCCTTGTAATGCCATTCGGATTAACAAATGCTCCAGCTGCTTTCATGGATCTCATGAACCGTGTATTCAAGCCTTATCTTGACAAGTTCATGGTCGCCTTCATTGATGACATTCTGGTGTATTCTCAGAATAAGGAAGAACATTCTGAACACCTTTGAATTGTATTGCAAACTCTTCGAGAACGTCAATTGTTTGCAAAGTTCTCTAAATGCGAATTTTGGCTATCAGAAGGGTCGTTTCTTGGACATGTTATCTCGGCAGAAGGGGTTAAAGTAGATCCAAGGAAAATTCAATCCATCCTGGATTGGAGACCTTCGAGGAATGTTGGTGAGGTCAGAAGCTTTCTCGGTTTAGCCGAGTATTATCAACGTTTTGTCAAGGGATTCTCATCCATTGCCGCAAGTTTGACTAAGCTAACTCGCAAAGATACACCCTTTGTTTGGTCAGAGAACCAACAACGAAGCTTCAATCAGCTTAAGCAAGCCCCGACTCATTCTCCGGTTCTTATCCAACCAGTATCGGGCAAGGAGTACACTGTTTATAGTGATGTATCTCATTTGGGACTAGGATGTGTCCTAATGCAAGATGGAAATGTGGTAGCTAACGCTTCAAGGAAACTAAAACCACACGAGTCAAACTACCCTACTCAAGATCTAGAATTGGCAGCTATCGTGTTTGCACTCAAAGTCTGGAGACATTACTTGTACAGGGAGAAATGAAATTTGTTCACACGCCACAAAAGTCTCAAGTATCTCCTAACTCAGAAAGACTTGAACTTGAGGCAAAGGAGATGGCTAGAGTTACTTAATGATTACGGTTTGGTTATCGACTACTATCCGGGGAAAGCAAATGTGGTTGCTGATGCCCTTAGTCGTAGACCATACTCGGGTAAACCCTTAATTCTAAATCCTAGAATAATCCATTCGAATTAGACCTTTCTTGACTTACAAGTAACTATTCGAAAATCTTTCTTAATGATATTCGTTTCTAGCTTCCTTGGCTATCAATGCTCATTTCCATTTATCCAAAGGACGAAAATTCTTGTCTGAACTTCAAGTTCAATATAGTCTAATCTCGAGAATCAAAGAACTTCAACAAATTGACCCAGATCTTCAGAAGATCATGTCCAAGCTAGACTATGAGTCTAATTCTGACTTCTCCCTCAAGTCGAATGGACTCCTCTATTTCAAGGATAGAGTTTGTGTTCCTAACAACAAAGAACTAAGACACGGGATGTTATAAGAAGCTCACCAAAGCTCTTTCTCGATTCACCCTAGATCGGTTAAGATGTACAAGGACCTGAAGCCACTATATTGGTGGCCAGGCATGAAATCTGCTATCACAAACTTTGTTTCAAAGTGCTTAACTTGTCAGAGGGTCAAAGCCGAGCATCAAGTCCCCGCTGGATTTCTCCAACCAATCAAATTCCCTCAGTGGAAACGGGATCAGATTACAATGGACTTCGTTACTGGTCTTCCTTCCACTCCAAGAAAGAACGATGTTGTATGGGTGATTGTTGATAGATTCACAAAGTCTACCCACTTCATCCAGTTCGAATGAACATGAGCTTGGAAACCTTAGCCAAGTTATACATCTGTGAAGTGATTCGCTTACACGGTGTACCTACAGCTATAATCTCCGATCGAGACCCTAGATTTGATTCCCGATTCTGGAAATCATTGTAAAAAGCCTTTGGAACTAAAGTGCACCTTAGTACAGACTTTCATCCTCAATCAGATGGCCAATCTAAAATAATCATCCAAGTACTTGAAGACATGCTACGTGCTTGTGTTATAGACTTCAGAAAGAATTGGGGGAAATCTCTACCCCTAGTAGAGTTTGCTTACAACAATAGCTACCAGAAATCTATCCATATGGCTCCCTTCGAAACTCTATACAGAAGGAAATGTAGGACTCCCTTATGTTGGTCTGAATTGGGAGAAAACAAGGTTTTGGGACCTCTATGCTCAGAGAAACCGAGGAACAAGTTCAAATCATATATGATCGATTGAAACAAGCTTTTGATAGACAAAAAACATATGCAGACTTGAAAATGAGAGACATCCAATACAATGTTGGAGACAAAGTCTTCCTAAAAGTGTCCCCTTAGAAGAAAGTCTTTAGGTTTGGAAGAAAAGAGAAACTCAGTCCCCGATTCATTGGTCGATTCGAAATCATTGAAAGGATAGGACCAATGGCTCTCCCTAGTGAATTTGATAAGATCCACAATGTCTTCCATGCTTAGAAAATATCGACATGATCTATCCCACGTCCTTGAACCTGAAGAAGTAGAGTTAAATCCCGACCTATCATATGAGGAAGAGCCAATACGTATACTTGACAAAGAAGTTAGAAGGCTCCAAAACAAGAATGTTCCCTCGGTTAAAGTGTTATGGAGGCATCATAAAATGGGAGAGGCAACTTGGGAACCTGAGGCTATGATGAGAGATTAATATCCTCACTTGTTCAACTCAGGTAAATTTGAGGGTGAATTTATTTTAAAGGGGGATAATTGTAACACCCTAAACCGAGCCTAGGAAGGTTATCACTATCTAAGCTATTGACTAATTGAGTCATGTGCTATTCAATTGAAATAATTAGGAGTATGTAACATGGAGATATTAGTTAAATTGTTATAGAATTACCCTTATTAGACTAATTAAGTCTAGGATCAAATTGAAATAAAAGGAAGAAATGATAGCTAATGTCTAAAGGGATTAAAATGTTATAACCAACAAGTTAGAGTGCCAAAATTAAGATGACCAAATTGGAACAAGAATAAAAGAATGAAATTGCATGGTAATTAGACCATTTAGTGGTAGTGGAATACATGTGGCAAGGTTAATACACATGTGGCAATTAAGGGTGTTGGCTGGCCATATTGTTGAAAGAAAGAGAAAACAAAAATTGAGTCTTCTTCAACCTTGCAATAGCTATAACCAATCCTAGCAATTAGAGAGAGAATAGAGAGAGTGAGCTGGTAATCATGGAAACATGAAGTTTATGGTTTAATTGGGCAGATTTTGAATCTTTGTTTAAGTCTTCTAAGGAAGAAGAGTAAGTAATCTCACTCATTTCATTGATTTGAAGCTAAATATGAGAACTATATGTATATGAACTCTTGTTGTTTGAGTTGTGGTGCTTTTGTTTGATTTTATAGTTACATTGTTTGCTGAAAATTTGTCATAGTTTGATTGCCAATATGTATATACGTGGTTTAAGTTGTTAGAAATAAAATCAATGCTGGAAATTGTTAGGAAGTTGCTAGAAAATCAGGTACGAAATTGGTATGACTTGAATGTAACATGGCATGAAAACTGTTTTGATCACATTGTTAGTGAAGATTGTGTAAACATGCTTGATTATATAAAATGCTATGTTTTGATCACATTTGTAACACCCCTTTCCCGTATTCATCGCTGAATAAGAGTTAGGGATGTCACATGATACTTGTAAAATAATTTTTTAATATTAAGAAAATCTTATCTTTGACTGTAAAAATAGTTAATCGCGTAAAATTTAAGCTTAATAATTTCACATTCAATTTTGAACCTAGATTCAGGCAGCAACTTAACAGTTTGATCCATTAGAATATAAATAATAAAATTGCCTGAAAACTGCCTAATTTAAAATCATTCAGATTCTGAATAAAATACGATTCATATCAGAGCAGGATTCACATTTTACTATACATGCCGACTAGTAAATATCAAACAACATAAAAATTATATTACTGATACTGTTGTACCTGTTTCTGATAGATGATGTTCGCTAATGCTCCTTACTCCCAACGCTTCTCTTTTCCTACGAGTGAAACAATTACACGCTAAGTATAACTTAGTAAGGCATAAGGTAAATAACATATAAAATACTTTACATTGCATAATACTATTAAAAGCATGATATCCTTCTAAACATGTAATCTGTTATGCAGGAACATCTATGCATAAAATCATATTGTAAACTTTATACTTTAAAAGCATATATTCATCTTGTAAAGTCATATTTATTCTATAAAAGTACTATTCTTCATTATGAGCACCGTAACTGCCAACACGAAAGGCTGGATCTTGACACCATAAGGTATCGTTATAACTGCCAACTCAAAAAGGTTGGATTTCGACACTACAAAGCATCGTCATAACTGCCAACTAAAAAAGGTTTGATTTCGACACTACAAAGCATCGTCATAACTGCCAACTAATAGGTTGGACTTCGACACTATAAAGCATCGTAACTGTCATTCTCACTATTATACTTCCAAAGCAACTTTAAAACAATTCTTGCAATATGACAAGTAACAAATACCACATATACATTTCACATCATGTAAAATATCTTCGTAGGGAAAAAGTTCATACTCCAATATGTTCATCAACTTTTCATGGTATAAACCATTTGTAAACGTAAAATTATACCATAATCTTTAAAATTAGTAAAATAATATATCATGCAAAAACATGTATGCACTCAACTGGTTCATTTATTATCTTGCCTCACTAAGCTTACTTATTAATCTTTTCATTTCTTTGAATACCCGTACCTTCCCTAGTATTTCTTGCAACTGTAGAAATTAATCGAATATACTTATTACTATGCACTTACTTAATTCGAGTCTAACATTGCCAAATAAAATACTAATGTTTGCCATATCTCATTTTGGGTCCTTACTGACCATTTTGAACATTTGGCAACGATTCATGCCTTAATTTTCAATTCCTTCATTTTAATCCTTTACTTTCTCATTCATACCAAAATGGTCCTTTTTCATCAACTCAAGCTAATTTGATCATAATTTCAACAGTTTACAGATCAGTCTCCCTTCAAAACAAAATTTCCAAAACCATACCCTTGTTTCCTCAAATAGCCAAATAGGTCCCTAAACTATTTCAAATCTTCAATTTGGTCCCAAAATGCTAAAATAAGCTTCTAATGTCACAATTCCACTATTTTCATCAGCAAAAATAATTTTTGACAAATTAGTCCTTAATTTCTTGGAAAAGCCGAAATAGTCCTCAACATTTCTAAAATACATAATTTGGTCCCAAACTGTCAATTCAAGCTTGAATCATTATTTTCTATTCATTTCCATCATCAATTAAATTTTGACAATTTAGTCCCAAATTTTCTTCAAAATTTTGAATTAGTCCCTAAAGGGAATTTGACCTTCAAACATCAAATTTGAACTTCCATCATCAATATAATGCTTTAAACATCATAATCTAACCATTTTCATCCTTAATTCTCAAAACCCTAACAAGTCCCTAAATTCAAGATTAGGGTTTATAACTTCCAACATAAAATTAACTTCACTTCAAGCTTGTTTTCATCACCACTAAGCTTAATTCATCATCTACTACTTGAATTCCATAAATTATCCATAAAACCCTAATTTCTCTCTCTTCAAACCCTAATCCAAAACTTCATAATTCCATGCAATTTTACTATCAAAATGCAGAGAATGAAGAGTGGATCACTTTACCTCAAATAACATCGCTTGAATTCTTAATCAAAAAGCCTTGAAAGTGGCTAGGAATTTTTTCCCTATTTTTCTCCTTACTTTCGAAATGCATGAGGAGAAAGAACACTTTTATAGAGAAATGCCACATGTTTCTTAAAAAATGAATTTTAAATTCATTTTTCACTCTTTCCAAAATTACCCCTCTAACTAAATCAAATTTACAACCTAGTTCAAAATTATGCATCCCATTACATTTGAACTAGGTTGGTTCCAATCCAACCGGCCATCATCATTAAATAATCATAAAATATCATTTATGATTTTTGTTCGATCCAATTTCCCAATTTTCACCTTTTATGATTTTCCCTCTATCGAACTATCAACTCTAATTCAGGAATCATATATTTCCCTAATTCCATGAATAAATTCATATTTTTATGTAAAATCCTCCATTTAATAAAGTCAAACAAAAATTTGGCTCGATCCAAAAATATTGATAATTACTCAAAATCTTTATCGGGTAGAATCTTTCTTGAAAATCCTTCATTAAGCATTTATATGAATCTTTTCCACTTATTCTGAGTCCTTTTTACTAATCAAAATACTGTTATGTGACACTTCCCAAAAGGTCACCCAAAACATTTCTTTAATCTGAGCACGCTTATCAATTTTATTCTATCAAAATTTTATATTTTCTACTGCATTCTAACCTCCAAAACTATTACCAAAATCCTTATTCTGATCGAATTTATCCTCATACTAAATAAAAATCATCTTTGGGAAAATTTACACTTGGGTCCCTAAACTTTTACCAATTTTCATTTTGGTCACCAACTTTTATCTTTTGTCATTTTAGTCACTAAGTTAGCCTTATGCCAAAACCTTAGTACTAAATATCCCTTATATAACTTAGTAAATTTTTTGGGGTATTACAACATTGGTAGGTGAATAAAATTGACCTAGACTTGTATGACTATGTATATAAGTTGAATTAATATGTTAGAAGTACCATCCAAGTGATTAAAGAAGCTAGAAACTCAAACTAGTGTAATCTGCCTAGAAAACTCTGTTCTGGACAGTAACTTTGAAAAATCACCAAAACTTGTATAAAGAGAATTTAAGGCTGAAAATTTTATGGATAATGCCTTAACATGTCTAAATTCATTAGGAGAAAACATAATTGAATTCTGAAGTATAGAATGAATGGTAGAGAAGAAACACTAGGGACAGTGCAAACTGTCCTGTGTTGTAAATTGCCCTGTCTTTAAACTAAAAACTGTATTAATTGGCAAAGAATTAAAATGAAAGGACAATATGTTTAGAAGGAAAATTAAGTTAGCTTTTCAACGGTGTAAACCAATTGAAATTCTGACGTACGAAATGAAAGTTATGCATATTTTAGTAAGCAGTGCACAAGCTGCCTAGCAGTAGCAGCAGCACCTTTGGTGTTTTGAAATGAATGAATTATGTATTGTTGCCTTGTTTTGAAATGAATGAATTATGTATTGTTGCCTTGTTTTGAAGAAATGAATGTACTTTGTCTTGACCTTGATTTAATTGTATGAATTGATAGAGCAAGGAGTAAAACTTGCGGAGGAAGAAAGGAGTGGCCAAGCTAGTGGCAAACACAAAGGAATTTGGATCCAAGATTAGCTAAGCTTGGAGTATTGTGAGTGTAGTTTAATATAGGGTTAGCACCTAAGATGCAAGTCTACTTATTGTTATTTTATGCCATGTTAATATACTTGATTTAATGCTTGGTTGTGATGAAAAAGTGGAAGAATGATTTAAGCTAAAACTTGAGATGTAATTGAAACATGTATGTTGTTAAATTATCTAGGAATAAAACTGAAAACAAATGCTTGGACCTTGATGCCTTGATTGTGATTAATTCGAATGAATACTTGGATGCACCACTATGATTTAAATGCTTGTTATTATGATATAAATCTTGAATTAAAGATTTTGCTTGATGCCTAAAAAATGGCATATGTTAGTTTCTTGCTTGAAAGACAAGATTAAATTGCAAAGTGTAGAGCTAAGGCTCAATTGGCCTAAGGGCTGTATATATAAGTATGATCTTGCAATGTATCACTTGAAATGATCCTTGAATAAGCTATTGCTTGACTTAAGCATGTAATACTTGAATAAATGATTCATAATTGAACAAAGCCTTGGTTGTTAGTGGTCATAGGTAGGATGGCATGCCATAGAGTCTAGAGCTCTTTGTGTTGGGTGGACTACGGTCCAGGGCTAAGGACCTTAATTGGCGACAGACAAAGGGTAAGTATGTGTGGTCTTTGGTGACAGTAGGAGGGTTGACCAGTACTACGGTACATCTTGAGTACTATGGTACATCTTGTGCTGATAGTTCGTTGGAGACTCGATTACTTGGACAACTAAATACCAAAGGCATAAACTAAAGAAAGCAAATGAGAAATAATTAAAGAGTAAAGTTTACTTGATACTTGAATTACATGATACTTGAGCTTCTTGATACTTAAACTACTTGATACTTGAATTACATGATACTTGAGCTTCTTGATACTCGAACTACTTGGTACTTGAATTACATGATACTTGAGATTACTTGATACTCGAACTACTTGATACTTGAATTACATGATACTTGACATGTAATGCTTGATTCTCGACATGGAACTCTTGAAATGATATTTGCTTATGCTTGAACCTTGTATTCAATAACTTGCTACTTGGATTACTTGATATGTATTCTTGAAAAGACAAACATGTAAACTTGAACTAATATGTACTTAACTTGAATGGAAATGTGTATATTGCTTGAGTATGTTAATTGGCTTGAAATAAAGATTGAGCAAAGCTTGAATTGAATTGCTTCCAACTTGGACTAGGTTCAAGCTTAGCCAATTGATACATGTTAATAAAATGGTTAGAACTAGTTGCTAACTCACTAAGTACACATCTTGTACTTGTCACTCTTGTTTTCGTTCTTCCCAACCACAGGATAGTGGATTCGATCGTTGCTTGATCCTGAAGCCTGAATTCTTGAGCTCGAAGTAAGATACAAGCATAGCTAAAGTATGGTACATACTTGTTTTGTACTCCCCTAGTTGGTGGCACTTAGCTATATATAATGTCTAGTGCATGCATTTTGAACACCTGAACTTGTATATGTATATATGTCTTAAATGGGCCTATCATGTTATGAACTTGGTGGTTAATGTAAATTAAGTAATGAACTATAATTCTATGTAATGGAAATGTATCTTGCTGCGCATATAAGTATTGATATGTGTCTAATGAATGTTCAAAGTAATTGACCTGGACTATTATGTTATTCGAATGTCTTGTGAAAGAATATAGTCTCTTGTGTAAACATACCTTGTTGTAGTATTTTTATAAGCTTGAATGGTAAATGTCGAAAGGTAAGGGTGGTATGTGCTTGCTTGGAATCAAGGTACGTGCAATGGATTATGATTTGTAAGTTATGCATGAAATGATATATGTAATCAAGTTAATGAACAATGAAATGAAAATGGAAACTTGTTTGCTTTGTGGTTTTGAATGATGATGTTTTATGATGATGTTAATTGAAATTTTTGGCAACCTATAATGTTTGTAAATAAGACTGCTTACAAGTTAAGTAATGTATGTTTGGTTACTTGTTAGTTAAGTATCTCATCTAATAGGGATGAGTTAACCTATTCTTGCTTGTTCATGCTTTTATTGTACCTGGTAACGCTCCCAAATTTGCTGCCAACCCGGGGTAGGGGTGTTACAATTATATTAGACAACGTGTTTAAGGTATTGTTAGATTTTAATATAACATATATTTTATTGTATTCATGTGATTAATGAAGTTAAGTCCGAATCAAAGAAGGTTCAAGGTACTATGAAAGAAAGGATTGAACTAGGACTTAGTGAGGCATTGTGTTAAGTGGCCAGGGTGATTGCATTTTTACCTATTATATATATATGATATGAGGAAGACTTGCGATAAGTCGATCTTGATATTAATGAAAATGCATGTTGATCAAAATTATGCAAATGGCATAAAATATTAAATGACATATGTGATACATTGATATGGCATAATGATTTATGTAAGATAAATCAGATTTTAGATATTGGGTATGAACTGCCTAATATCGACTTATATGATTAATATTGATGCCTTGAACATGGAATGTTGATTTTTCCCAAGTACTATTTTGAAGTCTTTGGTATAGTTGGATATCCATAGAGTCCTAGTAGCTGCGTCATAACACTACGGTGCGAGATAGATTATTTGGGGTTGAGATTGACTCTTCGGGGTCGAGATAGACTCTACGGAGTTGAGTTAGATTCTACAGAGTCGGTTCAAACACCACGGTGTTACATAGCATAAAATGTGCGAGTATGAGGAGCAAAGGGCGTCCTCGAGTACGCACTCATCATTAGATGCTACGGTGTTGTAAGCACTGCGGTGTCGGTTATGATGATTTGTGTACCAAAGTATCACATTATATTCTACTTCGGGCTACAATACATGAAATGCATTTATGCAGGCGTTTAAGTTAAAAAAACTTAACATATATTTGATTAATAAATTAAAGGTTTGATGATATGATATAAACTGCAATTGGGACTCAATTGCCACTTTGATAATTCAGTTTTATCCGATTCTATATTTTTATAATATACACAATAATTTGTTTATTTATGTTATTTCTGTAACACCCTAAATCGGTCCTAGGAAAGTTACCACTATCTAATTGATTAACTAATTGAATTAGGTGTTAGTCAAATTAAAAGAATTGGAAAGTAATTGAGGGAACAACATTAGCTAACATAATTAGATGACTAAAATGTTATAGCCAACAAGTTAGAGAGCCAAATTAAGAGGACCAAAATGAAACAAGAATAAAACAACAAACTTGCATGTGTAATTAGACCATTTAGAGGTAGTGGAATATATGTGTCAAGGTTATTACACATGTGGCAAATAGGGTGTAATGAACCGGCCATTGTGAGGAAAGGAAGAGAACCAATTTGAATCATCTTCTTTTTCATTCTTGCTGCCATAGCCAAAATTGAGAGAGATTAGTGAGAGGGAACTCAATTTTGGGATTAGTTTAGCTCAAAATTATGGACATTGTGTGCATAGCTTCTTGGTAGGAAGGTAAATACTTGATTCTTCACTTGAATTTCATGTTTACATCTTGAATTTTGATGTGGTTGCTGCCTAATTTGATTAGGATGGAAGATAGGCATGTTATAGTGATGTTAGTTCTAAGATTCTTTGAAATTTTGAATGTTGTGATCAAATTGGTAAGAAAGAAATATATGTTGCTGGAAACTTGAATGTTCATGCTGGAAATTTGCTGGAAATTGCTAGGATTGCTGGAAAATTTAGTACTAAATTGGTATGAATTAAATGCCACATAGAATGAAACTATTTTGATCACATTGCTAGTTGAAATGTGTAAACTTGATTGGTTGGACACAATGCCCTGTTATGATCACATAGATAAGTGAATTAAAACTAACCTAGACATGTAAGAACATGAAAATACGTTGAATTACAATGTTAGAATCTTGTTTAGGGGAAACATGTAAGAACATGAAAATAAGTTGAATTACAATGTTAGAATCTTTGTATTGATCTTGATTTACTTGTATGAAATGTTAGAGTGAGAAGAGAACATTGGAGAAGGGTCTAAGGAGGAGCATTCGAAAGCTAGAAACAAAAGAGTTTGGATCCAAGACTAGCTAAGCTTGGAGCATTGTGAGTGTAGTTTATAAATAGGGTTAGGACTTAGGTCCTAACCAAATATGCATGATTATTTTCTTGCTATGGATATGCCATGATAATGAAACTAATTTAACTTGAATATAAATATTAAGGGAAGTATGAAATATGATAATATATGAAACTTGTCTACATGAATGTTACTTGAATGCCTTGGGTGTAGATTATCGAATGCGACTTGAATGTATTGTCTTGAACATGAAATGCATTGCTTGAAACATGAAATATACTACCTTGAACATGAATGGTTTGCCTTGACCATGAAACACATGAAATGGGAAATGAAATTTAAGAGCCAAGGCTCAGCTGGCCTAAGGGCTAAAGCATAATATTGCTATACTTGCTTGAAATGATTCTTGACTACATGATCTTCAACTTGTATAAGCTTGATAATTCTTGAATAAATAAAGTGTAATCGAACAACCTTAGTTGCTAGTTGAATAGGTAGAAGGGCATGCCTTAGAGTATAGAGCTCATTGTGTAGGGTGGACTACGGTCCAGGGCTAAGGCCCCTAATTGGCGACACACGTAGGGTACGTTTGTGTGGTCTTTGGCGACAGTAGGAGGGTTGACCAGTACTATGGTACAGTACTACGGTACATCTTGCGGCGATAGTTGGTTGGAGACTTGTTTACCTAGTCAAACTAAGAATGAAGGATTGTTTTAAAAGAATATAAACGAGTTAATACGTATTAATTGATTAATTACTTGTCTTGAAAACATGACACTCAAATTACTTGTCTTGAAATCTTGCTACTTGAATTGCTTGTCTTGAAATCTTGCTACATGAATTACTTGTCTTGAAATCTTGCTTCTTGAATTGCTTGTCTTGAGAGCTTGCTACTTGAATTGCTTGTCTTGAAATCTTGCTACTTGAATTACTTGTCTTGAAATATTGGTACTTGAATTACTTGTCTTGAAATCTTGCTACTTGAACTACTTGTCTTGAGACATTGCTACTTGAATTGATTGTCTTGAAATCTCGCTACTTGAATTACTTGTCTTGAAAACTTGCTACTTGAACTATTTGATATGTGATCATGAATAGTAATATTTCTTGAAATGAACAAAGTATGAATTGTGATTTATTGTCTTTTGCATCATGTGCTATTCGATTGCCTTGAAGTCCTTAGTTAGGATCATTCTTGATTAATTAACACTTAATTGATATATCAATTGGATATAACTAGATACTACCTCACTAAGTACATTCTTGTACTTATCACTCTCGTTTTCATGCTTACCAACCATAGGTTAAAGGATTTGATCGTAGCTTGATCCCGAAGCTTGAATTCTTGAGCTGGAAGCAAGACACAAGCATAGAGAAAGTATGGACATACTTGTTTTGTACTCCCCTAGTTGGTGGCACTTAATGGTATATAATGTCTACTGCATGCATTTTGAACACTTGAACTTGTATATGTATATATGTCATGAATGGGCCTACTATTTTGTGAACTTTGTTACTAATATGAACTAAGTAATGAACTAGAATTTCATGTATTGTAAGTATTTGCTGCGTATATGGTTATGTATATAATGAATGTTCAAAGTGATCATCTAGCCTTGTACTATTCAAATGTCTTGTGAGATTATATAGTCACTTGTATAAGCATAACATGTTGAATATGTATTTTATAAGTTGAATGGTAAATGTCGAATAGTAAGTTGGCATGTTGCTAGCTTGGAGTCAAGGTATGTACAAATGAAATGTTAATGTAATAAAGTTAATGAACAATGAAATGAAATGGAAACATGATTGCTCTTAGGATATTCGAATGATAGTTGTAAGATGATATTAACCTTGATTGATCAATTATTTGGAAACTTATTATGTCTTGAATGATGATTGTATCATAATGTTAATTGAAATTTTTGGCAGCCTATAATGTATGTTTGGTTACTTGCTAGTTAAGTAACTCATTTAATAGGGATGAGTTAGCCTATCCTTGTCTCGTTCATGCTTGTAATGTACGTTAGCAATGCTCCTGAACCAGTTTGCTTCCTACTCGGGTAGGGGGTGTTAAATTTTATTGGTAATCATAGCTTTTTAGTCGTTTCTAGGACTGAACTTGGCTCTCTTGCATCATATAGGATACTTGTGCCACCTAGGAGACTTGTATTGTATAGCTTGTGTCTTTGCTTAACTAAATCGAACCCCTAATTATTCTCTTTAAATGTAGAATGTCTGAAACAAGGCTCGCTCGAGATGATGAAATTCCCGTAGGCTCCTCAAATGAAAAGGATAGTATAAGGATGGAGCAGAATCCTCCACAGCAACAAGCTGAACCTAGAGTGCAAGCTCAACCCCAAACCCAAGCTGCTGCTCAACAGAAAGCTCCTGCTATAAATCCCGTGCAACAAGAATGTCTCCCGAGCATGAAGGAGATGTTCGTTCATCTTGTAACTACCTTGAAACAAGACCATTCTATTCCTCCTCCAGTTCTTACTCCAACTAGAGCCCCAATTGACAAAATGGCTCAACATCAGGTTTATACCTTCACCGGTACTGATGAAGCCAATCCCGAAGTAGCTGAGTATTGGTTAGAGGCCACTACTTGTGCTATAGCCCTGTTGGTAGACGAAGCTCTGAGCTAGTGTGAAACCACTACCTTGACTGCTCCTGCTGAAGCTGTAACTTGGAAATTCTTCCTCAATGAATTCAAGAAGAAATACATTAGTGAACAATATCTAGCCGAGCGTCAGAAGCATTTCTTGTACTCAAGCAAGGTGGCCGACCTATCGAACAGTACGCAAGTGAGTTCTGCAAGTATTGCAAATACGGGTCAGAATACATCAAGACTGATGCTGACAAGTGTAGGATGTTTATCGGTGGATTGAATGATGAATTAAGTCCAATATTCACTACCCTGGGTATCACTGACTTCCAAAAATTTGGTGAACCGGGTCATTGCAACCGAGGCAAAGATGAAATCCTCTGAGAAATGCAAAAGCGGAAACTCATGGAAAGACAAACAATCAAGGAAGGATGACAAGCCTCATTGCCAGTCAAAGAAGTCCAAATATTCTAAGGATCACTCGTCGAATTACACTTCTGCCCAGTAAGCAAACTCATACCGATACCCCAATCGATATCCAAAACTTCAGCCCTGATCATCTCTGTTGATTGTACGGGGAATTCCGGTAAAGCTATTCAATATCCTACTTGCAAGTTCTACCACAAACACCACACTGGTCAGTGTAGAACTCAACAGAGCCTATATTACTTATGTGGAGCCTCCGATCACTATATTAAGGATTGTCCTCAGAATCCTAACAAGGTTCCAAATCGAACTCCTCCAAATGCTAGCTCAGCTCATTCCAATCGAAACAAAGGTCCCAGACAAGCTCAGTCTAGAAATCAAGGGAAGGGCAAAGGACAACATTCAAATGACCCTACTCACCAGGAATCTCGTGCTCCTGCATTTATCATATTCGAGGAAAATAAGATGAAGAATCACCCGATGTTATAGCAGGTACCGTTGAGTTAAATTCGACACCTGTAAATGCTTTAATAGACTCAGGATCCACTCATTCTTTGTATGCTCAACCTTGATTGAAAAGTTAAACTTAAAGCCCGAAATTGTAAAACAAATCCTTGTAGTTTCGAACCCAATAGGGGGAATTAAAAACATAAGCCTTATCTGTAGAAAGTGTCCCCTATTCATTCGAAATGTACCATTTCTTCTTGATCTATATGTACTACCAACTTGTGAATTCGATCTAGTACTGGGACTAGATTGGTTAAGTAAGCATGAAGCCTGGGTAGATTGCCTAAATAGGAGACTTTACCTTCGGGGTTTAGGAAAGGAATCAATCCTTCTACTTGATAAGAAACCGACCTTAGTCTTTGCTACTATGGTCTTACAAGATGAACTTGAATTCGGCTTACCTAGTGTGCCTATTGTATCTGAATATCTCGATGTTTTTCTCGAGGAACTCCCTGGTCTCCCTCCAACCAGAGAAGTAGAGTTTGAGATCGATGTCCAACCTGGAACAACTCCGGTGTCCATTATACCTTATCTTATGGCATCTGTTGAGTCGAAAGAACTCAAGAAGCAACTCCAAAAGCTATAAGATAAGGGTTTCATTAGGCCTAGCTCATCTCCCTAGGGTGCTCCAGTCCTGTTTGTGAAGAAGAAAGACGAGACTACGAGACTCTGTATTGACTATAGACAATTGAACAAGCTTACTATCAAGAATTGATATCCTCTCTCTAAGGTTGAAGATCTTTTCGATCAACTCAAAGATGCGGCAGTATTCTCAAAGATCGATCTACGATCGGGATACTACCAAATGAGGGTAAAAGAAGACGATGTACCCAAGACAACCTTTCGTACTTGATATGGCCATTTTGAATTCCTTGTAATGTCATTTGGATCAACAAATGCTCCAGCTACTTTCATAGATCTCATGAACTGTGTATTCAAGCCCTATCTTGACAAGTTCGTGGTCATTTTTATTGATTACATTTTGGTGTATTCTTGGAATAAGGAAGAACATTTTGAACACCTTTCGAATCATATTGCAAACCCTTCGAGAACGTCAATTGTTTGCAAAGTTCTCTAAATGCAAATTTTGGCTATCGGAACTGTCGTTCCTTGGCCATGTCATCTCGGCAGAAGGGATTATAGTAGACCCGAGCAAAATTCAATCCATCCTGGATTGGAGACCTCCGTGGAATATTGGTGAGGTCAAAAGCTTTCTCGGTTTAGCCGAGTATTATCGACATTTTGTCAAAGGATTATCATCCATTTCTGCAAGTTTAACTAAGCTAACTCGCAAAAATACACCCTTTGTTTGGTCGGGAACCAACAACGAAGCTTCGATCAATTTAAACAAGCTCTGACTCATACTTCGGTTCTTATCCAACAATATCAGGCAAAGAGTACGTTGTTTACAGTGATGCATCTCATTTGGGACTAGGATGTGTCCTAATGCAAGATGGAAATGTGGTAGCTTACACTTCAAGGCAACTAAAACCACACAAGTCAAACTACCCTACTCACGATCTAGAATTGGAAGCTACCGTGTTTGCACTCAGAGTCTGGAGACATTACTTGTACAGGGAGAAATGCAACTTGTTCACAGACCACAAGAGTTTCAAATACCTCCTAACTCAGAAAAAATTGAACTTGAGGCAAAAGAGATGGCTAGAGTTACTTAAAGATTACGATTTGGTTATCGACTACCATCCGGGGAAAGCAAACGTGGTCTTTGATGCTCTTAGTCGTAGACCATACTCGGGTAAACCCTTAAATCTAAATCCTAGAATAATTTATTCAAAATGAACCTTTCTTGACTTGCAAGTAACCATTCGAATTAGACCTTTCTTGACTTACAAGCAACTATTCAAAAATCTTCCTTAATGATCTTTTCCATTCGTTTATGGCTTCCTTGGCTATCAATGCTCATTTTCGTTTATCCAAAGGACAAAAATTCTTGTCTGAACTTCAAGTTCAATCTAGTCTAATCTCGAGAATTAAAGAACTCCAACAAATTGATCCAGATCTTCAGAAGATCATGTCACAGCTAGACTCTGAGTCTAATTCTGACTTCTCCCTCAAGTTGAATGGACTCCTCTATTTCAACGACAGAGTATGTGTTCCTAAAAATGAAGAACTAAGAAACGAGATGTTACAAAAAGCTCACCAAAGCTCTTTCTCGATTCACCTTGGATCGATTAAGATGTACAAGGACCTAAAGCCACTATACTGGTGGCCAAGCATGAAATCGGCTATCACAGATTTTGTTTCGATGTGCTTAACTTGTCAAAGGATCGAAGTCGAGCATCAAGCCCCTACTGGATTACTTCAACCAATCGAATTCCCTCAGTGGAAATGGGATCGAATTACAATGGACTTCGTTACTGGTCTTCCTTCCACTCCAAGAAAGAATGATGTTGTATGGGTGATTGTTGATTGATTCACAAAGTCTACTCATTTCATCCCCGTTCGAATGAACATGAGCTTGGAAACCTTAGCCGAGCTATACATCCATGAAGTGATTCGATTACACGGTGTACCTACAGCTATAATCTCTGATCGAGTCCCTAGATTTGCTTCTCGATTCTGGAATTCCTTGCAAAAAGCCCTTGGAACCAAAGTGCATTTGAGCACAGCTTTCCATCCATAAAGTGATGGCCAATCTGAAAGAATCATCCAAGTACTTGAAGACATGCTACGTGCTTGTGTTATAGACTTTGGAAAGAACTGGGAGAAATCTCTACCCCTAGTAGATTTTGCTTACAACAATAGCTACCAGACATCTATTCAAATGGCTCCCATCGAAGCTCTAAATGGAAGGAAATGTAGAACTCCCTTGTGCTCGTCTGAATAGGAAGAAAACAAAGTTTTAGGACCTCAATTACTCAGAGAAACCGAGGAACAAGTTCAAATCATACATGATCGACTTAAGCAAGCCTTTGATAGACAAAAAACCTATGCAGACTTGAAAAGGAGAGACACCCAATACATTGTTGGAGAAAAAGTCTTTCTCAAAGTGTCCCCTTGGAAGAAAGTCTTTCGATTTGGAAGAAAAGGGAAACTCAGTCCCCGATTCATTGGTCCGTTTGAAATCATTGAAAGGATAGGACCAGTGGCCTATCGATTAGCTCTTCCCAGTGAATTTGACAAGATCCATAATTTCTTCCAATTTGAATCATCTTCTTCTTCATTATTGCTGCCATAGCCGAAATTGAGAGAGATTAGTGAGAGGGAACTCAATTTTGGGATTAGTTTAGCTCAAAATTATGGACATTGTGTGCATAGCTTCTTGGTAGGAAGGTAAATACTTGATTATTCACTTGAATTTCCTGTTTACATCTTGAATTTTGATGTGGGTGCTGCCTAATTTGATTAGGATGGAAGATATGCATGTTATAGTGATGTTAGTTCTAAGATTCTTTGAAATTTTGAATGTTGTGATCAAATTGCTAAGAAAGAAATATATGTTGCTGGAAACTTGAATGTTCATGCTGGAAATTTGCCAGAAATTGCTAGGATTGCTGGAAAATTTAGTACTAAATTGTCTGAATTAAATGTCACATAGAATGAAACTGTTTTGATCACATTGCTAGTTGAAATGTGTAAACTTGCTTGGTTGGACATAATGCCCTATTATGATCACATAGATAAGTGAATTAAAACTGACCTAGACATGTAAGAACATGAAAATAAGTTGAATTACAATGTTAGAATCTTTTTTAGGGGAAACATGAAGCTAAAAATCTAGCCTAGTGTAATCTGCCCAGAATGCTTTGTTCTGGGCAGTAACTTTGAAAAATTCCCATAAATTGTGTAAATGGAATTTCAGGTTGAAAATTTAATGGACAATGCCTTAATATGTCTAAATTTGTTAGGAGAAAACAGAACTGAATTCCGGATCGTAGAAAGGATTGTAGAAATGAAACACTAGGGACAGTGCAAACTATCCAGTGTTGTAATATTGTGTTAATTGGTAAATAATTACAATGCAAGGCCTATATGGTTAGAAATTCGATTAAGTTATCTTTCCAACGGTGTAAACCAATTGAATTTCTGATGTACAGAATGAAAGATATGCATGTTTAAGTAAGCAGTGCACAAGCTGCAAGGCAGTAGCAGCAGCACCCTTGATGTTTTTAAATGAATGATTATGTATTGTTGCCTTGTTTTGAATAAATGAATGAACTTTGTATTGATCTTGATTTACTTGTATGAAATGTTAGAGCGAGAAGAGAACATTGGAGAAGGGTTTAAGGATGAGCATTCGAAAGCTAGAAACAAAGGAGTTTGGATCCAAGACTAGCTAAGCTTGGAGTATTGTGAGTGTAGTTTATAAATAGGGTTAGGACTTAGGTCCTAACCAAATATGCAAGATTATTTTCTTGCTATGGATATGCCATAATAATGAACCAAATTTAACTTGAATATAAATATTAAGGGAAGTATGAAATATGATAATATATGAAACTTGTCTACATGAATGCTACTTGAATGCCTTGGGTGTAGATTATCGAATGCCACTTGAATGTATTGTCTTGAACATGAAATGCATTGCTTGAAACATGAAATGTACTGCCTTGAACATGAATCGTTTTCCTTGACCATGAAACACATGAAATGTGAAATGAAATTTAAGAGCTAAGGCTCAATTGGCCTAAGGGCTAAAGCATAATATTGCTATACTTGCTTGAAATGATTCTTGACTACATGATCTTGAACTTGTATAAGCTTGATAATTCTTGAATAAATAAAATGTAATCAAACAACCTTGGTTGCTATTTGAATAGGTAGAAGGGCATGCCTTAGAGTCTAGAGCTCATTGTGTAGGGTAGACTATGGTCAAGGGCTAAGGACCCTAATTGGCAATAGACGGAGGGTACGTTTGTGTGGTCTTTGGTGACAGTACTACGGTACATCTTGTGGCGACAGTTGGTTGGAGACTTTATTACCTAGTCAAACTAAGAACCAATGATTGATTTAAAAGAATATAAATGAGCTAATAAGTATGAATTGATTAATTACTAGTCTGGAAAACATGCAACTCGAATTACTTGTCTTGAAATCTTGCTACTTGAATTGCTTGTCTTGAAATCTTGCTACTTGAATTCCTTGTCTTGAGACCTTGCTACTTGAATTGCTTGTCTTGAAATCTTGCTACTTGAATTACTTGTCTTGAAATCTTGCTACTTGAATTAATTGTCTTGAGACATTGCTACTTGAATTGCTTATCTTGAAATCTTGCTACTTGAATTACTTGTCTTGAAAACTTGCTACTTGAACTATTTGATATGTGACCATGAATAGTCAGATTTCTTGAAATGGACAAAGTATGAATTGTGATTTATTGTCTTTTGCATCTTGTGCTATTCGATTGCCTTGAAATCCTTAGTTATGATCATTCTTGATTAATTAACACTTAACTCGATATAACAACTGGATAGAACTAGATACTACATCACTAAGTACACTCTTGTACTTATGACTCTCGTTTTCATCCTTCCCAACCACAGGTTAAAGGATTCGATCGTAGCTTGATCATGAAGCCTGAATTCTTGAGCTGGAAGCAAGACACAAGCATAGCTAAAGTATGGACATACTTGTTTTGTACTCCCCTAGTTGGTGGCACTTAGTGGTATATAATGTCTAGTGCATGCATTTTGAACACTTGAACTTGTATATGTATATATGTCTTGAATGGGCATACTATTTTGTGAACTTGGTTACTAATATGAATTAAGTAATGAACTAGAATTTCATGTATTGTAGGTATTTGCTGCGTATACGGTTATGTATATAATGAATGTTCAAAGTGATCATCTAGCCTTCTACTATTCGAATGCATTGTGAGATGATATAGTCACTTGTATAAGCATAACATAATGAATATGTATTGTATAAGTTGAATGGTAAATGCCGAATGGTAAGTTGGTATATTGCTTGCTTGGAGACAAGGTATGTACAAATGAAATGTTAATGTAATCAAGTTAATGAACAATGAAATGAAATGGAAACATGATTGCTCTTAGGATATTCGAATGATAGTTGTAAGATGGTATTAACCTTGATTGATCAATTGTTTGGAAACTTATTATGTCTTGAATGATGATTGTATGATAATGTTAATTGAAATGTTTGATAGCCTATAATGTATGTTTGGTTACTTGCTAGTTAAGTAACTTATCTAATAGGGATGAGTTAGCCTATCCTTGTCTCGTTCATGCTTGTAATGTACGTTAGTAATGCTCCCGAACTGGTTTGTTGCCAACCCGGGTAGGGGGTGTTAAAATTTCCATACATTGAAATGCTTTACGTTAATTTATAGTTGCCTCACTAAGTGAGTACTTAGCTTGTGCTATTTCACACGCAGGTTATTGGGAACTTACTAGAATAGGAGTCAAGCATGTTGATCAAGATGCAATCTGCGAAACATCAGTAAGACATTCTAATTTATGATATTTTCTAGTGGGCATGTATCAATTTATTCGTTACTAGTTTTAAAGTTATAAGTTTGATTAATAGTCAGATAAATATAAATTATTCGTATGGTTAAAGAATTACTGGTAATGATATATAATTGGGTAAAATTTTATTTATCATTCATCGCATAACGATTTTAAATTTAAGAAAGGGCCTAGGCAGTGTACTTAGTTTTCACCCTGAGTTGTATACTTGTTTTAATAACTGACTAACATGTTTTATAAACCAATTCAGGGTCAAAACCAGCAATATGCAAATAGGCTACATATACTTCAATAGTCGAGAAATGGTTATTTTATAAACTAGTTTTATGTCAGATGTTTTTTTTAAAAATTTACAGGTCTATAACTCTGTTAAATAATATTGTGACATCCTTAATGTGTATTCGTACTACGAGTATATGTTAAGGGTGTTATATTTAGTGGTATCAGAGCTACATGTTTAGTCTGTTCTGGATGCTAAACTGAGTTTGTTATAAGTTTGTCGGTAAATACATGCCCCTAGAATGTCATATTATTAATGTGTTAATTGTATGACTTGAAGCTGCTCCTCATTAGCATAAGATAGAATAAGATTATAGTAAGGAAAGTAAGACGCTACCGGATTTTTTCAATCGACGAATCTCAGAGGTCAAGAAAGGACTCATTGCGAGTACAATGAAGTGAAATAAGTATTGTAATCAACTTCAGTTTCAGTTGAGTTACCTGCATCGTAAGGAGCTGATGAGGTAATTATAAGATGTTAGTCCTTAACATCTATATATGCACTTATGTTTATAACGCCATAGGTTACAAGGAAATTTAGATAGTAAGGGCTCATATTTCAAGATAAAAAGGCAGTCGTAAGACTGTAAGTTTATGATTAAATGATATTAAGATATTCGAATATGAAGAAGCAAGAAGAAGAATGTTTACTTGGGAAATATATATGCTTAAGGGTCGAATATGGCACTCCATAAGACAACATTGATTAAGTTATGCGAAAGAAAACTGGAAAACTTAGTAGTAGGAAATTATTAAACGAGAATTATACTTAACCCGATAAAGAAAGAATGTCTGATGAAAAGAAATTTTTCTCTGAATGGATAGCAAACTTGGTTAATAGAGACCAAGAATTAAGAAATCTGAAGATTTCATTAATAATGGTTTTCTCAAGGAAATGTAAGATAAAAGAAGTTATTAGAATGATCAAGGCAAAATTGAAGAAGTAGTAACAAGGTTAGACATTAACCACTTTCCGCTCAATATGATGTTAAAGTGCTGGTAAAGTTGGAAATGCCTAGTAAAACTGAGGTTTATTATTTTGAACCCTGGATATGATTTTAGAGAAAATTCAATCTGAAGTTCCTTAGACTTTTGTTACTAGAGAGTTGGGAAGTCTTGAAGTGTTGGACTTTAGGTAGGATATTAAAGGAAAACCAATGTCGATAGACTATTGGTTTAACAAATATAAAGATGATGATAGAAGGGCTTCGTTGTGATGATCGGGAAAAAGCTCAATACGATGGTAACTTATCCCTTGTGACATAGCACAAGGGCGCATAAATTGGTTATATTCCTACCATGCCATTGTGGATTATCGCTTAAAGCGATTAATATTGAGGAACTCAAAAGGCACAAAGATAATAGTAGTCGGTGAAAGAGTAAATCCCCTATCCAGTGTAATTTCAGTTGTGTCGGCCAAGAAACTGTTGCTATAAGGCTGCCAAGATTTCTTAGCAAATGTAGTGGATACTCGAGTTTCTAAGATTAAATTGGAAGATATTCTGACTGCCTGAGAATATATAGATATATTCCCAGATGAGTTACTGGGATTTCCTCCAGTTCGAGAGGTGGAATTCAAAATAGAGGTGTTACCAGGTAGTGCGCCTATATCGATGACCCCGTATAGAGTGGCTTCAACCTAGCTTCGGCAGTTAAAGGTACAATTGCAAGAATTGTTAGATCAAGGTTTTATAAGGCCAAGTATATCACCTTGGGGCGCACCAGTGTTATTTGTGAAAAAGAAAGATGGATTCATGCGATTATGCATCGATTATCGTCAGATAAATAAGGTGACAACAAAGAATAAGTAGCCTCTTCTAAAGGTTGATGATCTTTTTTATCAGTTAAAAGGCACAATTGTACTTTCTAAGATTGATCTCCGATCTGGGTATCATTAGTTAAAGATCAAGGAAGAAGATATTCCGAAGACAACTTTCTGAACTCAGTATGGACACTATAAGTTTGTAGTGATGCCGTTTGGATTGACAAATGCTCATGCGATATTCATAGAACTGATGAACCGTGTATTTCACCCTTACTTGGATCAATTTTTGGTGGTATTCATCGATGATAATTTAGTTTATTCAAAGACAAAGGAAGAACATGATGCCCATCTTCTCATTGTTCTTCAGACCCTTCGAGAAAAGAAGTTGTATGCTAAGCTTCAAAGTGTGAATTTTGGTTACCAAAAGTTGCTTTTCTTGGCCAAGTGGTTTTGGAAAAGGGGATAAGAGTAGATCCTAAGAAAGTACAAGCTATAGTTGAATGAAAACTTTGAAGAATGTTTCTAAGGTTCGGAGTTTCTTGGGACTTGCTGGCTATTCTTGAAGGTTTGTAAAGAAATTCTCGATAATTGCCTCCCCACTGACCAAGCTATTGAGGAAAGATATGTCATTTATTTGGATGGCTTTGGGACATTAAAGAAGATCTTAACAGAAGCCCTGGTACTAGTACAACCAAAATTGGACAGAGATTATGTGGTTTATAGCGATGCTTCTCATAATGGTTTGGGATGCGTACTTATGCAATAAGGAAAAGTGGTGGCCTATGCTTCAAGGTAACTTAAGACACATGAGAGGAATTATCCTACACATGATTTAGAGTTAGTAGCAGTTGTATTTGCTTAAAAGATATGGCGCCATTATCTATACGGTGAGCGATGCTACCTTTACACAGATCATAAAAGTTTAAAGTATCTGCTAACTAAAAAAGAGATGAACATGAGGCAAAGAATGTGGATCGAACTTCTTAAGGATTATGATGTTGTGATTGAATACTATCTTGAAAAAGTCAATATAGCAACCAACTCACTTAGTTGGTAGATATTCTTTACTTTAAGAGCAATGAATGTGCAATTGTATTGGAAAAAGATTGGTATGTTAATGAGAAAACTTTAGTTTAGACCTATTCATTTAGGTCAGATTAAAGATTTCCAGTTCAAGGATGAAAAATGTTGCCAAGGCTAGAACAAATTGAAAATGGCGAAAATAAAGACTTCAAAGTTAAGTATGTTGGATGTTTGAGAAAAATATTATATTCTTGACGATGCATCCAGAAAGGAATAGGAGGTATCTAGGTCTGAAGAGCAAATATTGATGTCCAGAAATAAAAAGGGCAGCAATTGAATTTATGGCTACATGCTTGACAGGCTAACAACTAGAAGTGAAACATCAAGTACCTTCAGAAATGTGGAAACACATTTCTATTCCCCTAGTGGAAGTGGAAAAGAATTATGATGGATTTCATAACTAGGTTACCAATGATAGCGATTAAAGATGATCTGATTTGAGTATTTAAGAACAGATTGAATCAATCTGTAATGAATAAATATATTGAGCGATAAATCTAAAGTATTGTAAAGTGACGTGATGTACCTATTTTCATTGTGTGTGATTAAGATCCAAGATTATCTCTAGATTTTGGAGTTCCTTGCATAAGACATTAGAGACTCGACAGAATTTCAACACTACTTTGCATCCATAGAAGGACGAACAATCTGAAAGATTAATTCAGATTTTGAATGATATGTATAGTTTCTATTTGATTGAGTTACTATCAATCGAGTATAAAGATGGCTTTATCAAAAGTGTAGTATGAAAGAAGATTGTGATAAACACTTACGAATAGTGCTAGAAGCCTTGTTGGAACGGCAGTTGCATGCAAAGTTACTCAAATATGACTTTATCAGAAAGTATTAATTAGATCCTTTACATGTCATTACCTCAAAGGAAATAGAAATTCATGCCAAATTTGATTTATGAGAAAGAATCGATAAAGATTCAAGCACATGGAGTCAAATAACTAAGGAATAAGTCGATTTCGCTTGTTAAAGCTCTTTGGCGAAATTATAAAATTAAGGAAACGACTTAGGAAAGAAAAGAAGATATGAGAAAGTAGTTTCCTCACCCTTTTTGAACTAGGTACATGTTGAAAAATTCAAGGACGAATTTTCTTAAGGGGGAGACAATTGTAATATCCCAATTTTTGGCTAGTGACCAAAATGTAAATTTTGAAAGTTTTATGCCTAAAGTATAAACTTTGGAAAAGTTTAGGGATTAAAGTGTAATTTTAAAAAGTTATGTATTTTAACCTCGTAAATGAATAGTTTACCCCCAAGAATGAAATTTTTGTGTTACCCAGATTTTCGTACAGATTTTGTATTAATGGCTATAAAACGATAAAGTTTGAAAAAATATTCGGATAATCGAATCAAGCTAAAATTTCAAATATAGTTCTATGGACCTTAGAAGAGTCATAAAATATCATTTTATGGATATTTGGATGTTAAAAAGATCAAGAAAATTTAAATCGATCGAAATGACATAGAATGGCAATTTTGTGAGTAAGTTGATTACTAAAGGGTATTTTGGTCATTTTGAAAAAAGGGACATGGAGGGAATTTTGATATTTATTTTATGGATGAATTGTGGCTGATTAGAATCCAACTAAGTCTAGTTGGAATGTTACAAAATGGCAAATTAGAAATATAAATCTAGTTAGAGGGTATTTTTGGAAAGTAGAATTTATTGAATTAAAATTCATTTTTAATGATACAAGTGTCGTGAATATATGAAATATGAAGGAATTATCAGCAAAATACTCTCCAATATGCTGGTGAAGAGAAAAAGAAGAGAAAAATTTTATAAGCTCGATTTATGCCCCGAAATCTCAATTTTTAGGTAATCTTTCGAACTACAAAGTTGTTATACTTTTCGAGCTCTATCTTTTGATGTAAATAATTCATATAATACGTGCTTGGATGATGAGATTTGATATGAGGAAGGAATTAGGGTTTATAAATAAATTGTGGCTTTTATGATTTTATGAATCCATGGTTGATTTTAAGTTAGAATCCTGTTTGTATGATGTTAGGATCATGTTATTGAGTTAGGATTTATAACCTACATATTTTGGTTTGTATAGATAAGATTAAGGTAGATGGATTCAAGTCTAACTTAGGGTTTGTGATGTTGGATTAATGATCTAGTAATCTTGATTTGTTGTTTGGAAGCAAAACCCTAAGTTAAATACATAGGGACCATTTTGGCAAGCTTCAAAACTAAGGGACCAGATCTGATTTTTATGAATTTGATGTGTATTTATATTATTAATGATGTTAGAGACATGAAAATGAAGTTAGAATGCTAAACTGACATTAATCACATTAGCGACCATTTTGACAAATTGTCAAAATTGAATGGTCTATTCGACAAAGAGGATATGTAGAAGGAGTAAATCTGATTTTTAGTTAAAATGATGGAATTAAGGTAGTAATGTTGATTTGAGGACTAGTTTGCAAAGTTAAGAAGCTTTAATACTTATATTTGAAATTTGGTGACCACCTCGACAAAAGAAGAGAAGTTAGAGAAGTAAAGGTTTAAGCTTATTTGGATGAAGGATGTAAAGAGAACACATGAATACAAGCTTTATTCTAGTCATTTGAAGTAAAGTGACGGGACTAAATTGACAAGTAAAGAAATAAGGAGAAGTTGGTATAAATTAAAAGTTATTTATGGAAAGTTATATTGGAATTTGAATTATGGCATTAAGTTTAAAAATTCGCCATAAATTCTACAAAAATGGTTAGATGATGAATTTTATACCATAGTAAGGATTTGTTAGTCTAGTTTCATTTCCAACAAATGGAACTGATTTCGAGTTCCGAGTTAAAAGATATGAATTTTTAATTGAATGAAGGTCAGAAAAATTATAGAGCAATTTCTGCCTGGAGAACTATGTGACATGAATGTAAGGAATTTTTAGAATTTTTGTAGATTTTATTAATTTATGTGGTTTATACTGTTAGAACCGTTATCGAATCTAGTTTCTCCAGTATAAAGGAAATTAAGATCTAATATGTATTATGCCTTCTATAAGTAAATCTTTGAATGTAGTGCAAGCTATTAGAAAATGGAATTTGAAACATTTTGTATTTAAATGTTAGTTAGCAAGCTCAGAAGAATTATTGGAAGTTCAAATTGGTCACTAAGGACCATAATGAGTTTTTGAACAGTACAAGGAAGAAAGGAAAAATATTTGGAAATTTTATATTCGAATGATTATATTAGACAACATGTTTAAGGTATTGTTAGATTTGAATCTAACGGATATTTTATTGTATTCATGTGATTAATGAAGTCAAATCTGAATCAAAGAAGGTTCGAGGTACTATGAAAGAAAGGACCGAACTAGGACTTAGTGAGGCATTGTGTTAAGTGGCCAAGGTGAGTGCATTTTTACCTATTATATATATATATATATGATATGAGGAAGACTTGCGATAAGTCGACCTTGATATTAATGAAAATGTATGTTGATCAAAGTTAAACAAATGGCATATGTGATACATTGATATGGCATAATGATTTATGTAAGATAAATTGGATTTTAGATATTAGGTATGAACTGCCTAATATCGACTTATATGATTTATATTGATACTTGGAACATGGAATGTTGATATTGCCCAAGGACTATTGTGAAGTCTTTGGTATATTTGGATATCCATAGAGTCCTAGCGGATGCGTCATAGCCCTACGGTACGAGATAGACTATTTGGGGTCGAGATTGACTCTTCGGGGTCAAGATAGACTCTACGAAGTCGGTTCAAACACTACGGTGTTACATACCACAAAATGTGCGAGTATGAGGAGCAAAGGGCGCCCTCGAGTACGTACTCATCATTAGACACTACGGCATTGTAGACAGTACGGTGTCAGTTATGATGACTCATGTACCAAAGTATCACATTATATTGTACTTCGTGCTATAACACATGAAATGCATTTATGCAGGTAGTTAAGTTAAAAAGCTTAACGTATATTTGATTAATAAAATAAAGGTTTGATGATATGATATAAACTGCAATTGGGACTCGCTTGCCATTTTGCAGGAACTGTATTACAATATTACATGGCAGAGGAATGACTTTGTTAAGTCAGTTTTATACAATTCTATATGTTTATAATATACACAGTAATTTGTTTATTTATGTTATTTCTAAACATTGAAATGCTTTACTTTAATTTATAGTTGCCTCACTAAGTGAACACATAGTGTGTGCTATTTCACACGCAGGTTATTGGGAACATACAAGAATAGGAGTCAAGCATGTTGATCAAGCTGCAATCTGCCAAACATCAGTAAGACATTCTAATTTATGATATTTTCTAGTGGGCATGTATCAATTTATTCGTTAGTTGTTTTAAAGTTATAAGTTTGATTAATAGTCAAATAAATATAAATTATTCATATGGTTAAAGAATTACTGGTAATGATATTTAATCGGGTAAAATTTTATTTAACGTTTATCGCGTAATGATTTTAAATTTAAGAAAGGACCTTGGCAGTGTACCTAGTTTTCACACTGAGTTACATACTTGTTTTAATAACTGAGTAACATGATTTATAAACCAATTCGGGGTGTAACAACCTTAACGTATACTCGTAAGTCGAATATACATTAAAGATGTTACAGAGTCATTGAAAGAAATCTTGACTTGTAAATTTTTTATACCAAAATTCATCTTGCAGTTTAACCCTTTATTGATTTTGAATTAAAAACTATGTCAGTCTATTGTAGCTAGTTTTGACCCTGAATTGATTTATAAAATTCATAATTGAGTTGTTGAAATAAAAATATAATTCAGGATGAAAACTATGTACATTGTCTAGACCCTTTCTTGATTTTTTAAAATTTTACACGATCAGGATTAAACAACATTTAACTACGTCAAAATTCATAGTTATTAATAGTAAATCATTTCTCTAAGTCCATACTACCATAACAATGCATAAATATGTTATAAACTTAAACTTACAAAACAGTTTACCCACTTAAATTATTACATGCCCACTAGTCTATCAAATTACGTTAAAGATGTACGTACTGTACTTACAGATAGTAACTTGATCTTCCCAATTAACGGCTCCTCCTTGCTAGTCTATTTTCGGAGAACCTACGTGTGAAATAAAAACACGCTAAGTACGAACTTAGTGAGGCAATAATCTTATTTATCAAAATGTAAAATAAAGCAATACATGTTATACATTAACCAAGTATAGTTTCTGTCTATGTTAGTATCATACTAACAAGGTTTTCACAGTCAGTCAATATTCATGTGCAAGTCATAATTTTCTAACTAGTCTACTCTCCAATACTCCATTATTACCAATTAAATCTTATGCATGGCACAATTCACATACATGGCATATTCCATACACATGGCATAATTCACATGCATGACATGGTTTATATAAATATGGCATAATTCATATACATGACATACTTCATATACATTACATAATTCATATATATATATATATATGACATGAATTATATACATGGCATAATCCATATATGTGTCATAATTCATATACGCGACATCATTCATATGCATGACTTAATTCATATCATTAACATGATACGTGTACATGACATAATTCATATGCACGACATAATTCATATACGTAACATAATGTGTAAACATGTCATGATTCATATACATAGCATGTTTCATAAATATCTGACATTCTTCGTATACATGGCATAATTCATAAACTTGGCATAATTCATATACGTGGTTAAATTCATATACATGGCATGTTCCGTATTCATGGCATGGTTTATATACATTACATATTTCATATACATGGCATGGTTCATATTCATGACATGATTCATATACGTAACTTGATTCGTTTACATGACATGATTCTTTTATCATTGCCCAAAGTACGCTATATGAGATCGAGGTAGTAAGTCATCCTGAAATGACAGCATAGTGTCTAACGTAAAATGATTACGTACTCGGGGATGCTCTTTGCTCCCCATAAACATGAAACACCTCGATAGTGCACTCGGGCATAGTGGGTGTAGATCCCCAGGGTGCATGTGACACAATCATTTTGTCACAATATCTGTTTGATAACATGAACATAAGGGTGTAGCTGCTAAAGACTCTATGGCATGCCAACTATACCATGAACTCTCATACACAATACTTGGGCATTTCTTTCATCATTAAATCAACATCATAATCCAACATACATATAAACATTTCATATTTCATGCTTCATCATAAATATTCATGGTAAACATAGATCGTCATTTATGCAAACAATAATTTGTACCTGGTATTCCATCAAGCTTTCCATGTCGAGCAATGTATCATATAATGTATTATAGAGAAATGCAATACCATTTTCAATGTAATGCAAACATTTAAAAATGCACTCACCTTGGCCATTTATTAATATGCCTCACTAAGATCTATTGATCCTTTCCTTTGTAGTACTTCGAACCTTCTTTTTGATTCGGATCCAACTTCACTTATCACATGAATATAAATAAAGATTTGTTAGATTCACTTCTAACAATATTTCACTTAAGCTATTTAATCATTCAACATAAAAAATTTCCATAAATTTCTTTCCTTCCTTATATTGTTCACAAACTCATTTTTTGTCCCTAATGACCATTTTAATCTTCAAATAATTCCTCCAAGCTTGCTAACAAACATTAGACACAAATTGTCCCAATTTCCATTTTCTATCAACTTGCACTACCATCAAAGATTTACTTATACATGGCATAATACATACTGAATATTAATCTCATTTATACAGTAGAAACTAGATTCGATAACAGTTCTAACAGTATAAGCCACATAATTTAATAAAATCTACAAAAATTATGAAAATTCATCAAACTCACGTTTACAGAGCTGTCCTGACAGAAACTGTTATGTAATTGTTCTGACTTTTATTTGATTAAAAATTAATATCTTTTAACTCGAAAATCGAAATCAGTTTCTATTTGTTGGAAACGAAACTAGCTTCGATAAGCTTTTGAGCCATATAAACTAATAACCCATATTCAATTTGTACGATTTATGGCAAATTTTCAAAGTTGAATTTCAGTATTGAATTTTGAAACAAACCGCTATTCTATTTTCTGACCTCTCATCACTTAAAAATTCATATCATTTGATATATGAATCGAAATCAATCATCGTTTGTTTTAAGAAAAACTAGACGAATAAATCTTTACATCGATATAAAATTCACCATCTAACCATTTTTATAGAATTTATGGTGAATTTTCAAACTTACTGCCAAATCCAGTTTTCCTACACAACTTCCATAAATAACTTCAAACTTTATACTAATTTCTCCTTACTTTGCTATTTGTCAATTTGGTCCCCTTACTTGATTCAAACCACTAATATATCACTTTCTTCATCAAATAATTATTCAAAAATAATTCCCTCTAATTTTTCGTTCATTCTGAAATAGTCACTAAAATGCAAAGATAAGGATTCAAGCTTCTTAACTTTGCAAATTAGTCCTCAAATCAACATTACTACTTGTTTTCTATTATTTCAATTGAAATCAGATTTAGTCATTCTCTAAAACCTCATTTCTGAATTGGTCACTTAGCTTTGCCAATTTGTCAAAATGGTCACTAACTCGATTCAACATCGGTTTAACATTCTAACTTCAATCTCATGTCTCCAACTTCAAAATCATAAAAATTCAGATTACTCTCTAACTTTCAGAATTGCCGAAATGGTCCCTATACCTTTAATTTAGGGTTTTGCATCCAAATAACAAATTAAAGCTTACTATATCATTTGTCCAACATCACAAACCCTAAATCAAACTTGAATCCACAAACCCTAATCATCTTCATAATAATCAAAACATGTAGAGTTTAAATCCCAACTCAATAACATGATTTGAACATCACAAAAGCTTGATTTCAACTTGAATTTCAACATGGAATCATAAAATCTCAAAAACCCCAATTGAGTCCATAAACCCTAATTTCTTATGATCAAAATTCTCATAAATAAAGCATGTATTTCATGAGTTATTGGCATCAAAAGATAGAGCTTGAAGAGTAGAACATCTTTGCAGTTGAAAATATTACCTGAAAATTGAGTTTCAGGGCTTGAATCGAGCTTAAAAAATTTTCTCCCTTTTTTTCTCCCCTTAGTTCGAAATATTTCAAGAAAGATGGACAATTTGGTTCATCTTTTACTTATTTAAATCCACATGTTAAAATTAAATGAATTTAAAATTAATTTAATTAGTGAAATTACTAATTTACCCTTTTAATCTAGTGGCCAAATTTTAATCTTATAAAAAATAAATGGAAATGATTTGATCAAAATTTAATTCACCTTCAAAAATTGCCCTTAATATTTCAAAATATTTAAAAATTTACATCCTTGTCAAATGACCAATTTGCCCTCCAACTACTCTTTATTTACTAGTTTGCCATTCTTGTAAAAATTTACTAAGTCTAGTTGAAATCCAACCAACTATAATAAAATATTCATAAAATAGTATTTTATGACTTTTCCATGGCTTTTGGACCAGCCTCTGAAATTTTGATTCGATCCGATCTCCCGATATTCATAAAATACTTTTCCTGCTATTTCACCTTTATCGAGCTATCAGATTTATTCCAAAAATTCCATATTTCCATATTCAAAAAGGAACACTATCATCTTATAAAAATTTCCTTTCCTAAAGTCTTAGACTGAATTTTTCCTAACTCACTCAACTATTCTGATAATTATCGAAAATCTCCATAGAATAAAATTTCTTTTAGAAATCCTTTATCGATAATCCATTCGAATATTCTTTACCTTTACTGAGTCCAAAATATTGATTAGAAACACTTTTATGGACCTTCCCGAAGGTCACCCATCCTTTTATTTCTCTGGCATGAGCACGCTTAACAATTTCATTCGATCCAAATTTGGTACCCTTCTCTGCATCTTAATTCTTAAAACCAATATCAAGGCACCTATCTCGATCCGATTCACTCTTATACCAAATAAAATTACTTGTTCGGGAAATTTACACTTTAGTCCCCAAACTTTTCCAAAGTTTATACTTTGACCCCCTAAACTTTCAAAATTTACATTTTACTCACTAGCTATAATTTGGGATATTACACAGGGTCAAAACTAGCAATATGTAAATAGGCTATAACTCTGTTAAATAATATTGTGACATCCTTAATGTGTATTCGTACTACGAATATACGTTAAGGGTGTTACAATGAATCTATGATCGATATTGAAATTCTTGAAATTCCTATTTCTTTGTAGCTCAAGAAAATCAAGGTGAAGAATCGGCAAATCCTTTCAATTCTACCAAGCCCAAGAATAAAAAAGTTGTCATCCGGGAGCCTTGAAAGCCTTGAAAGTATCGGTGAGTGTAGTCGGAGTCTCAGGATAGCCATGGTGCTTGTCTCGATTTTATTATTGTCTTATTGCATTTTCATCATTGAAATCAAGGCATTGTTATATGGAAACCACGTTAAAGGTATCGTTGGTAAGCTTTGGTAAGCCCATTACATTGTCAAATTGATTATTGAAGCATTACATTGACATTGGTATCATTGAAACATTGAGAAAGACTATACTGATCATGCTATACAGTTATTGACGTTGTTACCGTTATTGTTATTGTTACCGTTATTGATATTGTTATTGCTACTGACATTGGCCTAAGTATTATATCCTTGGATACGAATGGACATGGGATACAATTGGCATGCCACAGAATTCATGAGATCATTGGTACGGAGTGGACTATGGTCCTTGAGCTAAGGCTCTATTTGGCGATGCTGGTGGGATGTGTTTGTGTTGGTCTTATTGGCGATGTTGGAGGATATTGACCATTTATTGTTGGCGGTGCTGGTTAGGAATTCGCGTATTCTCGTTGCATGTCGATCCAAGGAAAATAAACAAGTATTCCAAATATTGTTAAACATGATTTGAGATGCACATACGTTGTTATTCATGCTCATGAAATTGTTGAAATACATGGCATTATTGTTGACTACCTCACTAGGCTAAGTAAGCCTAATGTATCTCATTTCCATGCATTTTCAGGTTAAAAGTTAGTCGAATCAAGGATCAGAGCAAGGACGCTTTTGAAGCAAGTCACCAAGTTGTATTAATGTAAACTTTGTCCTTAAACTCCTAGCATGGTGGCATAAGGTCTAGACAAGTTTGGTTAGCCCTATTTTGTATGTACGTATGGTCCACTATGTTGAATGAGTTAAAGCATGGAGTATGGTATGTTTATGACTTGATAAAATTGGTAAAATGGCCCCAAATGCACTAATAAGGGAAAAGCGGGTAAATGGATCCATTTTGGCCTAAGATTTGACATGCTAGTAAATTTGATGTTTTTAAGCTTGCTGGTAAAATTTGGTAAACTTTTGACAAGGTTAAGGCCTCAAATCAGATAAAAACCAGATAAAATATGACATTACAAGTGCACGTGTAACGGTATGGTGATGTCGTACCGATACTGATAGGCTAAATTGGGTAAGGTTGATATGTGCATACCGCTACGGGTGATGTCGTACCGATACAGTCATGCAAAATTGGTATAAGTCTATAAGGCGTGCCGACACTGATGTAAGTGTACCGATACGCCAAATCAACACTGGAATTTTACTATAGCAGGGGTACCAGTACGGGTAGTGGCGTACCGATACCCATTCACGTTTCAATTTGGGAATTAGGGATTGCGTACCGGTACGGTAATGGATCCATACCGATATGAGGGCATCAAATCCTTGTACCGGTATTGTATTGTAATACCCCAAAGTATAGCCTGGTAATATGTTACTAAAATTACTGGCAACTGAATTTGATTTAAAAATGCACTTAAAATTGATTATTAAATAAGTTAAGGATCTATTAATAAGTTTGTAAATCATGTTAACCAAACTAGAAAGGACTAAATGGAATACTGTGATTTCGTTAGACATTGCATGCTAAATTAAAATTAGATAGAGGATTTGTGCATGTGTCATTTGGGGTGGAAACGTGTAGGAAGGTTGCAGCTAAGGGAATATTAACCCCAAAATAATGTCATCTTCTTCATTCTCACTAAAAAAGCTAAACCCTCATTGTTAAGAGAAGCTTAAGGAGAATTCATGGAATTTCATCATTTCTTGCTTGTTTTTGTTGAAGTTTCATTCGAATTATCTTTGGGAAGAAGGTGATGACGCTTTTCTTTTACCTTGTACATGATTTAAGTTGATTTAATTGTTTGAAGCCATGCGTGAATTAGATAGATTCTAAAAAGAATAGAGAACTAAAATTATGATATGCATTTCTTAGTACTTTTAATGATAAAATGGTTGTAAGTTAAGAGAAAAACGTGGATTTTGTTTAGGGACCATTCGAAGGGTGAAATTAACAAGTGAGATGTATTTGTAATCTTACAAAATAGTTAAAATGTTATCTTGACTTATTATGAAGCCTTTAGTGATTAAGTCAAATTGAACATTCGGTTTGAATTTTGTGGAATATGTAATTCCTGTTTAAATTAGTTTGTGATCACATAAATTGTTAAATTAAATTCATGAAGTGTTTTGCCTTAATATAATTGTTTGAGGACTATTTTAAGTAGTAATTAAGAATGATTTGTACATATATATATGTTTGTGGCGGGTACAAATGAAAAATCATACTGTTTTACAAAATGAAATAAAAGGAGGAATTGTCTTGGTGAATTTAGGGGTTGTTTGAATGAATTAAAACAGGGGATGGACTGTTAAAGTTCTATAGGGACTGTTTTGAATGTGTACAAATTGAATCAGGACTATTTTGTAATGAATTAAGATGTTTAGAGGTTGATTTGTACATAACATGAAGTATAAGGGCTGTTAAAGTGTAATTAGATATGTATTCATTATGTATACTATTTTGTTAATATATATATGTGATTATGAATGATAAGGGACTGATTTGCAATGAGATAAATGTAATTGGCTGCTTGGTGAATATGTAAGTGTGTACATATGAAAATAAAGTTGTTTGAATGAGTAGAAGCATGCTAGGGACTATTTCGAGTGTTTTGAAAGCATGTTGGATTTATTATTTTGTATGTATATGTATGAAATTGGATTATTTCAGTAGGAATTTAGGTGTGAATGTGAATTGGGAACTGTCATACATATACCTATTTACAAGGATTGTTTCGGTTGTTTATGTGTGGGCATATATGATTAAGTTGTTAAAAAAAGAAATAAATGGATGATAAGCATGGTTCTAATACTTTAATGCACTTTTGTTGCATCTAGGCCTAGAGGGAATAAAGGCTAAAGTAGATCTATTAGTAGATATGCAAAAAGGAGTCTCAATATGGAAGCGAAACTAGGTAGCTCAAGTCTCGGGATGGCTAGTAACCTTCCCGAGCATTTCTTGCTATTTAATTACGATACTTTTTCGCGGAATATACGATGCCCAAATGAGCTTGGAATTAAAGTAAGTATCCAAGTATTTTTGGTTTGATATGATATGTTCAAATGTTGAATTGTTTTGTTCATGTTTAAATGCTTATTAAAAACCTTATTATGCTATCTTTGGACTAAGAAATAAGTTAAACCAAAGAATCATCGTAAATGTCTTGTCTAACGAGTCTTGAAATTCAGTATCTAACTGGGAAAAAGAACGTATTAGTTCTAACGTTTATAATGTACAAGTATACCTTTGATCGAACACTCTTGTATATATATATATATATATATATATATATATGGAAATGTTTTGTTTAAGAATACTTATTAGAATACGAATAGAGTTTTACTCAATTATGATTCTGATTTGGATATGAATAAAGTATGTATATTGAATGAGATGGGAAAAACGCATAAGAAATTCATAAGAGGTGAATACATGCCTATTATATAAGGCTATAAGCTTTGATGATATGACTTTCTGTTAAGGAACTGTGTTCGATATGCCTTTAATAAGACAAGATAATTGTGAAAGCCTTGGTCTTAAGTCAGTCATAGGTATAGTTGGCATGCCATAGAGTACATAGAGCTCATGTTTTAGGGTGGACTAGGTCCTAGACTATGGTCCTTATTTGGCAACAGTAGGAGGGAAGTGTTGTGGTCACTTGGCGACAATAGGAGGGATTGACTGGTACTATGAGTACAATTTTGTTTGGCGATAGTTGGATGGGGATTCGTGTACCTAGGATGCTTGATTCCCACGGCTATGTTATGAAAACATAATAAAAATTTCAAGCTGAATTAAAGAAATACATGCTCATGAGATTATACGATGTTAACTTGTGTAATAAGAAATACATGGTTATGAAATTATATGATGCTAACTTGTGCAATAAGAAAATACATACTTATGAAATTATATGATGTTAACTTGTGTAATAAGAAATACATGCTTATGGGATTATATGTTGTTAATTAGTGAGATAAGTAATACATGATGTCGAGGTGTTATGTTGATAACTCACGTGGCAAGTAAAACATGTTTATTAAATGTCAAGGAAATATATGTTTAAACAGAATGCTTATGTGTATATGTGCATTGTTTGTATGCTTTTATGAATATGCTCATTCGAATACTATGTGTATAATTTTATACATGTATGATTGGTTTTAAGATTGATATATCTTAATCCTAGTGCTTGAATAAGGAGCAATGTTGGTCTCTTAAGTTGTTAACATTATCGAATTTTATAAATTTATGTTAGATACTTTCATGATAATTAATTTCTAAACCAATGATATGTGGACTGCTTTGCATAAATTAAAGATACATTGGACTTTTTTGTGTAAACCAATGATATGTGGACTGTTTTGCATAAAGTAAAGATGCAGTGGACTGTTTTCTGTAAACCATTGATATGTGGACTGTTTTGCATAAATTAAAGATACATTGGACTGTTTTGTGTAAACCATTGATATGTGGACTGTTTTGCTTAAATTAAAGATACATTGGACTTTTTTGTGTAAACCATTGATACGTGGGTTGTTTTGCATGAATTAAAGATACATTGAACTGTTTTGTGTAAACCATTGATAGGTGGACTATTTTGCATGAATTAAAGATACATTGGACTGTTTTGTCTAAACCAATGATATATGGACTGTTTTGCATAAATTAAAGATACATTGGTCTATTTTATGTAAACCAATGATGTGTGGACTGTTTTCCATAAATTAAAGATACATTGGACTGTTTTGTGTAAACCATTGATATGTGGACTGTTTTGCATAAATTAAAGATACATTGGACTGTTTTCTGTAAATCATTGATATGTCGACTGTTTTGTATAAATTGAAGATACTGTTTTGTGTAATTCAAGAATACGTTGCACTGTTTTGACATTTAAGTTTATATACGAATCATGTTGGATTATTTGTACATTGTATGTATACATGTGCATTTGATTTGTTTATAAATAAAATGAAGTAATCCATGTCTTAATCTATATGATTAGTGTCCTACATGTCAAGTAAACCACGTTAATGTTCTATAAGTTTGAAATCATTACTGCCATGTTCGAGCTTTGTGTTTAAGATGGGTTTGATATTAATAAAGCTTGATACTTACCTATTTCAGTTAGGTTTAAAGAAAGTATAGAGTTATATATAGAGTTGTTAATTCTTACTTGGATTATTGAACTATCTCACTAAGTCATTGCTTACCCTTTTCCTTCTAACATTTCAGGGTAATCTTGCCTTCGATACTCTTGAGAGCTTGGACGAGATCACAAGAACCAAGATGTATGTTTGTAATCCCTTAGTGTACTCCTAGTTGGTGGCACATAGTAGTTAAGCATGCATTGAGTATTTAGATTTCTTTTGTGGCTTTTCATGTATATAAGCCTAATAAGTATTCTTGTTTGTAATGGGCATTTAATTATTCCATGGTTGCTGTTATATGAGTTATATAGTTAGTAAGATGGTATGGTTATTTAATTATTCATATGTACCATAAGTTGGTAGGCTACCTGGATGTCATATGTGTATGTGGGCTGATATACATAGATCTATAGTAAAATATGTTAATCCCTAAAATAGTAACATATTACGAAGGATTAGATTGAAGGTTAAAACAATTATTTGTTAGGTATGTTAACAAATACGAGTAAGGTCTTGATATGTGAAATTTATTTGTAACTGATTATGATTAGTTCAAGTTTTAAAAGAAGAAATAACTTTGATCTTAGTAATTGAGTGTAACTATCATTCTCTTTTTGTAAATGGTCAATAATACTTATGATTGCTTGTTTGATAAGCTATGTTAAACATGATGTTCGATTACTTGTTACTAGGGTTATCTATTTGATTGTGATATGTAATGCTTAGATAGTAATCTTGGTTAATAAGATTGAGTCGAAATAACATATACTTGTAAGCTTAAAGATCTTTAATCAATGGTCTTCTATTATCCTGATCAACATAAACATTAATTGATATGTCTTAGAAATGGTTTGAAGAATCTTGTTTAATGTCTATAATGGTTTATACATTATGCTAAAAACTAGAGATCGTTGTGTACTGTATATGATATGTTGATTAATTGACTGTAAGACTTTAGAGTTGATTAATCCTCTTGATGTTATGAGTATGGTAATTCAAATATGTAAAATATCAAGTTAACCTTAAGAAAAAGTAGTATAGTAAATGTGGCTAACACTCTTTGTAAATAGTCTTTAATGTCTCCAATATTTACTCGTTGATTCAAGTTGTACTTATGATGTTCAAATTCTTACCATGATTGTATGTTTGGTAGTAATAAACGTTATAATTTGAAGTACCTAATTTATAAGCAAGTCTTGGTCTGGCGATTGAAGAGTCTCTGCTTTTTTTGTATATGTATGTTTTGTCTGCATGTGATGTAAAGTTGAAGATCTATTCAACTAGAAAAGAATTTTAAATTACCCTAGTTTCTATTCGCAAGCTTAATTGTGTTGTGATAAATCGTCTTATGTTTATTCCATAACACTTCCTAATTCAGTTTAGTCCCAAAGTTGGGTTAGGGGTGTTTCATGTATGATGAGTACCGATACGAGGTTAGGGTTTGAAAGAAAATAATATTAAGGGCGTACCGGTACAGCCTCTTGACTACCGGTACTGATATAGGTAAGTTAGTTAACTAATTTTGAAAATTTGCAAAATGGTCGCTTGTTCGAATATGGGTTAATTGTAAAGGTAAACGAGTTCCAAAACCTCTAGATTTTGTAGGCGTAATCAAGCAAGAAATTTGTAAAACGAGTTCGCATTGATTATAGTCAAGCATTTGCATCGGTTGAATGTCATTAATTCACTGTTTATAATCTAAGACATCAATTTTCAGTGCAACGATCACCGTATTATTCACCGGTAACGCTTTCTGACCCAGAATCCTACTAGACCGGGAAGAGGGTGTTACAAGTACACAAATGGCCACCGAACTTTTAGGTCACTTTCATTTTGGTCACTGAACTTTTAAAACTTTTATTAGGATCACCTAACTTTTATTCCACTTTCATTTTGGTCCCTTCCGTTACTTTTTGTTAAAAAATGCTGACGTGGCATGTTAGTTTTCCTTTTCCTTACTAAGATGGTACATTTTGGGTCCCACTTTTAGCTGATTAAATCATTGTACATATGAACCATTCACTTTCTTCTTCTCCTCCAAATTTCATTTTTATCGAATAAAGAAGAAAAGAGCAAGAAAGCAATAGAAAGCTTAGCTTAAGAAAGTTTTTGCAAAAGTAGAGAAGCTAAGGAGAAGATGTTTATCTAGTGAAAAAGAGCTTTAATATTACGAGACCCAATTGGAATATATAAGGTCGGTCCTTAAGGAAACGAATGAGAAGTTTGAAACCATGGTTGATGATGCAAAAAATGAGATTGATCTTCGTAAAAATAATGTTAAACAATCTAAAAATGAATTTAAGAATGCCGAAATTGTGAGTGCACTGATGCACATGCCTCCGATTCAGCAGCTGTGGGTATGTAACGGTTACAAATTAAAGGAGGACTACGACTACCTTTTCAAGGTGGTTTAGGAGTGGTAAAGTCGAATATGCTCTCTAGTTTCACTAGGAAGAGTTTAGCCTTGAGACTAAGTCCGCTATCGGTGTTGGCTACCCGTAGCATGAATATTGATAAAAAGGTCTTCGAGGCTCTAATTTGAGACACTGCTAGTCAAGAAAGGTCTTGATTTTTACCTCCTCTTTGTCTTCCTTTCTTGTTTTTGATTTTTACCACCTCCTTGTCTTCAAGGCTCAGATTTGAGACACTGCCAGTCAAGCAAGTTTCCAATATTAAGGTAACTCGTAATTGACTAGGTACTGATTTCAAGCGTGGTGGGGGTGTGAACCCTTCCCCATATGTAACCGACTCTCGAACCTATTTTTCTCTGGTTACATTTTTTGGTGTCAGATCTACCTAAACTAAGCGACCCGGTGGCAACTCCTCAAATTTTATTTCAAAACCCAAACTTTTTCAAGAAATTCCCGTTAAACTAATTTTCTAAAAAAAGTGGGAAACTTGAAACTCGTTTTTTCAAAATTAGTCGCTACAATCGCAGTACACCCGATAGTGAGGAATGGTCTCCCGAGGATGATGGGAGCATTTTCGTCAGCTTCGCAGTCAACGATGATGAAATCTACCAGGAAGCCAAATCTGTCTACCTTGACCATGACATCTTCAATCCTTCAATCGGGTCGGATTTGTGAATGATCAACCAGTTGAAGGATCACCGATGTAGGTTTGGCTCTTTCCATGCCGAATGTCATAAACATTGATTTTGACATCAAGTTGACACTTGCACCGAGATCACACAAAGTACAACTAGAATAGTTCTGACATATGGAACACAAAATGGTGAAACTGCCAGGATCCTTAATCTCGGGTGGTAAATCACTTAGCACCGACATGCACTCGCCTACTATAGTAACAGTTTCAACTTCACCCACCAACCTTTTCTTGGTCAGGATCTCCTTTAGAAACCTTGCGTATATCGATATCTGATCGATGGCCTCCAAGAATAGGACATCAATATGCAGTTGTTTAAGCATCTCCAAAAATTTCTAGAATTGAGCATCTTGTTTTTGTGCTTTCAATCATTTTGGAAATGAAGGTGGAGGTCTAGGCTCATCGCATGGTTCACTGGATGCTGTAGCATCCTTGGCTGTATTCTCCTTGCCATTAGTAGCAAGGTCCTTCCCTATATCAGACACATGAGGTGTATCCTTAGGTGTCAGAGCATCAAATGATGTCTTCCTTAGAGTGGAATCAACAAGAGAACCTCCCCCATACTCGTCATCTTTGGTTAATTGTGTGCCACTACGCAACATGATGACATTGCATTGCTCCACACTAAAGGTCTTAGTGACTGCAGTATCACTAGGTAAACCGCTTTGAGGTCTCATCTTCAAAACTTGGGTGATCTGCCCAACTTACGTTTCCAAGGACCGTATTAAAGCTACAACACCCTAATCCCGATCCCGATCCGAAGTCCTATATTCGGGTCACCATAAAATTGAACAATCAAATTCCAAATTTAAAACCATAAGTTTAGCCATCCTTTAAAAGCATTAAATCTACAAATACATCAAGTTAATTAAACATTATAATTATGTTTACAAAACATGAGCTCCAAGTTTAAAACATCGTATACCAAAATAATATTTCAAATAGAGTTACAGACTCAACAGTGGTAAGGTCCTATGATTACATTAGCCCAAACTAAAATAACAAGTACTATACTCTAAAGAGAACGTGGTGCTAGGAAATCCTCATCGATGTGCTCCTCCAAAGGGGGACCTGTCAACCTACACGTGAAAAAAAACATCGGCACGCTAAGATAACAAAGCTCAATGGTACATTTTTACTCTACCATAATTCGTGATTATCATAAACTAAGGCTACACTAACTAGAGATCCCTAGATCACCTATCTCAAGGCATCAACAAGTCTACAAGAAGTCCTACAAGTTCCACCATATTTTACCATACTTTAGGTCACATAGCCTATTGAGTTATCATCTTACACAACCCATCGAGTTAATACATACCTTACCCTTATCACTCAGCCATGGGGTATATAAACTATCATCTATAGCATCGGCACGACATACATGAATACATTCATACACCATCTACATAATGGCTAACAAAGCCCTACTTTACCCGTGCTCAACAACCGTTGGGTTACCTGTATTCATACAGCCGTCAGGTTAAATGGAGCATACCCGGATCACCATAGCCACAGATATGTCCTAGACATACTTGGATCACATTAGTCACAAGTAGTTGTCGATAAAATATCACATGGCAAAAGATTAAGTATTCTATTTGTCAATTCAGGAAATGATGCCAAGGATATGTCTTTTATGTGCAAGTATACACGATCATCAAGTAATAAAGCAGTGAGTTGAGTATCGTCTGCACAAGGATTGTTTAGGAATTAATTGCCACGATTAATACTTGTGAACTGGAAAATAAAGGTGATGGAAATTGGTTGGGGGAAAATAAAAGAATTAAAGGCAGGTACTAATAACACTAAAATTTGGTTTTAATGCCGAACAGATTTTTAAGTTACTATTGCCTTTATCGATGGCAATACCCTAAGTTAATTACATTTAACACCTACATGTCTATAGTGAGTTTTCAAACAATTAACTTGGTTAGGATTCAATCTTGATTCCTAAGGGGTAGAATCATTTCAGGTGTAAGTTCATCTACTTTAATATCTTATGACGAAGTCTCTCTCCTTAGTATTTGGCAATTAATTCTTATCTCTTAAGTCTGTCCAGATATTAAGGGATAATGAGCATTCAATTCTAACTGTTGTGTGACATAAAATATGATAAAATGAAGTTCAAGCAAAATATACAATAAAGCCAAGGTAATCAATTATTAAAAACCTTAATTAAGCGTTCATCGTAAACACCCCTAGCCAATTGAAAGTTTAGTTTATGGTTGGGGAAACCATCAAAAAATTATCATTTTCAATCATCATCACAAAACCAGAAATAAACCAGGAGATATGAATAAGAGGAGTTTTTTCGTTGCAGCCCTTCAATGGATCTAGAGCTCTTGGCAAAATTGCCAAGGTTGCTTCTACCCTTCTCTTCTCTTTACGGCTCTAGCTCTCCTTTTGGTCATTCTTGAATTCCTTTATATAGGCGCATGCAAAGCCCTAATTAGGGTTAGGATTGAGTCCCAAATTTCTAGTGTCGCACTCTTCGGATCCACACGATATAATAACTAGGGATGACATGGCTTTGACTTAGTGTAGTTTTTCGTGCATCGTCCTTCTTTTGCCAACAAAACTTGGCATTATTCTCCATTTCTTTACCAATCAAGCTTGGCATTCCTTCTCATACTTTTTTCCAACTGTGCTTCACATTTCCCTTATGCTTTTTTCCAACTACACTAAGCATTTCCTTCCTACGTCCACTTGCTCTAGTCCTGCTAATCCTGCACACCAAAATAAGAAAACACCCCATCATTCTGGCAATAAAAACTATACATTCCTCAACTCCTAGATGCAAATGCATTAAACTACTAGCAAGATAGACTAATATGTAGCTAAAGTCAACCAATATCATGGCAATATATGCATGGACAATACATCTTTTGAGGAGTTAACACACCCCTAAACCTAGCTCATTGCTTGTCCTCAAGTAATGCAAAACTAAAAACTGTAAAATAGAGTAAAGTGCCTCGACAAAATTTTTCTAATTAGTAACACAAGCTAGCAAGCAAAATATGGCCCTAGTTATATTCTCAGTTATCTCCCAATAGTAACACCAATAGAATTTTTAACAATTTCAAGTGCAAAAATATAACTCGAACATGAGGTCCTGAAGTGGGCATAAAGTGCAGGCAGTTTACATCCAGTACCCCAAAACTCCCTTAGTTAATTTTTACTCCCCAAACAAAAAACATTTTTTATTTACCAAGGGCTTCTTTTATTTATTTTGGCATTATTTTTTAGGTTTGCGTCATAATGTTGTTTGGCATGAGAAGTAAGAGGGAGCATACCATGAACCCCCACGTTATTCCAGACTACATCACTTTGCTAACCCATTGCACTCATACCCTTAAGCTTTTGTTGGCCTGAGAACTAAGAGGGAGCAAACCACGAAGCCTCAAGTTACTTATTATCTCTAAGGCAGATAAGTGTTCTAATTTTTTTAGCCTTTGGCAAAACATTGTTGCCTTAGTCTTTACTTTTACCATAGAAATTTTTTCTTTATTCTGAGTTTAGTTTCAAAAATCCTAATTTTTTTGGGAACTAGATGTATACTACGTGTTTGAGTGAAACCAAATTTTTCTAAGTTAGAGATCAATTTCCAAGCAACCCGTCCTTACTAAGTCTAGAGATTTCATAGTTCTTCATCGACCAGGGGCATACTAGGACTGAATCTAACTATGCTAACAAAGTGTTTGGCAAAATAATCAGTTCAAAATCAAGTCGTGGCAAAAAATATTTTCAATGGTCTGGTATGCATGGTTCTACGCTATTTATATAGCATAATGGAAAATACAAACAAAAACATAAACATGGCAATAAATACGAGGCAACACCAACCCCAAACCTAAGGTATGCATTGTCCTCAATGCATGAGAACACATATATACAAATGCAATGCATTCGTAATTGAAAACGTGAATATAAGGAATTAAAGGGGATGAAGACTCCTCTAAAGAATGATCTTGGCAAGTGGAGTGAGTCTTTCTTTTGATGAAGGATCCTCGTTTAGGTGTCACCAACTTCTTCCTCTTCAGCTTTGGCTTTGGAGCATTAGTCATGGCAATAGAGGCCTCTACATCTTGAAAACCTCATCAATCACCCTCAACAGCTCGAATGTGGCCTCTGCGGTAGGGGCACTGAAGAGGCTAGCGCTACTGGTGGCAAATCAATCATGGTATCATCAATAAGTACGTCATCTTTAGACTCAAGGTCCATATGCTGGATCTCGGTCTTGGCATAATCTTGTTGGGCATGTGATACTGGCATAGTGGCATCAAATTGCTGGGCTCGAGTATGATCGGACTGAGGGTTGGCTAGCATTCTTTCTGGTGCACGAAATTCGGTTAGAAAATTTGGATATTGTGGAAAATGATTGGGGGATAGTCTTTCTAGAGTTATCCAAATGGCACGATCTCGGGCCCCAATACCAGCATAACTAGGCATAGTCTCTTGGCATAATTTCTTGTGCTAAGAACCAAAGAAAACTTTCAAAACAAAAAAAAAGAAATAAAAAACTAAATATTAAAAGTGAGATATCCTAAGTACTGAAAAAAGTAACTCTCCTAAACAATTTACAATGATCATACTTGGTTGGAAAATGTTTACTGAATCTCCACAAGGAGGATGGTCTCCTTGGCATTATTCTGACTTCTTTCCCAATAGTGCTTCAATCTTTGACCCTTGGTTGGTGGATGGTAGGTTGTCGCAATCTTTTGTTTGAATAACCAACATGGAAAGCCGAAGAATTACTTTCCTTTGAGTAACACCCTATAAATAGGGTTAGAAGATTTAAGAGTTGGACCGGGTTCGGTTCGGATTGGTTAAATCAAATTAATGAATTAAATATGTTTCAAGTAAAATAAAAACGTTAAAATGGGAATTTTTACTAATTGGCAACGGGTTGGATTTCTAAAATGTGTTTAATAATTATATTAAACATTTTGGGTTTTAATTAAAAGCTAATTGATTCTAATTAAATGGATTTTTGATTTAGTGACTGAAATGTAAACTTTTCAAAATTGGGTTACTGGCTATTTTGTAAATGGGCCAATACTAAGAATCCTTAGAGAGCTATTATTGTGAAAATTTTTTAATAAAAAATGCCACTTTAATTGAGTAAGGAATTGATGGTTAATTGATTTTCCAAATCATTTTCCTATTCTTTCTAATTTTCCTTCAATTTTTATTTCAATTTCTGTTGCGCATAATAAGTGCTACGCAATTGTGCAAGTATACACGTCGCAAGTTATAGTATAAAAGATATCGTCTCCACAGGGATTGGTGCCACTTCAAGAATCTAGTCTCTTGCACTGTAAAAAGTAAAAACACAAGTGAAGGATTATAGAAATTTTAACTAATAACTAATCTAGAAAGCAATTAAGTAAAAGAATAGATGAATTCGAATGAGAGAGATAGGCTAGGTTATCGTGAGTTGAGGTGTGATAGCCGATTGGATTGTCTTGGTAAAAGAGTGCACGGGCAACTCAGTTGCCGTGGCAGCTTGCACGACGGGGTTGCCTTGGCAACTAATTGATGGTTGCCTGGGCGACTAGTTGGGCAACTACTTGGGCGACTGGGCAGCAACTTCAAGGTTCGGCGGAGCGTTCTTCAATGGTTTCTTCTTATCCCTAAGTCGAAACTCTAGCTACTTGTGCATGCCTTGATAATACATCCCTGCGTGAATCAAGGGTGAACACCAACCAATCTTGCGCTCCTCTTAGCCGTTGAAATCCTTAACTTATTCCTAAGCCGGATTAATCTTCACCATCATTGGATTGAATAAAGATCATATTCATTCGTTTCTTGAATCTAACTCTCCCGATATTAGATAAATGGATGAAATCACGAGATCCTCTCCCAATTCACTCGCAAACAATAATAAGAATCAAGAATGAATAAACCTTGAAATAGAAAAGTGCAAACTCTTATTACCTAAACAAAAACCAATAGTTTCTCACAACCACAAAACACAATAACCATAGCCAAGTAAATTTAGTTCATGGCTAGGTTCCAAAGAAACACAAGATAATTAATCCCTAGCATGAACCCAATCGAACAAGGAAGAAAAGATGAAGGAGGAGGCTTGTCGAAATCCTCCTTGCCCTTGATGCTTGTCGAAAATTCTCTCCTCTTGCCCTACTTGGACTTGCCGAAATTTCCCTCTTGCTCTCCCTTCCTATGGAATTGTCGAAATCTCCTTAATATTTATAGGGCTAGGCCAAAGTCCTTCTTTGAGGAGGAGTTTGAGTTGGAATTAAATTATCTTTAAAGAATATAATTCTTTATTATAATTTTATTCCTATTAGAACTTCTCCTATCTTCTTGGAATTTAACTCTTCTTTAATCTCTGCATGGCAATCAAATTCCTTTGGGCTTGGGCCTTGCTCCATGTCATCTTGGGCTTGTAAAGTTATGAATTTCGACATCCATATTGCTTTTGGTCTTTGTCGACAAATGCCATGGCAACTGGCTCGGCGTCTCCTTCATGCACTGCCCTGGCAACTAGCTCGGCATATCCTTCATGCATTGCCCTGGCAACTAGCTCGGCATTGCTTTGGCAAGTGATCCTGCACATACACACACAAAAACACACCAAAGCAGCATCTTTTCCACAAAAACTACCAATTTATGTAATCAAGCTCAACGATGGAAGGAAACATGGATTAATGCATGAATGGCTAACTATGCAACTAATATGAGCCTAAGTCTAACAATAATATGAGTAAAAAGGGTAAGAAAAATAGTACTTTTGAACACTTATCACACCCCAAACTCGAACTATTGCTTGTCCTCAAGCAATGCAAACTCATAATTACCTGCCAAGACTTCAAATTTTCACAAACTTAGCTTTGAACTTGATTTCAATTCTCTGAACCGGGACACAAAGTATGATTGGCTTTTTATTTTTCGGAAAACTGAGGAGTTACTCGGAATCAAACTATAATGCTTGTGAGTGTGTGCGGAGTTGTGTGCAAGTTGATTTTTCGGATTCTATGCAAACAATAGGTTTTCAAATTACTTTATTGGGTTCTTTTTAACATGTTTTAACTAGAGCCAATTTTGGGCACCTCTAGTGTTTTGTTTTTAGTTTTCTTAAGTTAATTTAATCGACTAGAGCCGGTTTCGGGCACCTCTAGTTAAAAATTTTTTTAACGCCTCCTAGAGCCAGTTTCGGGCACCTCTAGTGATCAATTTTTTTAGCACATGCTAGAGCCAATTTCGGGCACCTCTAGCATTCATCCAATTTTTATTCTAATCCCCCAATTAGTTAATTATCAACCTAAGTTTACTAGAACTCCTTAAATCAATCAAACCACAACAGTGTTTCATCAAATTTAGTATCATAGTAAAATTCTAAGTTTTTCCATGGTTATCCTAGAATAAAAGTTCTATCAATTAAGTGCATTGACAAAGTCATCATCGAATATTCATCAAATCTAAGCAATTCTTGTTCCAATTTAAAGGCATGGCAAGCAATTTATGTATCCTAAATGTAATACTTAAGTGTAACTAAACATGGTAATTACTAATAACAATCCCCCCCAAACTCGAGTGAGGCATTGTCCTCAATGCATGCATAAAAATAACGAAAAATAAAAATAAAAATGCATACGAGGACTTACTCCAAGAGTTCGTCATCGTAGATGATTAGTTTCCTTCTAGTCGGTGTCTTGATTCTTTTGCTTGAACGCGATGGTTGTTTTCTTGTTGCCGGGATGTCTTTAGCTTTGGTTGCCGTGGCATCTTCAGGTTGGTTGCCGTGGCATCAGCTTTGTCTGCAGCATCGATGTAGGTTGCCGCGGCATCTTCTTCATTGGTTGTTTGGGCAAGGATCTTGGCAGAAATTTCCTTAGCATAGTAGTTGTGAGTCTTGTTGTGAAAAAAAAAACAAAGAAAACCTGAAAACTAAAGATAATGAAGAAAAATAAAATATCTCCTAAAAATAAAAATGAAAATAAAAAGAAAAAAAAAAAGGAAATATTGAAAGGAGAGCATGCTCATGCATCTCCTAAGTTGACCACTTCCTTGTTACGTTCCACATGGGCACCATTGTAGTGCTTCAATCTTTGTCCATTAACTTTGAATTCATGATTGTCGAGATGGACTTGATTATTACGGCACCATGAGAGAATGGTTTGACGACTTGAATGGTCCCGACCATCTTGATTTCATCTTTCCGGGAAAAGTTTTAGCCGAGAATTGAATAGGAGAACTAGTTGCCCTGGCGTGAATTGTCGTGGCAATAGTTTCTTGTCGTGCCATCGCTTTGTTTTCTCCTTGTAGATTCGCATTGTTATAGGCGAGTGTACGAAATTCTTCTATCTCATTGAGATCCATCAAGCGCTTTTGTCCGGCACTTTCCCAATCCATATTCACGGTCTTGATTGCCCAAGACGCCTTGTGCTCGATTTCCACCGGTAGATGACATGTTTTACCATAGACAAGTTGGAAGGGGACATACCTAATGGTGTTTTGAATGCAGTCGCGATATGCCCAAAGTCGTCATCTAGTCTTAATGACCAATCCTTCCTTGAGGGATTTACAACTTTCTCGCGTATTCCCTTCAACTCCCGGTTGGAAATTTCTGCTTGCCCGTTGGTTTATGGGTGATATGCCGTGGCGATCTTGTGTGATATGCCGAAGCGTTGCAACATCTTGGCAATTAGTCTGTTGTCAAAATGCTTGCCCCCGTCGCTGATAATTGCTCTCGGTATCCCAAACCGTGTAAATATGTTTTTCTCACAGGAATCGCTGTTGCGGTCTTGGAATCATCGTTGGGAACTACAGCTGCCTCTACCCATTTAGACACATAGTCGACGGCGAGTAAGATGTAGAGGTTGCGAATGAAGATGGGAAAGGTCCCATAAAATCGATCCCCATACATCGAACAGTTCTACCTCGATGATGTTCGGAGTGGCATCTCATGTCGTCTAGAGATATTGCCCGTCCTCCGCAACAATCACATTGCTTGTAAAAGTCTTGGGCATCTTTGTACAATGTTGGCCAATACAAACCGGATTGCAAGACTTTGGCATGATACGAGTTCCTCCAAAATGTCCTCCATAGGGTGAAGAATGGCATTGCGGAGTACATTATGTTGCTCTTCTTGAGGACACATCGGCGTATAACCTGATCTGCACATTGTTTAAACAAAAGAGGCTCGTCCCAAAAGTAATGCTTAGCATCATGGCGGAACTGCTTCTTCCCTTGGTGAGTAATGCCATACGGAAAAATACCACAAACAATGAAGTTAACTAAATCTGCGTGCGGTATTGCCGAGGCATGTCTTTGCCGTAGTGTCTCGCTCCCAAAATTGCCGGCGTGTCGTCAAAGACTGCTGCTGCGGCGTCGAGAGTTGCCGAGGCGTGTGCATCCATGGTTGCCGAGGCGTCATGGGATGCCGAGGCGTTGAGGGTTGCCGAGGCAATTAGAATTTGTTCATCCGGGAATGCATCGCATATCTCTAGATCCGCGTCTTTCTCCTTATTGCGTTCCAGACGTGATAAGTGATCGGCCACTTGATTTTCTGTTCCTTTCCTGTCCTTAATTTCAATATAAAATTCTTGTAAAAGTAATATCCAACGAATCAAATGAGGTTTAGCATCCTTTTTAGCAAATAAGTATTTGATTGTCGAATGGTCCGTATGAACAATTACCTTTGTACCAATTAAATAGGATCGGAACTTGTCAAATGCGAAAACTACAGATAGTAACTCTTTCTCTGTTGTTGTGTAATTCACTTGAGCATCATTAAGAGTTTTACTAGCGTAGTATATCACATGGAAGGTCTTACTTGTGCGTTGGCCTAGGACTGCTCCTATCGCGAAATCACTTGCATCACACATGAGCTCAAAAGGTAGCGTCCAATCTGGTGGAACGACAATGGGTGCCGAGGCAAGCTTTTTCTTTAGGGTTTCGAATGCTTGAGTGCAAGAATCATCAAAATCGAAGACTTTATCCTGTTCAAGCAGATTACACAAAGGTTTAGTGATTTTAGAAAAAAATATGAATGAACCTCCTGTAAACCTGCATGTCCGAGAAAACTTCGAATTCCTTTAACCGAATTTGGTGGGGGTAATCTCTCGATCACGTCCACCTTGGCTTTGTCTACTTCAATTCCCTTGGATGAAATCTTATGGCCGAGCACTATTCCTTCATCTACCATAAAGTGGCATTTCTCCCAATTGAGGACTAAATCTGTTTCTTCGCATCTTGCCAACACCCTTTCTAAATTGCCGAGACAGCCGTCGAAGTCATTACCAAAAACCAAAAAATCATCCATGAAGATCTCAAGGAAGTCTTCGACCATGTCTGAAAAGAGCGCCATCATGCATCTTTGGAAGGTTGCCGGGGCGTTACACAATCCGAACGGCATCCTTCGGAAGGCATAAGTACCGTAGGGGCATGTTGGCTACGAATTATACTGAGTTTGATGTCCTGGTTTCCCGAGCAAAAGACATAGAACAAAATTTGGGATTGTCTTCTCGATTAGGGAGTTCTTCTATAGGGAGAAAGAATGTTGATTTAAATGTTGGTAGAGATTGATATAAGAAGCATAGGGATAAGAGGTATCGTCTGAATCAGAGACGTGGAGAGAATAGTATTGGGCGTAGACAGCATGTTCAGAATAACTTTGCTCGAACACCTAAATGTGGGAGATATGGTAGACGGCACACGAGGGAGTGTTGGGGTACTCTTGATACTTGTTGTGTAACCCCCTCAACCCGACCTAGACACGCGACCAAACCAAGAGAACTACATTAGGTTTGCCAAAGCAAGCCGCTGAAAGGTTACGAAAAGTCGATCCATTTTTTCTTTTTATCTTGCTAGAGGCAATTTATTAATCCTATGTGTACATACTCACAGCGGGTGAATTTTCAAAGGAAACATTTGATGGAGAGCCTTCAATTGCACAACACACATTTTAGGTGCCAAAATGCAAAACTTTTAATTTACACGCCGAAGGTGAATTTAAGATTACCAACCTTTAATTAGTCAGATTACATGTTCACATGACAAAGATTAGCTCAAAAAGACCCTCCATACTCATACAATTGAGCCCACATCAATCAAGGACCAAAATGAAAGAAAACAGAACTTCACCAAAGCCATTAACTAACTTAACTACCTTGACACACACTTGAGTATCGGTACACCCTTTCCATTTCAAATTCTAAAAATTCCAGTAGCCAACTCTCGTACCGGTACGACCCTGCGTACTGATACGCCTTACCAAAACCCAAGGCTCGTACTGATCCTTAAACCCATGTACCAAAACCCCATGCCAAACTTAGCCTTCCCGTACCGGTACACTAACCCGAGTATCGGTATGCTACTCTTAAAATGCACTTCCGTATCGAAACGCCTAGCCCGTGTACTAGAACCACAAGCCTGAAATGGCTTCCCATAGCGATACACGAACACGCGTACCGGTACACCTGGACCTGAATGGTCAAAAATGACTGGTTTAACATGCTTATTCTAAAACTAAATCATTTCATCATGGCACAAACTCTCATGCAACATTACCAAGATGCAACAACAACCTAAACATCATAAGTTCTGCAACCAATTAGCATTCATACATCCCATGATATTCTAAAGGTATGCTTCCCAAAGACACTTTTCCAAACATCCTAAAATACACAAATAGGCCAATCTCAGCATATGCATCATATCAACACAACCTAATCAACATAATAAACTTGCTTAAACCATCACAACATGGCAATCAACAAGGAAGCTATAGATGCATACCTAAGCAACCATTTATCCACAACTACAAGCAAGTATTAACATCAAGCTTAGTAACATCAAACCATCCTTAAAACCCAGCATAGAAACATAAAATCTATAAGAAATCAAGATTACAACTCCCAAAAAACATGGCGAACACATTGCCTTATTAACCGAAACATAAACCGAGTTCATACTCAAACTTGAAAATGTCCTTGGATCACTTAGCCTTGCCTCTTGCTGCCCCTAAACCTTAATGTTCTGCATTATTAAGAAAAAGAGAGCTTAAGCATACTTGCTTAGTGAGGATGCTCATAAAACAATGATGCATTAAAACCATTAGAAAACCATAGGCTTGTTCACCAAAAACATGCTTACAACCAAAGCGTTTTTCCATGATTCCAACCGAATCAAAACATAACAACCTTTATGTAACACCATGTACATTCCATGCTTAAACCCAAAGCATTAAATCATAAACCATGCTTAATTCTCAAAGCATTAAATCACAAACCATGATTAAACCTCAAATCATTAAATCATAAACCATGCTTAAACCTCAAAGCATTAAAAATAAGTTCAACACATGAATCTCCACATATATTGGCATTTTTAGTGACCCGGATAGACTACCCTCTATCCACACATATTGGATACACAGGTCTCTCATATCATGCCTAGTTAGACCACATGATATCCCAAACCTTGCCTACTCAGACCGCAAGATTTGGCACCCTCGCCTAGTTAAACCGAGAGCTTAACACCCTTGCCTAGTTACACCGCAAGTTTTCCATCTTTGCCTTGCTAAGCCGCAAGATTTGACAACCTCGCCTAGTTAAACTGTGAGTTTTACCTCCTTGCCTAGTTAAACCGCAATATGTTATTACCTCGCCTTGTTAAACCACGAGTTTTACTTCTTTTCCTAGTTAAACTGCGAGTTTTACTTCCTTTCCTAGTTAAACTGCAAGATTACCATCAATTTGGTTGCCTAGTTAGACCGCATGCCCCAAATCAAGTCCCAACAGTCCGAGTGGCCTTGTTAAACTGCCATACCTCAAGGACCCATGGCCACGATCGATTTTGTTCATATTTTATAGTGCACTTTAATCCTATGGCATGCCAACTTTATCCGACTGTTTTCTCACCATGTCACATAGCCAATATACCATTTACAAACCATTTACTTACTGTTGTACAATGCTGTAGACTGTCTAAGTGAATGCTGGAAAAAGTGGCAAAAAATATGCCTTGGAAAATATAAGAATATGCCAGAAGGAGTCTTTTGCGTGCAAGTATACTCGGTCTACAAGTAATACAGCTGGTAAGCTGAGTATCGATCCCACAGAGATTGACTTGGAATTCAACTGCCTTAATTTTTACTTGCCTTAAGAAAAAGTTGATTTGATTTGAAATTGGTTTTGGAAAATAATTAAAAAGACGTTGGCAAGGAAGGTGTTTTAATGGATGATGAGCGTTGGCAGGGAATGCCTAGTTTTCACGCAATTCATGTCGTGCCAGCCTTTAACAACAACCTATCTTGGCATTGTTTGTCGAGCAGATTCACAATTAGCAAAGCCTCTCTCGATGGTCATTGCCCTAAATTGATCATGTAAAAGCCCCTATATCTTTGTAGTGTTTGTTTTTAAATAAACCAATTTGATTAAGCTCCAATCTATACTCCTAAGGGGTATATTTCACTCCCGAAGTAAGTTCATTTACTTGAACGACTTCTCTCGAAGCTTCTCTCCTCAGTATTCAACAACTTATTCGTTGCCACCCCAAGTCTATTAAGATATTGAGGCACAATAAGCCAACAGTGCCAGCTCTCGCTTGGCAGAGTATTTAGGAAACATTAAAGTATGCTAAATAGATAAAACCGTGCCAAGGCAGATTTATTATTAAAAACTAAAGTATGAAAATAACATAAAACCCAAACATCCCCCACCAACTACTAAATTAGTTCATGGTGAGGGATTTAACCAACAATCCATAAATGTTTTCGAGATACATCATCCCTAAAAGCAAAGATAAAATAAATTGAAAGAGAGAATGGGCTAGAAGGGGTCTCTCGATGCAGCCCTTCAAGGTCTAGGCTTCTCGGCCAAGCTGGTCGGACCACCCTTCTACGGTGCAACTGGTCGTAAATCGTTATACACCAACTCCTCACGATCCAATCTCCTCTTAATTCTATATCGATTGGTGTTTAAATAGGCGTGCGGAGAAAGGATAGCATTAGCTCTTCAAATTTTGAATTTCAACTGCCCAAGGGATAAGGTGTTATCTTCTTATCCAATTTTAAATGAGAGCTGATCAGGATAGGGCTGACATCATATTGTCGATGCTGCCTTGGTGTCCAAGCTTGGGATGAATCTGCCAACAAGTCTTGGCACCATCTTATCCGCTATTTTTTTGGAGATTGATCCAATTGTTATCTTTTTGAAGCCTGATCATGTCCTATTTTTTTGGGGTCCAACAGCCTCTTGGCATAGCATCAAGTTCACTTCTCTGCCAACCGGTGCCTGGCATTGTATGGTCCACCTCTGCCAATAGCACTCGGCATTCTCTCTGGCGCTCCTTCTTGTGTTGCTTTTCTGGGCCAAATCCTATGCCAAACCTGCAAAATTGCCAACAAAACAACCCTTCACACTGGCATAGACATAATTCTAAACTCCTTATGCAAATGGATGATTCTAACATCCTAATGAAACTAAATGTACCTAAAAACAAGCAAAAGCATTGTAAGATTGGCATTAAAAATAGTACTGCTGGAGAGGTAACACACCCCCAAACCTAACTCATTGCTTGTCCTCAAGTAATGCAATCAAAATAAAAACAAAAACTGTGAAAATGTTACCTCGACAAAATTTTGGTTGAATGCCAACACGTGCTAGCAAGAATAGTTTTGGCTCTATTTATGTCCTCAGTATCTCAGTGCAATAATGCCAAGCAGGTAGTAATTCAAGTGCAGCAATATAACTCTAGTCTAAGTTCATGAAGAGTGCATGATGTGTAGGCAATATGCACCAAGTATCCTTTCACTCCCTTAGACAAATTGTACTACCTAAACTCACATTATTTTTTTCATTTCATTTTTTCTTTCTTTGCTAAGGGTTTCTGTTGGCATTCATTAAGCTTGCTTCGTGACACTATTTAGCGTGAGAGATAAGAGGGAGCATACCACGAACCCCCACCTTAATCTAGACATCACTAGGCTTTCTCTTCAACTCATACCCTAAGGTTTTGGACTTAAGAACTAAGAGGGAGCAAACCACAAAGCCCCAAGTAACTTATTATCCCTAGGTAGAGGAGAGTTCATTTTTTTTCATTGCCCTGGCAGAACATTGCTGCCTTTTTAGTTTTTTTTACCCTAGCATCACTATTTTTTTCTTTTTTTTTAATCTGAGCATAGTTTCAAAAACTCTAAGTTTGCTAAGGAACTAGATGCATACTACGTGTTAAGTGAAATTTTAGTTCCCTAAACTAGAGAACAATTGCCAAGATAACCTGGCATACTACTCTGCTGGCATGGCATGACAACTAAAGATTAGAGTTTCCTTATTGGAGAGATACCTAGATCAAATTAAGCTTGCCTAACAAATGTTAACATTTTTTTTCAAAATTAAACAAAGCAAAATTTTCTTTTTCTTTTTTTAGTGGTTCAATATGCATCTATTATAAATGACCTAAATTGCATGGCAACATAAATTAAACATGAACTGCATGGCATAAATGTGAAGAAATGCACACCCCCAAACCCAAGATGTGCATTGTCCCTAATGCATGAAACAACACATATATACAAAAGAACAGAATAAAATGCATGGTCATGTGAATGCAATGGAATGAAATGTAAAGGAGTTTAGGAAGAAGATGACTCCCCTTCAGAGACTATTTGCCGTGCGGCACGAGTTTTTCTTCTCACAAATTGCCCTCGATCAGGGGCCATGTGCTTCTTACTTTTTAGGCTCGGTTTTGAAGCGGTAGTGGAGGCTCCAACTTCCTCATTTTCCTTGGCAGGATATGATGCGACAGGTGCATCGGTGGCATCAGATGGAGTATGGATACTAGGTGTTACTGGCAACTTGGATTTGGTTTCCTTTGATTCAGATGAAAACGGAATACTCGACTTCAACTGGAGACAACGAGACTATGGCATCGGACAAAGTATGAACTGGACTAGCTGGCATTGCATTATTGCTGGCAGAGAGCTCGACAGGGAAGTCTAGAAACTCTAGCATAAAATTAGTTGATAATTTTGTAAGAGCTTCTCTGGTCACAACATCCCTGGCCTGGATGTAGTGTCGCATCATGATATTGAGCTCCTCAGCCTTCTCTAGTTTTTGGAGAATAATCTCTTGGTGTTGGTGAATTTGGGACTGCTGTGCTAATGAACTATTTGGAACATTTCTCGCATGGTTGTTGGCGCGGCCTTTGACTCCTTGGGCTTTGACATAAGTGCCCTTGCCTTTCCCTTATCCTTGTCTTTGTGCTCGACAGCATCTAGATTTCTCCATATAGCAGCAGTAATTGTTGTTCCTTTGATCGTTTGCCCTTTTATCTGTATCAAGCTTTGGCACATCGTGGAGCATACAAACGTTAGAAATCAACAAAGGGTAAAACAAGCTGGCAGTACCTTTTGCTCACACTTGTAGGTTTCCTCAATAATGAGCTTGCCAACATTGATCTTGTGCCCCATAATAATGGAGTGCAACAGGATCATCATTTCTTCCGAGACGATCTCGTTATGGGATGTGGGCATCAGATTCGCCTTGAGAAAATGATTTCATCCTCTCCATTGGGGTTTCAATGCCAGCCTCTTCAGCGTACGGTGCCCCTTGGATGACACTGTCCATGCCATGCCAGGCTCGTACAGATCTGCCAGCAGCCTCTTTCTCTTGGCAACGTTCATTGAATCAACATACTCAAAATACTCATCCTCTACACCATCTAACTTAAACATATTATTGATATACCCTTCATTGAAACGAACACATTTACCTCTAATCATCAAGAATGGTGAATCCTTGGTCACAAGGTGCGCATAGAATCTTGGATGATTGTGGCATAAACCTCTCCTTTTTCCTGGTAAAACTGGGTTCATTTGTGCAAGTTAATCGTAGACATGACTTTCGGAGGGAAGCCATTGTTTGTCTCTTTGTTGAGGTCAAAGTGCTTCTCGTAGCAAAAACTCCTCGAGGCAAAATTGGATTCAAACTTTTTCTCGATGTGCTCGTTGAAGAATCGCTTGAAGGGAGTAGAGGAAGAAGCCATTGAAACTCGTTAAAGAAACTTGAAATGGTGATGAAAAAATACGATTTGGATTTTTTACTTGCTTATCAAAAGGAAAGTAAAAGTTAGAGAGTTGTTTGGGTTTCTTTTAACCTGCTAGGTGAGAAAGTGAAAGGTTTTGGGTTGGTTGAGTGTTTTAATAGGAGTAGTAATTAGGGATAATGATGGTAGAGAAAAACAATTAATTTAAAATAAAGAAAAGGATGGAGTGATAAGGTGATAGGTAATAAGATAGGGTAAAGATTGGAGTGATAAGGTGATTGATTTGAAGTTTAATTTCCAATCAAAATTTTGGGCTGCTAGGGTTTAAAGTCAAATAAAAATAACTCTCTTATTTTACTGGGCTAATAAAACTAGGGTTTTTTTTTCTCTTCTATATTTTGCACTGCTACATGCCAAGCTACTCTGGCATTGCGTCTAGCAGATTTTTCTATTGAAGCGTTTGCCCCTTCCAGCAATCCTGGCATAATGAATATACACAACTCAAAGGAAACCTTTCAACACAGTAAAATAATGAAAACATGAAACTTAAAAATAATGAAAAACAATTAAAAACCTAAAAACCTAAAAAAACACTAACTTAATATTTACAAAAGTTCAAACCTGGTGGTGTTTTCATGTTACCTCTGCCAAGATGATCACCTCTTTGGCATTGTTATGATCACCTTCCATGTAGTTCTTTAAACGTTAGCTATTCACCTTAAAGATTTCTCATGTCTTCGAGTTCTTAATGTCAACAGCTCTATGGGCATAGGGCTTCACAACTTCATAAGGGCCCGTCTATCTCGATATGAGTTTCCTTGGAAACAACTTAAGCCGTGAGTTCAATAACAGAAAATGTTGGCCCACCTCAAACTGTCTTGGCATTATCCTACTGTCATGCCATCATTTTGCTTTTTCCTTGTAAATCCTGGCATTCTCATAGGCTAGCGTTCTGAATTCCTCCAACTCATTTAGGTCTAGTAACCTCTTTTCTCTAGCATCTCTCTATGCCATGCCAAGTGTTCTGATGGCCCAGTAGGCTTTATGCTCAAGCTCCACTGGCATATGGTATGGTTTTTTGAAAACAAGTTGAAATGGTGACGTACCCAAAGGAGTTTTAAATACATTCCTGTAAGCCTACAAGGATTCTTCTAGTCTCAAGGACTAGTCCTTCCTTGATGGATTAACAATCTTCTCTATGATGTTTTTGATCTCCTTATTTGAAATCTCAACTTGCCCGCTTGTTTGTGGATGATATGTCGTGGCAATTCTCTACTGTATACTATACCTGTACAATGCTTTAGAATTTAGATTGCATTTAAAATGAGCGCCCTTATCATGAATAATCACTCTAGGGGCGCCAAATCTAGTGAAGATATGCTTATATAAGAACTTGGAAACAGCCTTGGCATTGTTTGTTGGTAGAGCAACAGCTTCTACCGACTTAGATACGTAGTCAACAGCCACAAGAATGTATACATTACCAAATAAGGGTGGAAAAAGGACCCATAAAGTCTATCCCCCATACATAAAACAAGTCCACATGCATAATGTTTTGAAGCGGTAGTTGGTGTCTGCCAGAGATGTTTCCTCTCCATTGGCATTGATCACATGCCTTGGCATACTTGTGGGCATCCTTATATAGTGTGGGCCAAAAGAATCCTGATTGCAGTACCTTGGCAATAGTCTTTACCTAGCAAAGTGACCTCCATATGGTGCGGCATGGCCTAGATGCAATATGTTTTGTTGTTCATCCTTAGGCACACACCGGCGGATGACTTGGTCAGCACACTGTTTGAACAATATTGGCTCGTCCCAATAGTATTGCCTGACTTCCCGCGTGAACCTTTTCTTGGCATTGTATGCCAAGTCTGGTGGCAGAATTTTACTTACCAAGTAGTTGACAATATTAGCATACCATGGCATGAACTGTAAGCAAATACTCGTCAGGAAATTCATCTCTTATCGAATTGGTCTTGCCATCTTCAAGATGATGCTCTAAACGTGAGAGATGGTCAGCTACTAAATTTTCACTGCCCTTTTTGTCTCAGATCTCAAGGTCAAATTCTTAAAGCATGAGCGTCCATCGGATTAGTCTGGGCTTGGCATCCTTCTTTGCCAAGAGATACTTCAATGCCAAATGATTTGTAAAAACCACAACTTTGTTACCAATTAAATAAGATATACATTTGTCAAAAGAAAATACAAGCGCAAGAAATTCTTTCTCGGTCGTAGAGTAGTTCAGTTGTGCTTCGTTCAAGGTTCTGCTGGCATAGTAGATGGCATGGAAAACCTTGCCATGCCTTTGTCCCAAGATTGTTGGCATCACACATGAGCTCGAAGGGCTCATTCCAGTTCGGTGCCACAACTATAGGGGCATTGATTAACTTCTCTTTAAGCTCCTGAAATGCTCTCAAACAAGAATCGTTAAAAATGCAAAAGTTGCATTATGTTCTAACTGTAACCCCCTTGACACGGCGTTGTCGCGAGATTGAACCGCGCGAGCTACATTAGGTTTACCGAAGTAAATCGTAAAGAAAATACTAGAAACACGTCTATTTTTTCCTTTTGATCTTATCTAGATGTTGGTTATTACCCTACATGTGCATGCAAACAATGAAAGAAAACCCAACTCAATCAGGCATTGAATCGATATCCAATTGACTACAGTACAAAAATAGGGACCAAAACGTATATCTGCGTATCTATAAAGGTTTACTTATAATTTGCTTTACTATTCCTCAATTAGTCAGGTTACAAGCATACATGTCAAATTTCAACTTAATACAATCATCCGAACCCATCCAATTGCATACATAACACCGAGGGACCAAACTATAATTTATATTATTTTGAAGGACCAATATCATAATTAAAGTTACCAATCCTCAATTAAACCAATTACATGCATACTAGTGAAATTTCAAGTCAAAACAATCATTTAAACTCATTTAATTGCATGTATATCACTTAGGGACTAAAACGAGAGAAAACAAAAACCTTAAAACATACTTTTAACTAACTTAGCTGCCACCCGTATTGATACGCGGGCAAGTGTATCGGCACGCCTGAGCTTTTACAAAATTATAGATTCTAGTAGATCAAAACCGTATCGATACACCCCCTTGAGGATCGATACACTATGCTTAAAACTGAAGACCCATATCGATACGGTCGCCTGTGTATCGATACGTTGTGTCTGGAAACACTTACCTGTATTGATACGGGCTCAAGCGTATCGATACGCCATGACCTGAAATGTCAAAATAGCTACAGGTTTAGCAGGTTCTAGGAGTAAATAGAAGTGATTTTATGTCAAAAAGATTATGCATGCGACTAGGATATCAATATTACTGATATGATGTTTATATGATTTGATTGATGTCGCTCCCTACTAATATGAAATAAGATCAGTTATAATTAATATTTGAGTCAAGAAAATTAAGATAAACTATTAAATTGGAGGTTTTGGAAAGAACTATAGTGGTAATAATAAGGTTAGCCATAACCTTTTGGATTAATCAGAATAAGAAAGAACATTGGCACAATAGGGAGTGCCTATACAGGATTTGGGAAAATCCTGAATTTCATAGTGAAGGTGGTCTGATAGCTGATGATTTATGGTTTAATGATGTTAAAATTATAAGGGAAGAGCTAAATTGCTCTGATATGGAAAAGTTAGAAGGAATTGTATCCCTATTAAGAGGACATGTTCAAATATGGTGGACAAGTATGAGATAGAAGATACCTGCAACTAAAGTGACATGGGTATTCTTCCAAGAAGCATTTAAGGAGAAATATATTGGTGATCAATATAGGAGTAGAATTTATAGAAAATTTGATAAGTTGCCAAGATTACCTTCAGATTGAGAGGTAGAATTTATAATAGAGGTATTACCAGACATTGAATCTATATCCATGGTTCCGACCGAGCTTCGGGAAAGTAAGGCATAATTTCGAGAAATGTTGGATCAGGGTTTTATAAAACCAGGTGTGTCACCTTTGGGGCGCACTTGTATTATTTATGAAACGAAGGATGGATTTGTGCGATTATGCATCCAGATGAAAACAAGATGTAGCAAGGTTTAAAAAGTCAGTATTGGTGGCTAGGTATGAAAAGAACAATAAATGAGATAGTTTCTAAATGTTTATCATGTCAAAAAGTAAACGTAGAACATCAGATACCTTTTGGATTATTACAATCGATTTTCATTCTTCAGTGGAAATGGGATCGAATGACTATAAATATTGAATATGAAGTTGGAGATAAAGTATTCCTAAATGTATCACCATAGAAGAAAGTCCTATGATTTGGACAAAAAGAGAAAGCTTAGTTCTAGAATTGTTGGACCATATGAAAACTTAGTTACCAGTTAGCTTTACCACCAAAGATGAGGATGATTATATGATATATTCCATATAGTTATGTTATGAAGGTATCGGTCAAATCCTTCACATGCCATCACTTCTGATGAAATTGAACTACAACAAGATCTGATGTATGAAGAAGAACCCGTGAAAATTCTAGCATATGAAGTTAAAGAGTTAAGGAACAAGAAAATTCCTTTGGTCAAAATTCTTTAGAAGAACCACAAGATTGAGAAGGCCACTGGAGAAAGCTTAGAAGAAGATGAAAAAGCAATATTCGTAACTATTCAAATTAGTTACGTTTTAAAATTCGAGGACGAATTTTATTTTAAGGGGGTGGAATTGTAATACCCCAAAATTTTTACTAAGTTATATAAGGGTCATTTAGTACTAAGGTTTTGGCATAAGGCTATCTTAGTGATTAAAATGACAAAAGATAAAAGTTAGTGAACAAAATGAAAAGTTGGTAAAAGTTTAGGGACCCAAGTGTAAATTTTCGCAAAGATGATTTTTATTCGGTATGAGGATAAATTCGATCAGAATAAGGATTTTGGTAATAGTTTTGGAGATTAGGATGCAACAAAAAATATAAAATTTTGATCGAATAAAATTATTAAGCGTGCTCAGATTAGAGAAAAGTTTTGGGTGACCTTTTGGGAAGTGTCACATAACAGTATTTTGATTAGTAAAAAGGACTCAGATGAAATGGGAAAGATTCGTATGAATGCTTAATGAAGGATTTTCAAGAAAGATGCTACCCGATAAAGATTTCGGGTAATTATCGATATTTTTGGATCAAGACAAATTTCTAAGTTTGACTTTATTAAATGGAGGATTTTATATGAAAATATGAATTTATTAATGGAATTAGGGAAATATATGATTCCCGAATTATAGTTGATAGTTCGATAAAGGAAAAATCGTAGAATGTGAAAATTGGGAAATTAGATAAAAAAAAATCATAAATGATATTTTATAATTATTTAATGATGATGGCCGGTTGGATTGGAACCAACCTAGTTCAAATGTAATGGGATGTCATAAATTTGAACTAGATGTAATTTTCATTTAGTTAGAGGGGTAATTTTGGAAATAGTGAAAATGAATTTAAAATTCATTTTTTAAGAAACATGTGGAATTTTTATATGAAAAGATGAACAATTTGTTCATCTTTCTTCTCATGCATTTCGAAAGAACGGAGAAAAGAGGGGAAAATAGGACAAAATTTTCCTAGCCAATTTCAAGGCTTTTGATCAAGAATTCAAGCAAGGTTCTTTGAGGTAGAGTGATCTACTCTTCATTCTCCACATTTTGATAGTAAAATTGCATGGAATTATGAAGTTTTGGATTAGGGTTTGAATAGAGAGAAATTAGGGTTTCATGGAAAATTTATGGAATTCAAGTAGTAGATGATGAATTAAGCTTAGTTGTGATGAAAACAAGCTTGAAATCAAGTTAATTTCATGTTGGAAGTTATAAACCCTATTTTTGAATTTAGGGATTTGTTAGGGATTTGAGAATTAAGGATGAAAATGGTTAGATTATGATGTTTGAAGCATTATATTGATGATGGAAGTTCAATTTTGATGTTTGAAGGTCAAATTCCCTTTAGGGACTAATTCAAAAAATTGAAGAAAATTTGGGATTAAATTGTCAAAATTTAATTGATGATGGAAATGAATAGAAAATGATGTTTCAAGCTTGAATTGACATTTTGGGACCAAATTATATATTTTAAAAAGGTTGGGGACCATTTTGAGATTTCCAAGAAATTAAGGACTAATTTGTCAAAAATTATTTTGGTGATGAAAATAGTGGAATTGTGATATTAGAAGCTTATTTTAGCATTTTGGGACCAAATTGAATATTTGAAAAAGTTTAGGGACCTATTCGGCTATTTAAAGAAATAAGGGTATGGGTTTGGAAATTTTATTTTGAAGGGAGACTGATTTGTAAACTGTTGAAATTATGATCAAATTAGCTTGAATTGATGAAAAAGTACCATTTTGGCAAGATTGAGAAAGTAAGGGATTAAAATGGAAGAATTGAAAATTAAGGCATGAATAGTTGTCAATGTTCAAAATGGTCACTAAGGACCCAAAATGAGATACATGGAAAACATTAGTTTTTTATTTGGAAATGTTAGACTCGAATTAAAAAGTGTATAGTAATAAGTATATTCTATTGATCTCTACAGTTGCAAGAAATACTGGGGAAGGTACAAGTATTCAAGGAAATAAAAAGATTAATGAGTAAGCTTAGTGAGGCAAGAAAATAAAATGCACCAGGTGAGTGCATTTATATGTTTGAAATGTATTTTAGTAAACTTTTATAAATTCTATTTATTGATTTTATTAAAATGATAACATGGTTTTTCTATAAGTTAAATGATGATTCACAGGCAAAGAAAAAAGGTTAGTACGTGTTAGGGTATGAATTATCCTATTATGTTTTATTTTGACAAGTTATTATTGAATAATGGTGACATATGAATCATTTATCAAATGATAATTTACAAGTCAATTATATGAAATTATTTGCCCAAGTTTATGATAGAGAGTTACAGTATAGTGACATGCCATTAGAGGTCTAGCAGTCAAGGACTACAGTATAGCTATACACCGATCTTCTGATCTATATGTTTTCGGCACTTATGTGTCTATATGTTTCTGGCACTTTATGTGTCTATATGTTATCGTCACTTCGGTGACTAGTACTAAAGGAGTACCGACCTTTCATACTTTAGTTTCTCTTTATACAAATTATTGGGCTAATTATAAAGTAAATGTATATGAAATTCACCATTTCTTATATGCAATTGTTTATAAGTATATGAAAGATTTGATATGATTTTGCTTAACCATGTTTTCATTTAATTCGATACTTATTTTATGATTATTTATATTGCCTCACTAAGGTATACTTAGCGTGTGATTCTTTCACGCGTAGGAAAATAGAAGGTTGGGAGTATGGAGCATTAGCGAACATCATCAATCGAAATTAGGTACATCAGTATCAGTAATAATTTTTTTATGTTGTTTGATATTTACTAGTCGGCATGTATAGTAAAATGTGAAGCCTGCCCTGATATGAATCGTATTTTATTCAGAATCTGAATGATTTTAAATTAGGTAGTTTTCAGGCAGTTTTATTATTGATATGCTAATGGTTCAAACTGTTAAGTTGCTGCCTGAATCTACGTTCAAAATTGAATTTGAAATTATTAAGTTTAAATTGTACGCGGTTAACTATTTTTACAGTCAAAGATAAGATTTTCTTAATATTAAAGAATTTTTTACATGTATCACGTGACATCGCTTACTCTTATTCAGCGATGAATACAGGGAAATGGTTGTTACAATCATAAACCATGCTTAAACCTTAAAGCATTAAAAATAAGTTTAACACATGAACCTCAACATATATTGGCATTTATAGTGACCCGGATAGACTACCCTCTATCCACACATATCGAATACACAGATCTCTCATATCATGCCTAGTTAGACCGCATGATATCCCAAATCTTGCCTAGTTAGACCACAAGATTTGGCACCCTCGCCTAGTTAAACTGCGAGCTTAACACCCTTGCCTAGTTACACCACAAGTTTTCCATCTTTGCCTTGCTAAACAATAAGATTTGACAACCTCGCCTAGTTAAACCGTGAGTTTTACCTCATTGCCTAGTTAAACCGCAAGATGTTATTACCTATCCTAGTTAAACCAGGTGTTCTACTTCCTTGCCTAGTTAAACCGCAAGATTACCATCAATTTGGGTTGCCTAGTTATACCGCATGCCCCAAATAATGTCCCAACAGTCCAAGTGGCCTGGTTAAACCGCCATACCTCAAGGACCCATGGCCACAATAGATTTTGTTCATATTTTATAGTGCACTTTAATCCTATGGCATGCCAACTATTTTCGATTGTTTTCTCACCATGTCAGATAGCCAATATACCATTTACAAACCATTTATTTACTGCTGTACAATGCATTAAACAAAATATCACATATGCAAATCTCATTGCCAATGTAATAACACCATTCCCAACCTGAATGAAAACCAATGCTCAATAGCATTTAATTTACTTTCAAACCCCTGCATATGTACTCAAAATCATGCATATCCAGTAAGTAAAGCATACCATGTTTATCACCAAAACATGCAAACAACATGCTCATATCCAAGCCGATATTCAAGAGCAAAATAAGGGAAACTTACTTCTGAGCTTAGGTAAGTGTCTCACACTTACCCTAAACTCCCAACAACCTTTACAAACCTTTATAAAGCATTTAAAACCAGTTTGCACTCACCGATATGCTTCGCCTTCTTGCCAACGCGACACAAGCTCCCGACAAGCAACAAACACCGTCAAGCTTCGTTGCCTTGGTTATCCTCTGTTTTAAACATATAAAACCATAGGATAAATGCATCATTATGCATTCAAACCACTACCTCAAAGCAAAATCTCACAGCTCCCAGGTTGCCCACTTAGAAACCATCTGAAACAAACCAAAATCATTAACAAACGTCTTTGAAACTTAACCCAGCCATAAAACAATGATTCAACCTACCAAACAACATCAATTAACATCCAAAACCCCTTTCCCAACATCCTTTTACTTCCAACAGAGATTAAACTCGAATATCATCACAAAAACTCAAATCTATCAACCTAAACAATTAGAGAGCCAAGAGTTTCAGGATTCTATTGATAAAAAAAACTTATCAATATCATAATACATCCAAAATATGTATTAAATCAATATTAAACACTGGAAATCATATCAACTTCGAAAATTACCTTGTTACATTAATTTTACCCAATTTACTCAATCAAACATTGATAAATCATTAAAATCAGTTTACAATCAACAAATCAAGGATCAAATACTTGGGAATTTTAGTAAAGAACCATACAATAGAGGAGATCATGGACCTTACCCCTATTGTGAGATTTCTCCCTCAATTGGTTTGATAAAAGCTAAGAAAACGAAAGAATTAGATAAGATTTTGTAAAAACAATGTTAATTAATCAATTACAAATCATAAATAAAAGTTAAAAGACTTATCACCTTTGGATTTTGGTGAAAAGTAGAGTGTTTGGCTGAGGAGAGAATGGAGAGAAAAGTTAAGTGAATTTTCTTTATAGAGCTTAACTAACTTGTTAACTAAAATCCCTTTTTAATCAACTTTAAAACACCTGATAAAATATCTTTAATTAAGGGGGAAATCACCAGAAAAACTTAGTAAAATAGCTCCATAAGGTTCTAAGAATTTGACCCTTTTCATTTTAGTCACCTTTAAAAGTAGTTTTTAAAACTTACATTTTGGTCACCAGCCAATATGTCCAATTTCCAAATATTGTTTTCCAAAATTGATTTCACCATTATCCATAATATAATTAATAATGATTTTAGAATTTTTCCACCATTTTATCACCTTCAAAAAAATTAATTTGATTTAATCCTGAAACTAACTCAAATCTCTAATCCCGGTCTATCGAACCCTCAACCCAACCTTTAAAACATCTAAGCCCAAAACCGAGGTGTTACATGTTGGAGCTGTGGTTCACGGGATCACATTAGTCATGATTGTCTGTAGTTAGCTAGGGAAGGTCAGGCTCTTGCACCTACTGTTGTGCCATAGAGAGGTCGTGGGCACGGTTGAGGACTTTTTTCAGCTTAGGGAGGATGGTTAGAGGACAGTTGTTCATACTGTAGCGGTTCAACATGAGGGTGGTGGACCAGCTATGGTTTTTGTGCACCGTGTGGGAATGAATGATACCGATGTGATTGTAGGTACATTTACTTTGCATTCCATACCATTGCTTTCTTTGATATATTATGGTTCTACACATTCATACATCTCGTGCGAGCATGCATGTTTGCTTGATATACCTGTAGAAGTTTAGATGTTGGTATGCGGGTAACTAGTTCTTTTGGTGAGACAATGGTTTCTACGGGGTTGTTTAGGAGATGTCCTTTGATGGTTCAAGGTCATGTGTTTGAGGCTAATTTGATAGAGTTGTTGTTTTATTGTTTTGATGTAACCCTGGGGATGGATTGGTTGTCGCAGCATTGAGTTGTGGTTGGTTTTGAGACCAATCGAGTTTCATTGAAACTTGCTGAGGATTACAAAGTGGTGGTTGTGGGTGAGAATTTCAAATTCTTGTCTAATGTTGTTTAGGCTTTGGAAGCTCAAAAGTTGTTTGAATCTGGGAGTCAGGCATATCTAGCTTGTGTCATGAATCTAGATATGAAGAAAGCGTGAGTCTAGGATATTCGCACTGTTTGCGATTTCCAGGAGAGTTGGCAGGGTTACCACCGGATAGGGAGGTAGATTTTTGCATTGAGACGTACGTGAATACAGCTCCGATGTCGATTGCATTGTATCACATGACACCGAAGGAATTAAATGAGTTAAAGACACAGGCACATGAGTTGTTGGACCATGGTTTCATTCGGCCTAGTGTGTCACCGTGGGGAGCACTAGTGTTTGTGAAAAAGAAAGATGTCATAATGAGAATGTGCATTAATTATCGGCAACTAAACAAGTTGACAAATAATAACAAGTATCATTTGCCGATGATTGATGATTTGTTTTATTATTTTCGGGGTGCTATGGTGCTTTCCAATAATGATATGAGGTTTGGGTATTATCAGTTGAAGGTGAAGGATAAAGATGTGCTGAAGAGTTCTTAGTGATGCTATTTGGGTTGGCAAATGCGCTAGAAGCTTTAATGGACATGATGAATCGGGTGTTCCATGAATTCTTGGATTAATTTGTGGTAATGCTCATCGATCACATCCTTGTGTACTCTCGTACCGAGAAAGATCACGATCGACACCTATAGATTGTATTGCAAGTTCTGTTGGACAACAAACTTTATGCCAAGCTAAGTATGTATGAGTTTTGGATCAAGCAAGTGGTTTTTCCTGGTCATGTTGTTCAGGCCGAAGGTATCTGGGTAGATCCGCAGAAGGTTGAGGCAGTAGTGAATTGGAAGCAACCTAAGTCGGTGTCAGAATTTTGTAGTTTCTTGGGGTCAGTAGGGTATTATCGATGCTTTGTGGATGGTTTCTCGAGATTGCTGCTTCTTTTGACAAAGTTGTTGCAAAAGAATGTGATTTTTGAATGGGCGGAGAGTAGACAACAAGCCTTTGATAAGTTGAAGGAAGCTTTGAGACGAGCTTCGATCTTGATTCAACCTGAGTTAGGGAAGGAGTTTGTGGTTTATAGCGATGCATCCTACGTTAGGTTGGGATATTTGTTAATGCAGGAAGGGAGGGTTGTGGCTTATGCATCTAGGTAGATAAAGGTGCACGAGTGCAACTATCCTAGGAATGATGTTGAGCTTGCTGCGGTGGTGTTTGCGTTGAAGATTTGGCGGAATTATCTTTATGGTGAGAAGTGTATTGTGTACACGGATCACAAGAGTCTGAATTATTTGATGTCACAGAAAGAGTTGAATCATAGGCAACGCAGATAGTTGGAGTTGCTTAAGGATTACGATTCGACTATAGAGCATCATCTGGGAAAAGCTAATGTTGTAACCGATGTTTTGAGTAGAAAGGTTGCGATTGAATTGAGGGCAATGTTTGCTCGATTGAGCGTAACGCGTGATGGTGGTTTGTTGGCTGAGTTGCAAGTAAACCCATCGTTGTTGTAGTTAATCAAGGAGAAGTAACCGTATAATGATTCTTTGGTATCGCATGTCAATGACATAACGGATGGCAATCAAACGGATTTATGTTTCAATGATGAAGGAATTTTGTGTTTTAAGAGTCGAGTAGTGGTGTCGAAAGATGAAGAGTTGAGGCACACTATCTTGGCTGAGGCGCATTCAAGTCCTTTTGCTATGCATCCGGGAAGTACAAATATGTATCATGACTTGAAAAAGGAGTATTTATGAATTGGATTAAGAATGATGTAGCGGATTCTGTTGCTCATTGTATGGTTTGTCAACGTGTTAAGGCTGAGCATTAATTTCCTTCTAGATTGTTGCAACCATTAAGGATTCTAGAATAGAAGTGGGAGAGAATTACCATAGATTTTGTGACTGATTTACCTTTGAATCCATCAAAAAAGAATTCTATATGGGTGATTGTGGATAGGCTTACGAAGTGTACACGTTTTCTGGTTGTGCATACGATGTATACTTTGGATAGGTTGGCAGAGTTGTATATTGCTGAGATTGTGAGGTTCATAGGGTGCCAAAGTCTATATTATCGGATAGACATCTATGTTTTACAACAAGACTTTAGGAGTCTTTGCATAAGGCTTTGGGTACGCTGTTGAACTTCAGTACTTCGTATCATCCTCAAACGGATGGTCAATCTGAGTGCATCATCCAAATGTTGGAGGATATTTTGCGGTGTTGCATCATTGATTTCCAAGGATCATGAGAGAAGCATTTACCTTTGTGGAGTTTTCCTATAACAATAGTTATCAAGCTAGTATCCATATGCCAGCGTACGAAGCTTTGTATGGTATAAGGTGTTTCACGCCACTTTGTTGTGCGGAGGTGGGAGAAAAGTATGTTTCTTTGCCTAATGTGCTAAAGGATACCAATGAGAAGGTGAAGCTTATTAGTGATCACTTGAAGGCAGATTTAGATCGGCAAAAGTCATATGCTGACTTGAAGCGTAGGGAGATTGAGTTTTATGTTGGTGATCGAGTGTTTCTTAGGTTTCTCCTTGGAAGAAGGTGATGAGGTTTGGACGAAAAGTCAAGTTGAGTCCTAGGTTTATTGGGCCTTATGAGGTGTTGGAGTGAGTTGGTCCAGTTGCTTATAAGTTGAGGTTGCCTGAGGAGTTGGAGAAGATACATTATGTTTTCCATGTATCGATGCTTTGGAGGCATAGATCGGATCATTTGCATGTGATGCATGTTGAGAAACCGATTTGAATCTAGATTTGACCTATGATAAGGAGCCGGTGAGAACTCTCGATTCAAGTAGAAAGGTTCTTCGTGGAAAGACCATAGAGTTGGTGAAGGTGTTGTGGTGACATCGTGGAGTCCAAAAAGCCACCTAGGAAAGCAATGAGGACATGTTGAAGTAGTTTCCCTATCTTTTTCCGCCAGCTAAATTTCGAGGACGAAATTTCCTAGGAGGGGGAGAGTTGTAACACCCTGAATTTTGACCAAGATATTAGACTGACCGATTAGACGGTTTGGGAGAACCAAATTAGGTAATTCGAGTTAGTTTCAGGAATTAAGTCTTAATAAATCGTTTTTGGCTAAAATAAAATATGGAAAAATTCTAGAAAATACTTAATTAATATTTTAAGTATTTTGGTGATTTCAATTTGAAGGAATTAAATCTGATTTTAGGGTATTTTGGTACGGTGACTAAAATGTAAAGTTTTCAAAACTGTTTTTGGTGGCTAAATCGTAAAAGGGTCAAAACATAGAATCTTTAAAGAGCTAATTAACCAAACTTTCCATCATATTTCCCCCTTAATTTAGGCAATTTTTGAAGGGTTTTAAATATTAGAATAAAATAGAATTAATAAAAATGATTTTAATTGCACAATTTATTTTCTCACGTAACTAATTTTGCTCTCAACTTTTCTCTCAACTTTCTCAGCAACCAAACTAGCATTTTCCTTCTAAAATTTCTAGGAATCAATCTCTTTTGATTTCCTTTTCATTTCTTTAATTCCTACGACAAAATCTACGTGGTTTCTTGGAGTTTTCATCCAATCTTTGCCAATTTAGGAAGAAATCAGCAATTAGAGGTGATTTTCGTTTCTATCCTCTAATTAAAGGCTCTTTAATGAAATTCCAAAGTTCTTGATCCTTTACAACTGATTTATGTTATGGAATTATTATTAAAACATGAATAAGGTGATTAAATTGGGTTTTATGTGGAAATTTGATAAACATTGTTATGTATATGTTTTGTATTGAATATAATTGATTTATATCTCTTATAAGATGTATTTTAATGTTGTAAGAAGTGATTAATTAAATAAATCCCGAAACTTTGTGAATTGCTAATTTTCTAGGTTGTAAATAGTTAGATTTTGAAGTGATCTTGGTGTTGTAAGGTTACTGGAGGTATAAGGACGTTATAAAGATGTTTTTGGATCTTAATTGATGTTGTTAAGATGTTAAAATCAATAGGTTTTGGTTGGGCTTTGTTTATATGGAGTTTGATGTTGATTTCAGTTGTTTTAGAGAGGTGTTTGATGGTTTTTAGTGAGGCAAAGTTGTGTTTGTTGGTTGCTGGAAATTAGAGATGCATGGAAGTGCATTAATCCTCTATTTTTGATTGGGTAAAGTAGGGGAGTTGAATCCTTTAGCTTTTGGAGGGGTTGTGGAAGCTTCGGAAGCTTGATTCTCGCAATGGCAAGAGAGCTTTGGGTTGTTGGTGAGTGGAAACGCGTTTTACTACTTTTAAAATGTTTGAAGAAGGTTGTTGGGAGTCTATATTAAGTTTGAAACACTTATCTTAGCTCGGAAGTAAGCATTGGTTGAGCTCTCTCTCGTTTTCAGGTTTACAAAATACAATCTCATGCACAAGTTTATAGATTTGATTACTTACTGTTATATGCATGTTTTAGAAATGAAAGATGTTGGAAATGATTATACATGATGATATTTGGGCATAGCAAATGATTTATGAAAGAATTTTGAGCTTGCTAGAATATATGTTTAATGTATTGGAAAATGGTTTGAATTGATGCATATGTAAAATAGTAAGTTATTGAGGTTTTTATTCAGTATATTGGCAAGTGGCTAAGATAAATTGTTATAGGATATAGATGGCTAGACATAGGGTTTAAAATGCACTATAATAAGTCACCTCATGCGTGTCGAGGGGTCAAGAGTGTGCCATGCTCCACCATGAGAACCGCAGCGATCGAGGAGTCAAAAGTGTGCCAATTTTCCCACTGGTGGATTTATGCGTTATAATCGTTGATGGTCGCTCTGGTTCGAGGACGTATGTGAAGTGGTCAAAGGAATCACTTGGGAAATTCGTGCATCCGATGTGGTTTTTTATAAAATAGAATGAAACTTGTTTTGAGTCACTTGAATGCCAATATATGAGATGATGTATCATTAGAAATGGATTATGTTTTGTACAATGTGGTTTATACATGAGATGCTCTTTAAGCTTTCTATTTAGAGATTTTGGCATATCAAGCTTAAATTGAGGGTTATGATAGAAATCCATGATACATGTGTATCAAATGATTTAAATGTGCATATTTGAAGAGATTATAGAAGCATGAGATGATTTTACCGTTGGACTTATACGCTTGGTTTGAATTAAAATGATTTTAGATGCATTGATGAGTGTTTTTGAGATTCCATCACTAAACATATATCTTACGCTCTCCTTTCTGATCAATGCAAAGAAATAAACTATTTCGGAAGTGAGAAAGCAAGGGAAGATCCAAAGATTGAAGTATTTTCAAGTATGGTTTTACAAATGCATAGTAGTAATAAGAGGAAACATGACCAAGTTGTAATTGGGAGGTTTATTATGGATACTCCATGTTTGTACAAGTTATGTTTGATGTTTTGGGCTTGTATGATGCTTAATGTTTGGTTTTGAGGAGTTCGAAACATTATGCATGCTTCGGTAGAAATCATGCCTATAGAATTTTTATTTAGATTTGATATGTTGTGTATGATCTTCTACCATGATTATATGTCTGAGGAATCGATGTTTGTGAAGTTTTATGATGATTAGATGTTGATTGGAGTAATCTAGATTGAGCCAAAGTGTCATATGTTGGACTAAGAGCTCATTACAGTCTATCCGTATCGGTATAGGTCCTCATAGATCGGTACGTGGGTATCTATCTCAGCTCAATCTAGGCAAAAATGCCTTGGCATACCGATACACCTAGGGACCGTATCAGTACGCTATGCTGATAATTTGGCTTAGTGTCGATACACCGACAACCTTATTGGTATGCCTTTTGGCTACTAGAATTCCCAATTTTGAACATTGCATACTCGCACCGATACACTTGAGAACCATATCGGTACACCTTTAAAATTAAAACCCATATCGATACGGGGTTGTAGTGTACCGATAAGCAGTTCGTTAATTTTGTTAAAATGCTTTCTGAAGTTTGATTCTTTGTAGTTTAGTCCCTGTTTCTTGATCATACAATTAAATGAGTTTGGGTGGCTATTTTGAGTTAAGATTTAACTTGGTTATATGAAAAATGAATAATTAAGGATTGGTAACTTTAATTTCAAGGAAGTCCTCTTAATTGTCAGAAATTATGTTTTGGTCCCTGAAACGCTAATACATACAATTGGATGTCAAATTGATGTCCGATTGAGTTGTAATGTTCACTATAACCAGCATGATCAACTTAGGACTTAAATATACATTTATATAAGATAAAAAATTGACTATTTTTTGAGTATTTTTTTTGGGTTTGTCTTGGCAAAACCTAATGTAGCTCTCTCGGTTCGATCTTGCGACTAAACTGGTTAAGAGGGTTACAATCATGATCGACACTTGAAAATTGTGTTGCAAACTTTGAAGGAAAATTAGGTGCATGCTAAGCTAAGTAAGTGTCATTTTTAGCTTAGGGAAATGATGTTTCTTGGTCTTGTGGTTTCAGCGAAGGGTATTTGTGTTAACCCACAGAAGATTGAGGCTATTCTTAAATTGAAACAACCTAAGTTGGTATCAGAGGTTCATAGTTTTCTTGGATTTGTTGGATATTATCGGTGTTTCTTATCTCATTTTTCTAGAATTATAGCTCCATTAAAAAAGTTGTTGCAAAAGAATGTTATTTATGTATGGACAATGAATGAACAATGTAGTTTTGAGAAGTTAAAATAGGTTTTGACACACACACACACTTGTCCTGATTCAACCCGTGTCTGGTAAGGAGTTTGTAGTCTATAGTGATGCATCCTATGTTGGGTTGGGGTGCGTGTTGATGCAAGACATGAAAGTTGTGGCTTATGCGTCGAGGCAGTTGAAGATGCATGACCGCAACCACCTAACTCATGATCTAGAGCTTGAGGCGGTGGTGTTTGCTTTGAAAATTTGGAGACGTTACCTTTATAGTGAGAAGTGTATTATTTACACCGGTCACAAGAGTTTGAAATATTTGATGTCTTAAAAAGAATTAAACCTTAGGCAGCAAAGGTGGCTCGAGTTGCTTAAGGATTATGATTTGACAATTAAGTACCATCTCGAGAAAGCCAATATGGTGGTTGATGCGTTGATTCATAAGGTTGCCTTTGAGCTTAGGGCTATGTCTGCAAGGTTGAGTGTGACAAGGGAATGTGGCTTGTTACCTGAGTTGTAAGTTAATCCTACATCGTGTCAAATGATTAAAGAGAGACAACCATATGATGTTTCCTAGGTTTCGCATGTTAAGGACATTTTGGATGGAAATCCCATTGATTTTCTTTTAATGATGATGGAGTTTTGTGCTTTAAGGGTTGAATAGTCATGCCGGAAGATTCAGAGTTGATGCGCACTATTTTAACCGAGGCTCATTCTAGTCCATTATCTATGCATCATGGTGTTACAAAGATGTATCGAGATTTAAAAAAATTGTATTAATGGCTTGGTTTAAAGAGGGATGTAGCTGAATTTGTTTCTCGTTGCATGGTGTGTTAGTGTGTTATGGCTGAACATCAGTTTTTTATGGATTGTTACAACCTGTTTAGATTTTGGAATGGACATGGGACAGAATCACCATGGATTTTGTAACGGTTTTACCCTTGATACCATCCAAGAAGGATTCAATATGGGTTATAGTTGACCATTTTACAAAGTGCACGTATTTTCTTGCCGTGCATAAGACGTATACATTAGATAAACTGGCAGATTTGAATATCACTGAGATCATAAGGTTGCATGGTGTTTCTAAGTAGATTATTTTAGATAGGGATCCACGTTTTACATAGAGGTTTTAGGGAAGCTTGCAAAAGCTATGGGTTTGAGGCTTAATTTCAGTACATCCTATCATCCGTAGGCAGATGGTCAGTCTGAGAGAGTTATTCAGATTTTGGAGGATATGTTGAGGTGTTGCGTTATTGAGTTTCAAGGCACGCGGGAGAAGCAACTACCTTTGTTGAAGATTAATTATAATAATAGTTATTAGTCGAGTATTCAAATGGCTTCCTATGAGGCCCTTTATGGTCGTAGGTGTCATACACCTCTTTGTTGGGCGAAATTGGTTAGAAACATGTTGCGGGGCCCAATTTTCTTAAAGGTACAAATAAGAAGGTGAAACTCATTTGTTAGAGGTTTAAAGCGTCTTCGAGTAGGCAAAAGTCCTATACAAATTTGAAGCGTAAGGAGATTGAATATGAAGTGGGTGATAAAGTGTTCTTGAGGGTTTCCCTTTGGAAGAAGGTGATGAAATTTGGACGCAAAGAAAAGCTAAGCCCTAGATTCATTGGACCTTACGAGGTGATTGAGCGTATTGGTCTTGTTGTATATAAGTTGAAATCGGTTGTGCTTGAGAGAATACATGATGTTTTCCATGTGTCGATGCTTCGGAAGTATAGGTCAAATCCATCGCATGTTGTGCTGATTGAGGATATTGAGTTGTGACCGGTGTTGGCTTATGATAAAGAACCAGTGACGATATCGGATTCTAGTTCTAAGGTTCTCATGGCAAGACCATTGAATTGGTTAAGGTGTTGTGGTCACACCGATGAGTTGACGAGGCTATGTGGGAAGCAAAGACGGAAATGGAAAAGCAATTCCCTTATCTCTAGGGTGTTTAGACAGTTCAGGTGAACCAGGTTAATCTATTTGAGTAGTTTTGGGAAATTAATTTGAATTAAATGGTTTTTTGCTAAAATAAAATAAGCAATAATAATCTAAAATGTCAAATTAGTATATTGAACACATGTGGATTGTCAATTAAATGAAATTAATTCAAATTAAAAGACATTTTGGTTTGGTGACCAAAATGTAAAGTTTTCAAAATTGTTTTGGTGACTAAATCGTAAAGGGATTATCACTTAGAATGTTTAAGGAGCTATTAATCCAACTTGTTTTATCAAAAAATTTCCTTAATTTTGGCTATTTTTAAAATGGTTTGTAAGGGACTTAATAGAGGAAATTAAATGGCTTATTTGGTTCTGTTAAAATAAATCAAAAGAATTTTCTTACGTAACTAGTTTCTCCAAACTATTTTCTCTCAAATTCTCAGGAACCAAATTACTATTTTTCTCTCTAAATTTTCTATAGATTAATCTTTTCAATTCTACTTTTGATTTTAACAATTACATCAACCTTTGTCTTCAACATTGGAGATTTCATCAAATCAAGCCAACTAAGGAATGAGTTAACTATTAGATGTGATTTTCATTTCTCACCCCTAATCAAAGGTTATTTACTAAAATCCCCAAGTTCTTGATACTTTGTAATCAATTTTTGTTAAGTATTGATGATTAAATTGAGATTTAAGTGTTTAATGGTGATTTTTAAGAAACTGGTTGGGCTTTGTTATGGATTTGAATTCTTGTGATCTTGATTGGTTTAGATCATAATTAAAGTGTGTTTTTATGCCATGATATGAGGTTTTCAAAAGGAATCATGAAACTAATTGAATTGCTAATTTTCTAGGTTGTTAATGGCTACTTTTTGGGGTATTTATGGTGTTAATAAGTTTCTGGAGATATAAGGGTGTTTAGGAAGTGTTTTTGGTTGGGTTTTGATGTGAATTGAATGTTAGATTCGTAGGTTTGCTTATTGGTGTTGGAAGGATGAAGTTTGTTATGGATTTCGGTAGTTTCGGCTTGTTTTAGGAAGGTTTATAATGTGGATGCAGGGGATTATGTTTGACAGTGAGTTTGAATGCATAATGATGCATTTTCCCTTTGGTTTTATGTGATTAAAATAGGGCACGATTAAGACAAGGTTGCCTAGTGTTGTTCATCGCGTTTCGGAGGCTCGTTTCGCATTGGCATTCAAAGCAAAGTGTATCAATGAATGGATTTTCGCGTTAAGCTCTTAAATGGTTTGTTCGGTAGATTGTGGGGGTTTATTTGTAGACTAAAAAGCTTAACTAAACTCAAGTGTAAGTTGTTCTTACTTTGCTTGATTAATGGTTTTGATATGAGCTTGTGGATTCATGTTTGGTTTTAAAATATGGTTTGGTTTTCATGTTTTGGTTTAAAACATGAATTGATTTACTTACTGTAAATGCATGATTTTGGATTAATATGCAATGTTTAATGAATGCCTAAATGCATTGAGAATGGATCTTAAGAGAAGTTGCCTTTGGGAATGTGGTTTTACATATAAAATATTTTTGAGAATTGCATTAGAAAATAGTAAGTAAATATGTTTGGAAATGATATATTGTCTATGTGACGTAATGAGAAACAATCGGATATAGTTGACATGCCATAGGGTTTAAATTGTGCTATAATATATAAAGTCAATCACACCATAGTCCTTGAGGAAAAACTATTTAACTAGGTTACTCGGATTGTTGGGTTATCACTTGGGGTATGTGGTTTAACTAGACAACCCAAGTTGATCGTATATTGCGGTTTAACTAGGCAAGGTATGAGATTTGGTGGGGATAAGACCACCGAGAAATATGTGTATCTGATGTGTAAGTATTACATTCTATTCCTAAGAATGTGTGGATAGATGTGAGACTATCAAGGTCACTATAAATACCAATATATGAGTTTTATGTGATACATGAAATGAATTTAAATGCATATGGTTCTTATACGTGATATGTTTAGATGAACATATGAAAAGAGTTTTGAGACTTATGAGAAATGCTTATTTTTTATAAAACATGTTGTCATTCAAGTGTGATGAAGCTTTTAAATGAGTTTGTTATGCATCAATATTTTGCTTAAGAGCATCTTCACTAAGAAAGTATTCTTACGCCTCTCTTTTACTCTTTTATGCAGAGCAATAGAGTCGAGGGGCTGCTTTTGTTTGGTGAGAAAGAATCCAAGATCAAAACATTTGTTGGTGTATGAAAAACTAGTTTTAATTATGTTAATAAGGCAATGTGTTTACCACATTTTTGGGATTTGTAATCTAGTTTTTCGGCTATGTTGCTGAGTTTTTATGGTGTGGTTGATGTCTTTGACGTTGGTTGTTTTTGCTATGTTTGGTGGAAGTATGCTTATGGTTCAATTTTTAATGGATTGCCATGTCTACCTTTTGTGATGTGAATGTCTATGTTAGTAGTTAAATTGGCGTCCAACATGTTTTAATTGGTGTTAGATAAACAATGGTTCTCAGCTAATGATGATTTGAGCCTTTAATTACCATTTGAATGTTGTGCTGGATAATTTTAGGAAGCATGTCTCTAGTTTTGGATGATGTTGCATAATGCTTTCCTTTGGTTCTGTTCTTCATGGTTTATGGCATGATTTAATCCTTAGTTTGGTGATGTATGAGTGCAAGATTGGAGCATGTTTGATTTGATAATTGGTTGAAAAACCAGCAAAGTTGGACATTATAGGTCTAGGGGTATCAATACACGGGGCTCAGTATCGATACGAGTATATGTAATTTTTTCCTATGTATCGATTATCGAGCAAGCATATCGGTACGGGCTGGTGTATTTTGGCCAATGTATTGGTACACGGGGAGGCGTATCAATACTTTTTTGCTAATGAAATTGGGAATTTTAAAATCAGGCTAGCGGTATCGATCACTAGAGAGGGTATCAATATGCCCTTGTGAAATTGGCTTGGTACCGATACCCTATCTCAAGTACCGATACCAATGGAAGTTAATGAGTTAAATTGACGTTCTGGCTTTGGATTCTTCCATTTTAGTCCCTATTTTGACATGTATGAAATTATATGAGAAGGGATGGTCGTTTTGGGTTGAAACCTGACATGTGTGCATGTAGCTTGACTAATTGAGGATTAGTAAACTTAAAATTAAGGAAGTCCTCGTAATTCTCCATTTTTACAATTTGGTGTTTAAATTCCAATCGTGTATAATTGGATGTCAAATCAACACCCAATTCAGTTATGAATTTACCCGCTACTAGCATGATCACTCTAGGTCTTAATGATGCATCTAGACAAGATAAAAAGAAAAACAAATAGGCCTAATTCGAGTTAATTGTCTTAGTTTTTTTGGCAAACCTGATGTATCTCGCTCGGTTCGGTCTGACATCTAGGTCGGGATGAGGGGTTACAATTCTACTTTTGATTCTTAGCAAAACCTTACAAGAATTTCTCAAAGATTTCATCAATTTTACTAGGTTGATTTCTAGAAAATACTTACGTCAATTTTGGTGGGACATTCTTCAAAGGTGAATTTCTTTTCCTCTCTTAAAACTAAGGTTCTTTATTGATATTCCCTGGTTGTTGGCTGTAATTAGACTGATGTTAACTTAGTTTTGCAATGGATTTCAAGAAATGGTTTATCAATTGAGATTTTGATGATTTGATTAAAGATTTGTTTAAGTTGATGAAACCTGTAGATTTTGATTGGGTAAATTCAAATTTTGATAAAGTAAATATATTGTGAAATGAGATTGTTGACATAAATCCCGAAACTATTTGATTGGCTAATTTTTTGGTGAGTTTTTAGTGGCTTTTGGGGCTGTTATATGTGTTCTTGAATTGTTGGAGGCATAAGGGTGTTATGGAAGTGCTTTTGGTTGTGTTTTGATGAGGATTGAATGTTAGAATCATAAGGTTGATCATAGGTGTTGGTTGAATGAAGATCGATGTAGGTTTTCATAGTTTTGGCTAATTTTAGAAAGATAATGTATGGATGCAGGGGAGTGTTGTTTGGCTGTGATTATAATGCATAATGATGCATTTTCCCTTTGGTTTTGTGTTGTGAAAATAAGGGATGATTAAGGCAAGGTTGCCTAGTTGTGTATATTACTTTTCGGAGGCCAATTCGCGTTGGCAAGCAAAACGAAGTGTATCGGTGAGTGTGTATTTGCGTTAAAGATCTTTAAAGGTTTGATCAATGGATCATGGGGGTTTGGTTATAGCCTAAAATGCTTGACTAAGATCAAGCCTAAGTTGTTCCTACTTCGCTTTGAGTATTGATATGAGCTTGTGGATTTCATGTTTTGGTTTTAAACATGGTTGATTTTCATGTTTTGGTTTTAAAGCATGGATTGCTTTATTTACTATAAATGCATTATTTTGGATTAATATTCAATGTTTATCAAAATGTATGAAAGCCTACGGGCATTTAGATTGTTCCTAAAAGGAATGTGGTGCTGCCTTTGCAATATGGTTTTGCATTTGAAACAGTTTTGAGTAATGCATTGGAAAATAGTAAGTAAATGTATTTGGAAATGATATATTGGCTATGTGACATGATGAAAAAATATCGGATATAGTTGGCATGCCATAGGGTTTAAAGTTCACTATAAATTAAAGTCAATCGCTCTGCAGATCTTGAGGTATAGCTGTATGGCTACTCAGGCTGGTGGTATTTTTTGGTTTCTTGAGCCTATTGTTGTGTGGTAGAGGTGAGTCTATCACGATGGGTAGGGTGAGCCTATCTTGGGCCGAAGTGAGATTAGGTGGAGGTAAGTCCACTGGGAAATTTGTGTATCCAATGTGTCTAAATAACATTATGTTTTTGAATATGAGGATAGAGGTAAGTCTATCGGGGGATAGAGGTAAGTCCTTCTAGGGTCACCATTCATGTCAATATATGAGATTTATGAGATATATGAAAAGGGTTTTGATGTATATGGTTGTTATACATGACAAGTTTTGGAAACAAGCATAGAAATGCTTTGGTTGATTAAGCATGCTTTTCATAACAAATGTTATGTTGTTTTGATGCATATGGTGGTTATGCATGATATGTTTTGGATTAAACAAGAAAATCTTTTGTTTGATTAAGCATGATTTTCATATCAAATGACATGTGGTTTTCAAAGGTGTTTTGAAATACATCAATGTTTTCCTTAAGAGCAACCTCACTATGCATTATGTGCTTATGCTCTCTTTTTCCCATTGATGCAAAGTTGTAGAGTTGGGGTAGCATTTACTCGGCAAAGGAGGTCCAAGGACTCAACAACCACTTGAGTATGGAACTTAGTTTTAATTTGGATAATAAGGCAATGTGTTACCATGTTTTGGGGGATTTTTAATCTGGATTTCTATTGTGAAGGTTAATATGTTGTGGTTTGATGGATTATAATGTTAATGGATTAAAGCATGATTGTTGGTAATGTGTATACATGTGCTCGTGGTTAAGGCCTTATCTAGTTTTATATGTGGGTTGTGTTTGCTTATACTTATGCTTCTATTATCCAAGCATGCTATAATTGTTGTTAGTAGATCATTAATGTAATGCAATGCTGAATTGTGCCTTGAATCTCATTTTGAATGTTGAGTTGGATGAATTTAGGAAGCATGCCTCTAGTATCGAGTTTTGGTGCAATTTGCTTCCATTTGATCCTGTTTGAGAGGGCTTTTGGCATGTTTAAATCCCTGGTTTGCTGGTGCTTATGTATAAGTATGATTGAGGCATGTTTTAGGTGTCAATTGGGTGAAAAACCATCTAAGTTGGACATTACATGTAACCCCCTCGACCCGGCCTAGTCACAAGACCAAATAGAGTGAGCTACATTAGGTATACCGAAGTAAACCGTGAAGAAGAAACTTGAAGCACGTCCATTTTTTTCTTTTAACTTATCTATATGCAAATTATTATCCTATGTGTTCATACTGTCCACAGGTGAAAACTCAACTCAATCGGGCATCGAATCGATATACGACTAGATACAATTGCAATTTAAGGACCAAATTGCAATTTTAGAAACCTACAAGGACTGAACCCTTTTTAATGTTAACAACCTTCAATTAGTTAGATTTCATGCATACATGTTGAAATTCAGCTCATTATATTCATCCATACTCATTTGATTGCATCCACAACATTCAGGGACTAAAACGTAAGAAAAGAGAACTTCAAAACATTCAAATAACTGAATAGACGACTAGACTTATCGGTACACTTACACGCGTTTTGATGTGCTTTTGCTATTTTAAATCCCCCAAATTCTAGTAGCCAAAACACGCTCTGACACGCCCCCGCGTACCGGTACGCCCTATCTAAAACACATACCCCGTACCGAAATGGTTCCTTGTGTACCGAAACGCCATGCCTGAAAAGGCTTACCCGTTTCGATAAGCTCAGCCTGTGTACCGAAAAACTGGCCACAAATGGCCTAAGCCCGTACTCAAACACTTGCCCATGTTCTGATACGCTAAGCTTGAAATGGCTTACCCATACCGAAACATGGACACCTGTACCAGTACGCCTGAACCTGAAATGTCATCTTTTGCTGGTTTAACATGCTTTCAATGATACCATAACACCCTAATATGCTTCTAACATATATCTAGCAAATTTAAGGATCAATCCACATCTAAACATCACAGATTCATCAACAATTCGTAGCATCATACTTCAAATGTAATTCTAAAGGCATGCTTCTTAAAATTCAAAACAAGCAAAACATGAAATCTTAACCCATCACCACAAACAAACCAAAATGGCCATTTACAAAGTAAGTGCAGCAAAACAACTTTGCTCAACCAGGGAGTTTTGAAAAACACCTCCCAAAACAACAATGGAAACCCCATTGGCTTATTACTTATAGTTTAATCCAAGAACATACTTTTGATACCAAGTTTTTTTGTGATCCCTTTCTTCCCGCTGCCTTCCGAGCCTTTAATTTTCTGCACTGATGGACAAAGAGAGCCTAAGCACACTAGGCTTAGTGAGGAATGCTCAAAAACTACACACCATCAATGCATTAAAACCATTTCTCAACAACGCATTGAAATCTCATTTCAATCATCTTTTAAACATCTTTTAAAACATTATCATGCCTTGAAAACCATGCACTTAACACTTTTAAAGCCAACATATTAAACCCTATGCAACATGTATCATCAACAACCAGCAAATCCCATTGCTCAACCTCAATTTAAGCCTTCCTACGCATAACAAACCATATGCAAAGCTTAAAGAGTATACATGTATAAATCACATTATACATCATAAACCGTTGCATGATACATCAACAATTATATTGGCTTACAAGTGATCATTAACCAAGTTCCTTTACCAAAAATAGTTCATTGGATACACAGATTCAACAAGTGTCCTCACAACACTTCAAGCCATCTCAACCGGAATAGCGATACAATCACAATCACGACACATTACTAACCGAGTATAATTACAACTCACAGGGACGCCAACCCATTAATCGGTTAGACGCTTAATCCACCAATAGGAGTTTACGGTACCATATAACCCCTCAACCGTTAGGGTACTTGGATGGAGTTTTATGTACAACAAATCAAAACCCCGCAACATCCAAGGCGACTTATTATAGTGCACTCTCAATCCTATGGCCGGCCAACTGTATCCGATAACATGTTTCAAAACCACATCACTTGCCAATATAATTCACCATTTACCTCATTGTTTTTACAAGCATTGAACCAAACCATTTTCCAAGCAACAAAACATGCTTAAAACTCTAGTATAAACCATATACTTACATGGATCACTTACCACGTGCATCCATCATTATTTCTTGTTAAAAACAGTATCTCAAATACTTTAAAACATGCTTAAACAATAGGTACAATGCAAATCAAAACAAGTGCATAAAACCATTTCATAATAGAACGACCGAAAGAGAAAACCACTTTATACTTACTTCTGAGTTTAAACCAGCGTTTCAAGCTCAGTTTAAACTCCCATAAACCACCTTAAAATCATTTCAAAGCTGAAATCCACGTTTTCACTCACTGATACGCGAAACCTCAATTTGCCGACACGAATTCAAGTGTCTAAAGCCTCCAAGGCTTCATTGATCGCTTCCGGATCAATCTCCCCTGTTTTATCCACATTACAACAGAGGATTAATGCATCTCAATGCATTCAAAACACTGCAACAACAATACATTGTAACACCTCAACAATTACCCAACCACAACAACTAAAATTATTATCTAACTCTTTCCAACCACAACCTAGCAACAATCTATCAATCTAGCACTACCATTATCATCAATTAAAACTCAAAAACAAGATTACTTCATCCTTATATTTCCAGCAACTAAACAACCACCACAACACCACAAAAACACACATCTAACAACCTAATAATCAAGAATTCAAGGAGTTCAAATTATAAATCATAAATCAAGGATCAAATACTCAGGAATATCAATAAAGAACCATCAATAAAGGAGAATTACGAACCTTACCTCTATTGTGTGATTTCTCCCTTACTTGATTGATTAAAGCTTGACAAACACAAGATTTCAATGAGGTTTTGTAAATCAAAGATAAATAATCAATTGTAAATCAAGAATCCATGGAAATAGATCTCTCACCTCTGGATTTTGATGAAAACTAGAGTGTTTGGCAGAAAAAAAGTAGAGAGAAAAGTTGAGAGAAAAGTTTATGTCAAATTTCTTTAAAACCAATAACTACCTTTTCATTATAAAATCCCTTTTTAATTAACGATTAAAACACATGTTAGAAGTCTTAATTGAAGGGATAAACCACCAGCCAAAAGTTGGTAAAATAGCCCCTTAAGGATTCTAAGAATTTGACCCTTAACAATTTAGTCACCTTTTAAAATTAGTTTTCAAAATTACATTTTAGTCACCAACTAAAATGTCAACCTTCTAAATCCAATTTTCCAAAATTGATTTCGCCAATATTTTTCATATATTTAAATATGATTTTTACCCATTTTCCATATTTTTATCTTGCTCAAAAATATTTATTCCCAAACTCGACTCAAATCCCTCATCCGGTCTACTAGATCGTCTAACAAACCCTTAAATCGCTAGGCCCAAAACTGGGGAATTACAACTCTCCCCACTTAAGAAATTTCATCCTCAAAATTTACTTAGAGGAAACAAATGTGGAAACTATTCCAACATGTCTGTATTGTGTTCCCATGTGTCCTCCTCAACTCCACGGTGCCTCCACAACACCTTAACAAGCTCAACCGTCTTGCCAAGAAGAACCTTACTGCTGGTGTCAAGAATCTCTACCGGTTCCTCATCATAAGATAGATCCGACCTCAACTCAATATCCTCCACCAGCATAACATGCGATGGATCCGACCGATACCTCCGCAACATCAACACATGAAACACATCTTGAATCCTCTCCAACTTAGGAGGTAACCTCAAACAATAAGCAACTGGACCCACACGCTCAATAATCTCATATTGTCCAATAAACTCAGGCTAAGCCTCCCTTTCTGCCCAAAACGCATCACCTTCTTCCAAGGTGACACCTTCAAAAACACTTGGTCACTAACAACATAATCAATATCCCTACGCTTCAAATCTGAGTAGGATTTCTGACGATCTGAAGCTGCTCTCAAGCTCTCACATATCAGCTTCACCTTTTCATTGGTGTCTTTCAACACATTAGGCATTGAAATGTCTTTTTCTCCATCTTCAGCCCAACACAACGGTGTACAACACTACCTACCATACTAAGCCTCGTACGGTGCCATCTGTATACTAGCCTGATAACTGTTATTATAAGCAAACTCCACCAAAGGCAACTACTTTTCCCACGTTCCCTAGAACTCAATGATACAACACCTCAACATATCCTCCAAGACCTGTATCGCAGGCTTCGACTGTCCATCCGTCTGAGGATGATAAGAAGTACTGAAATTTAGCCATGTTCCAAGAGCATGATGCAAACACACCCAAAACCATGTTGTAAAGCGTAGATCTCTATCCGAAACTATGGACTTGGGCACCCCATATAAACGTACAATCTCATAGATGTACAAATCAGCCAACCTATCGAAGGTATACGTCGTGTGCACAAGCACAAAATACGCACACTTGGTAAACTGATCAACAATCACCCAAATGGAATCCTTTTTGGTCGGTGTCAAAGGCATCCCAAACACAAAATCTATTGTGATTCTTTCCCATTTCCATTTCGGTATCCTCAACAGTTGCAACAACCCGAAAGAAAACTGGTGCTTAGCTTTCACACGCTGATATACCATACATTGAGCAACAAAATCAGCCACATCCTTCTTCAAACCAACCCAATAGTACTCTTCCTTCAAACCTTGATATAACTTAGTACTACCAGGATGCATAACAAAAGGACTAGCATGCACTTCGGTCAAAATAGTACGCCTCAACTCCTCATCTTCGGGCACCACAATCTAAGGATCCCAGGATTTCCACCAAATTTAACCCCCTCGACCCTTACAACACAACAATCCGTCATCATTAAAATGAAAATCCGTAGGATTTCCATCTATGATATCATTTACATGCGGTACCAAATTCTCATTATGCGATTTCTTCTCCTTAATCAACTATGTCAAGGACCGTTTCACATGCAACTGAGCTAACAACCCGCCATCACAAGTCACACTTAACCTAGCAAACATAGCCCTCAACACAACCCCCTTGACCTGGCCTAGTAACGAGACTGTACCGAGAGAGCTACATTAGGTTTACCGAAGTAAACCGTGAAGATGAAACTCAAAACATGACTATTTTTTCTTTTATCTTATATAGAGGCATAATTATTAACCTACATGTTGATATCCAATTGAACACTATTACAAATTAGGGACCAAAATGTAGTTTCCACAATTTTAAGGGTCCAATTAACATATTAAGTTTACCAATCCACAATTAAGTTCATTTCATGAAATCTCATGAAATTGCATTGCAATTAGATCACCACAACAACCTCAATTTATCATTCAAACATTTAGGGACCAAATTGTAAATCTGCAAAACTATAAGGACTTACTTAAAATTTGATTTACCAATCCTCAATTAGTCAGTTTTCAAGCATACATGTCAAATTTTAGCTTAAAAAAAACATCCAAACTCATTCAATTGCATACACAACAACTAGATACCAAAATGCAATATTTCAAAGCTTAAATCGAACATATAACTAAATTAATGACCCTTGGTGTCGGTACACGGGTTTCTGGATCAATATGGGGTCAAATTAGATAGGAGGTTTCGAAACCACCCAACAAGTTTTGAAACCATGCCTTCAGAGCCTAAAACCCGTACCGGTACGAGTCCCCTCGTACCGCACCCCATAGCCAAATTTTGCCTACTGGTTTCGAAACTAGGTTCCGAAACCCCTAGGCCTGGAATGATAACTTTGACTGGTTTTTCATCCATTTATGATTTCCAAAATGCTTAAACATGCTTCAAACATACATCCAACATATTCAAGGATCGAACCACATTAAAGTATCACAAATTCAACATTAATTCATGGCATCTTCCATCAAATGTAAATCTATAGGCATGTTTCCTAGAAAACCAATCAAGCAAAGCATGAAATTTCAAACCATCACCAAAAACACTCTATAATGGTCATTTACAACTCAAGAGCAACTAACAAACTTGGTCAAACAGGGAGTTCAACAAAACACCTTCCAAACCAATAACGAAAATCCCATTGCCCTTATTACTTATAGTCTAGTCCAAAAAAACACACTTTGGTTACCAAGTATTTCAAGATCCCTTACTTCCCGCTGCCTTCCAAGACTTTAATCCTCTGCATTGATGGAAAAAGAAAGTGTAAGCACAATAGGCTTAGTGAGGAATGCTCAAAAACAAAACACCATCAATGCATTTAAAACCATTTCTCAACATCACATTGAAATCTCATTTTAATCATTCTTTAAACGTCACTTGAACATTATCATGCCTTTAAAACATCCACTTAACATCTTTAAAACCAGCATATTAAGCCATATGCAACATGTAATATTAACCAACAACAAGTCCCATTGCTAACCTCAACTTAAGCCTTCCATGAATAACAACCATATGCAAAGCTTAAAGAGTAACCATGTACAAATCACATTATACAACATAAACCTTTCAATGATACATTAACAATTATATTGGCTCACAAGTGATAATTAACCAAGTTCCATTTCCAAAAGTGTTCTCCCAACACTTCATACATTCTCACCGGCAACACAAGGTCCACACACAGGTGTTTTCGGTACACATAAACCCCTCCACCATTGTGACACTCGTGGAGTATTCGGTACACCACATAAACCCCTCAACACCACTCATCGGTAGATGTATAACCCACTAACGGGAGTTTACGGTACCATATAACCCCTCGACAGTTAGGGTACTTAAATGGAGTATTCGGTTCACCGTAAAAAAACCCCTTAACATCTAAGGCGACTTATTATAGTGCAGTATCAATCCTATGGCCGGCGAACTATATCCGATAACAATTTTAAAACCACATCACTTGCCAATAAAGTTAACCATTTACCTCACTATTTTTAACAAGCATTAACCAAACCAATTTTCCAAAGCAACAATCATGCTTTAAACCACAAGTATAAACCATATACTTACAATGATCACTTACCATGTGCATCATTCAGCATTTCATGCATAAAAACAGTATCTCAAACACTTTAAATCATGCTTAAACAATGGGTACAATGTAAATCAAACAAGTGCAAAAAAATCATTTTACACTAGCACGACCGAGAGAGAAAACCATATTTTACTTACTTCGGAGTTTAAACCAGCGTATCAAGCTAAGTTTAAACTCCCATAAACCACCTTTAAAACATTCCAAAGCTGGAATCCACGTTCTCACTCACCGATAAGCGAAACCTTGATTCACCGATGCAAAATCAAGTGTTCGAAGCCTCCAAAGCTTCACCGATCACTTCCGGATCAACCACCCCTATCTTAACCACAATACAACAGAGGATTAATGCATCTCAATGCATTCAAAACATTGCAACATCAATCCTTCATGGATTTTCACATTTCATTCACAATTACCCAACCACAACAACTGAAAACATCATCTAATCCTTTCCAAACACAACCTAGACACAATCTAACAATTAAACTCCTTCAATATCATCAATCAACACCTAAAAATAGGATCAAAACATCCAAACACTTCCAGCAACTATACAGCCACCACAACTCCACAAAAACACAATTCTAACATCCTAAACAATTAGATATTCAAGAGTTTCAGGATTCCATTGATAAAATCAACTTAACAATATTATAATACATCCAAAATATATTAAAAATCAATCCTCAACACTGGAAAATAGTTCCAATTCGGATCTCTCACTATTTCATCAATTAAACCCAATTAAATCAATTAATTCCACATAAAAACACAAAATCAGATTATAAACCAAAAATCAAGGATCAAACACTTGGGAATGTCAATAAAGAACCATTCAATAGAGGAGATCACGGAATTTAGCCCTATTGTGTGATTTCTCCCTCAATTAGCTTGTTTAAAGCTAGGAAAGTACAAGATTTCAATGAGGTTTTGTAAATCAAAGTTAAATAATCAATTGTAGATCAAGAATCTCTTTTTATTATCCTGTAAAACACATGTTAAAATGATGTAATTGAAGGGTGAAATCACCAAAAAAAACTTGGTAAAATAGCTGCTTAAGGATTCTAAGAATTTGACCCTTTTCATTTTAGTCACCTTTAAAAATAGTTTTCAAAAATTGCATTTTGGTCACTAGCCAAAATGTCACACTTCCAAATCTCATTTTCAAAAATTGATTTCACCAATATTAATCATATATTAAAAGATGATTTTTTAACCATTTTCCATATTTTTATCTTACCAAAAAATATATTGTCCTAAATCCAACTTGAATCTCTAACCCGGTCTACCGGACCGTCTAATAAGCCTCAAACCCACTAGGCCCAAAACTGGGGCGTTACACCTCATCTTCGGGCACCAGAATCTGAGGTTCCCAGGATTTCCACCAAATGTAACCCCCTCGACCCTTAAAACACAACACTCTATCATCATTAAAATGAAAATCCATAGAATTTTCATCTATGATATCCTTTACATGTGGTACCAAATTCTCATCATGTGGTTGCTTCTCCTTAATCAATTGTTACAAGGACGGTTTCACTTGCAACTCAGCTAACAACCCGCTGTCACAAGTCACACTTAACCTAGCAAGCATAGCCCTCAACTCAACAACGGCTTTTATACTAAAAGCATCAGCCACAATGTTAGCTTTACCTGGTTGATACTTAATGGTCAGATCATAATCTTTGAGCAACTCCAACCATCTTCGTTGCCTAAGATTTAACTCCTTCTGCGACATTAGAAACTTCAGACTCTTATGATCCGTATAAACCACACACTTCTCACCGTAAAGGTAATGCCTCTAGATTTCCAAAGCTAAAACAACTACGACGAGTTCAAGATCATGAGTAGGGTAATTACGCTCATGCACCTTAAATTGTCTAGATGCATAGGCAACTATCTTACCCTCCTACATCAGTACGCAACCAAGCCTAACATAGGACGCATCACTGTAGACAATGAACTCTTTCCCTGATTATGGCTGAATCAAGATCGAAGCTCATGTTAAAGCTTCCCTCAACCATTCAAAAGTCTGCTGCCTACCCTCTGTCTATTCAAAACGAACATTCTTTTGCAACAACTTGGTTAACGGAGCAGCTATACTAGAGAACCCATCAACAAACCTACGGTAATAACCAGCCAACCCTAGGAAACTCTGAACCTCTGACATAGGCTTAGGCATTTTCCAACTCCCCACATCCTCAATTCTGTATAGATCAACACAAATCCCCTCGGCCGATACTACATGCCCGAGGAAAACAACCTCGCTAAGCCATAACTTACACATGCTTAACTTGGCATAAAGCCGATTAACCTACAACATCTGAAGCACAATTTGCAAATGTCTGACATGATCCTCCTCGGTACTAGAGTACCCTAGGATATCATTGATAAACACAACCACAAATTGGTCCAAAAACTCATAGAACACCTGATTCATCATGTCAATGAAAGTAGCCAGTGCATTAGTCAAACCAAACGGCATCACCAAAAACACATAATGCATGTACCTCATACAAAAAGCTATCTTGGGCACATCCATATCCTTCACCTCCAGCTGATAGTACCCAGACCTCAAATATATCTTAGAGAACAGAGAAGCACCCCAAAAACTGATCAAACAGATCATCAATCTACAACAAAAGATACTTATTCTTTATCATCAACTTGTTCAGTTACCGATAAACTATACACATCTGCAATGTACCATCTTTCTTTTTCACAAACAACACCGGTGCACCCCACTGTGAAATACTCAGTCTAACAAACCCTCGATCAAGAAATCTTGCAGTTGCATTTTCAACTCCTTCAACTCTTTCAGGGCCATACGATATGGAGTAATTGACACTGGTATCGTATCCGTATAAACCTCAATGCTGAACTCCACCTCTCGCTCCGGTGGCAACCCAAACAAATATTCCAAAAAAACACCCAGAAACTCTCATACCGTGCGAATATCCTGCACCCTCAACTCATTTGAACCAAGATTCATAACATAGGCCAACAATGTTTGACATCCGAAATCCAATAGTCATCTTGCTTCCAAAGCTGAAACAGTATTTGACAAGAACTTAGCATTCTCACCCACAACCACCACCTAGAAATCATCAGACAACTTCAGGGATATTCGTTTGGTCTCAAAATCTACCACAACCCTATGCTCGATCAACCAATCTATCCATAGAATAACATCAAAACTGTGGAATGGCAACTCTATCAAATCTACGTCAAACACATATACTTGAACCATCTGCGAACATCGACGATACAACTTCCTAACCATGACTGTTTCCCCAAGAGAATTGGTCACTCTCTAACACCCACATTAAGAATTTCAACGAGTATATTAAGCAACTGAGCATGCTCACTCAAGATATGTGAATGGGTAGAACTAGAATCAACCAATGAATACAACGGTAAAGACTGTAAAGAGAATGTACCTATAATCACATTAGTGTCATTGCGACCCTCACGGTGTGTATACACTCTAGCCAATCCACCTCCCTCAGACTGGATAGCCACAGTCCTCTGTTCCCTATCCTACGCTAAAAAGGGCCACAACCACGACCTCTCTGTGGAGCAACAAGTGTAACACCCTGCCCACCTCCAGCCAACAAAGGAAAATCACGTCTCAAATGGTTGCCAGACCCACAACTCCAACAAACATTACCCACAACAGCTGCATGTGCCTGACCCTCTCTAGCCAAATGTGGGCAATCTCGCCTCAAATGATCACGTGATCTACAAGCCCAATAGATATTCTGCAGAGCTCTAACCTGGGTACCCTACCCCTACGCTCCACACCCAACAACACCTCCACCGTGTCTCTGTTCAGGGTGATACCTCCTATCATGGTGTCTCTTAGCGTAACCACTACCAAAACTAGAACCAGTCACTCTCTTACTAGAGCTAAAACCTCGAGACCCAGAAACTAAAATAAGATTATGTTCGATATCCTTGGCTCGCATAACCAAAATATCAAAATCCGTATAATCAGCAACAACCATGTATGTCTTAACCTCCTAAACCAGCCCATAGCGAAAATGATCACATCGCTTTTGCTCGTCAAAAACCAACTCTGGTGCATATTGGCTCAACCTCACGAACTGCACCTCATAGTCAGAAACAAACATACTACCCTGCACTAGAGCCATAAACTCTCATTTCTTTTGGTCTATATACTGAACCCCTAGGTACCTCTTCTGAAACGCACCATAAAAGAACTCCTAGGTTATATCCTCAGGTTCCATCCAGTTTTCTCAATAGTCCACCAACTGTAGGCATTCCCCTGCAATAAGGACACAACACAACCCAACATACGGGCATCCGTAGAACCCATATGGCCCAGTATCCTCTCTATACTGGCCAACCAATCCTCAAAAGCCTCTGGTGCTAGACCATGAAACTTAATTCTGCCCAAACTGTGAAAACGTTCTAATGGCAAACTCGTCTACCCAACCACTGATGCCGGCACATGAACACCCACAACGGCTGCCTGGAATACACCAGTCATGGCTTGAATTAAAGGCGCTGTGTCACCCATCCCTGTCCTAGTTGGTACAGGTGGTACTTGCTCGTAACTTCCTCCTTACTTCCCTGCCCAACGGTAGTAGAAATCGTACTAGTTCGTAACTTTCTCTTCGATCCCATTGTGCTAAAAATATATCTATGGCATGATAATCATTATAAAACAAAAATAGTTAGGTCAGCTTCAAGCAAGGATCCAAGACTTCTATTTCAAAACCAAGACATTTCAGACTATAATAATAAGGCAATGGGTTTCCCAAATTTTCCTCAATATGGCAATAAGCAACCGCCATGCATATTACAAACACAATGGATATTACAACCACCGTGCATATTACAATCACCGTGCAAATCATAATCACAAACAATAGATTACACTTCACTACAGAGTTACAACAACCATACCAACTCCCAATTATCGCAAACCTGGCTCTAATACCACCAAATGTAACCCCTCGAACCAGCCTAGTCGCAAGATCGAACCGAGTGAGCTACATTACGTATACCAAAGTAAACCGTGAAGAAGAAACTTGAAGCACGTCCATTTTTTCTTTTAACTTATCTATATGCAAATTGTTATCCTATGTGTTCATACTCTCCACAAGTGAAAACTCAACTCAATCGGGCATCGAATCGATATCTGATTGGATATAATTATAATTTAGAGACTAAATTGCAAATTCGGAAAACTACAAGGGCTCAACCCTTTTTAATGTTACCAACCTTCAATTAGCCAGATTTCATGCTTACATGTTGAAACTCAGCTCATTACATTCATCCATACTCATTAAATTGCATCCACAACATTCAGGGACTAAAGCATAAAAAAATAGAACTTCAAAACATTCAAATAACTGAATAAACGGCTAGCCGTATTGGAATGCTTACACACGTTTCGATACGCCTTTGCTATTTTAAAACCCCCAAATTCTAGTAACCAAAACTCGCTCTAATACGCCCCTGCGTACCAGTATGCCCTATCTAAAACACATACCCCGTATCGAAACGGTTCCTCATGTACCGAAATACCATGCCTGAAAAGACTTACCCATTTCGATGCGCTCAGCCCGTGTACCGAAACACTGGCCACAAATGGCCTAAGCCCGTACCGAAACACTTACCTGTGTTTCGATACGCTAAGCTTGAAATGGCTTACCCGTACCAAAATAGGGACACCTGTACCGGTACACATGGACCTAAAATGTCCTCTTTTGTTGGTTTATCATACTTTCAAGGATACCATAACACCCTAACATGCTTCTAACATATATCCAATAAATTTAAGGATCAATCCACATCTAAACATCACAGACTGATCAACAATTCATAGCATCATACTTCAAATGTAATTCTAAAGGCATGCTTCCTAAAATTCAAAACAAGCAAAACATGAAATCTCAACCCATCACCACAAACTAACCAAAATGGCCATTTACAAACCAAGAGCAGCAAAACAACATTTCTCAACCAAGGAGTTTAGCAAAACACCTTCCAAGACAACAACGGAAACCCCATTGCCCTTATTACTTATAGTCTAATCCAAGAACATACTTTTGATATCAAGTCTTTTTGTGATCCCTTACTTCCTGCTACCTTCCGAGCCTTTAATTTTCTACATTGACTGGCAAAGAGTGCGTAAGCACACTAGGCTTAGTGAGGAGTGCTCAAAACATACAAACCATCAATGCATTAAAACCATTTCTTAACAACACATTGAAATCTCATTTCAATCATCTTTTAAAAATCTTTTAAAACATTATCATGGCTTGAAAACCATGCACTTAACACTTTTAAAACCATCATATTAAACCATATGCAACATGTATCATCAACAACCCGCAAATCCCATTGCTCAACCTCAATTTAAGCCTTCCCATGCATAACAAACCATATGCAAAGCTTAAATAGTATACATATATAAATCACATTATACATCATAAACCGTTCCATGATACATCAATAATTATATTGGCTTACAAGTGATCATTAACCAAGTTCCTTTACCAAAAATAGTTTATCGGATACATGAATTTAACAAGTTTCCTCACAACACTTCAAGCCATCTCAACCAATATAGCGATACAAACACAAGCGTGGTACATTACTAACCGAGTACAATTACAACTCATAGGGACACCAACCCATTCATCGATTAGACGCTTAATCCACTAATGGGAGTTTACGGTACCATATAACCCCTCGACCGTTAGGGTACTTGGATGGAGTTTTATGTACACCAAATCAAAACCCCTCAACATCTAAGGCAACTTTTTATAGTGCACTATCAATCCTATGGCCGACCAACTATATCCGATAACAAGTTTCAAAACCACATCACTTGCTAATATAACTCAAGTATAAACTATATACTTACATGGATCACTTACCACGTGCATCCATCATCATTTCATGATCAAAACAGTATCTCAAATACTTTAAAACATGCTTAAACAATAGGTACAATGCAAATCAAAACAAGTGCATAAAACCACTTCATAATAGCACGACCGAGAGAGAAAACCACTTTATACTTACTTTCGAGTTTAAACCAACATTTCAAGCTCAGTCTAAACTCCTATAAACCACCTTCAAATCATTTAAAAGCAGAAATCCACATTCTCACTCACCGATACGCGAAACCTAAATTCACTAACTCAAATTCAAGCGTTTGAAGCCTCCAACGCTTCACCGATCGCTTCCAGATCAATCTCCCCTATTTAACCACATTACAACAGAGGATTAATGCATCCCAATACATTCAAAACACTGCAACAAAAATTCCTTGCAACACCTCAACAATTACCCAACCACACAACCAAAATCATTATCTAACTCTTTCCAACCACAACCCAGCCACAGTCTATCAAATTAGCACTTCCATTATCATCAATTAAAACTCAAAAACAAGGTTACTTCATCCTTATATCTCCAGCAACTAAACAGCCACCACAACACCACAAAACACACATCTAACAACCTAATAATCAAGGATTCAAGGAGTTTCAGGATTCCAATGTTAAAAATGGCTTATCAACGTTATAAATCATCCAATATATGTTTAAAATCAATCCTCAACTCTAGAAAATATATCCCTTAGAATCTTCTATAATTTCATCAATTAAACCCAAATAAATCAATTAATCATTATAAAAACATAAAATTGGATTACAAATAATAAATCAAGGATCAAATACTAGGAAATGTCAATAAAGAACCATCAATAGATGAGAAGAACGTACCTTACCTCTATTATGTGATTTCACCCTCAATTGATTGATTAAAGCTTGAAGAAAAGATTTCAATAAGGTTTTGTAAATCAAAGATAAAGAATCAATTATAAATCAAGAATCCATGGAAATAGATCTCTCACCTCTAGATTTTGATGAAAACAAGAGTGTTTGGCAGAAAAGAAATAGAGATAAAAGTTTACGTCAAATTTCTTTAAAACCAATAACTACATTTTCATTATAAAATCCCTTTTTAATTAATAATTAAAACACATGTTAAAAGTCTCAATTGAAGGGAGAAACCACCAGCCAAAAGTTGGTAAAATAGCCCCTTAAGGATTCTAAGAATTTGATCCTTTACAATTTAGTCACCTTTTAAAAATAGTTTTCAAAATTACATTTTAGTCACCAACCAAAATGGCACCCTTCCAAATCCAATTTTCCAAAATTGATTTCGCCAATATTTTTCATATATTTAAATATGATTTTTACCCATTTTCCATATTTTTATCTTACTAAAAAATATTTATTCCCAAACTCGACTCGAATCTCTCACTCGGTCCACCATACCGTCTAACAAGCCCTTAAACCGCTAGGCCCAAAACTGGGGTGTTACATTACAGGTCTAGTTGTACCGATACTCAGGCCATGGTATCAATACAAGTAAGTTTAAATTTGGCATAGGTATCGATACTCGAACAAGAATATCGATATGAGTGTGCGTATTTTGGCCAGGGCATCGATATTCAGGGAAGAGTATCGATACAATTTTTAGTTGCTATAATTTGAGATTTTGGTGTTAAGGATTTGGTATCGATACTCGGGAGAGTTTATCGGTACACCTTTAAAAAAAGTGGCCAGGTACCGATACCCTAGCCCGAGTACCAATACCCCTGGGCGTTAATTCTGTTAAAGTTATGTTATAGTTTTAGATTCTTCCATTTTGGTTCCTGATTGATATGCATGCAAATTGTATGAGTTTGGTTTCTTTTGGCGAACCCAATGTAGCTCGCTCAGTTTGGTCTATCGTCTAGGCTGGTTAAGGGGGTACAGTTTAAGTATGCCAGCTCCTGATTGCACAATAAAGGAGAATGTTTTTCGATGGTGGTTTTGCACAATGCGGTGGAGTCTTTTCCCAGGTAAGCATATTTGAGGTGGCTTGGCAATTGGTTCAGTTTCAAGCTAGGTGGTTCCTTAATGGATAGCTTTGGTTTCTTCACCTCTCTCTTGGTTAGTTCAAGTGGTTCAGGTTTCCCTTGGTTGTGGCTCATGAAGTTTTAGCTTGGTTGAATCTTTCTACTCCCCAAAGGTTTCACTAACCAGATCCTTGCACTCCTGTTTTATGGCATCAATTATCATTCCATGGTAATTCAGTACTAGGTTCTCAACCAAAATGGATTCTTTTAATTTAACTGAATGGCATTCTTCAATTTTATCTACACACTTAAGAGCTTTGAAAATGTCACCAGTAACACCTACTTTTTTACTAAGGTTGGGTTGGCATCAGGTTGTGATCTTGCATTGCTGGTGCTTGCTTCCTCTTTCTTAGCTTCCTTGGTTTCTTCTGTTGGCACTGATTTATTCTCATGGCAAATAATTAGATCTTTTCCACGCACTAAAATCTTAACGTGTATGCCACTTTGGAGATTGTTAGCTTTGTATTATTCTCTCCCTTTTTGCTGAGCATCCTCTATATCACTTGGAAAAGTCCCTGGAGGTCTAGCATTAAGTACATTGGTAATCTGTCGTATATGAACTTCCAAGTTCATCATAGATGCGGCTAGACTCTAGACAGTCACATCATTATGCTCCATCTAATCCTATAGGGTGTTCTTATTAGAAGATCTTTACACGGGAGATAGATTATTATGTGCTCTCTGTGGCATTACATTTTGGTTGAAACTTGTCGATGCATTGTTATTATTATTGCATTGGGTATCAAATTGATTACCTCCCTAATTTGACCATGAAATGTTTAAATACTATTTCTACCTCGCTGTGTATATATTCGAATAGGGGTTGTTATTAAGGCTGTAGTTGCCAAAATACACTGACTCTGGGTTTGTTGTGCATTTCTCCACTATATGGTTATCACCGCAAATAGTGCAAAATGGTTCCAATGCCTTTACTTCTCGGACTTCACCAGGCTTTTGCATTGTCTTCACCATATTAGTAGGGTTGTCAATTTGAGCATTGATAGATGAATGTGCATCAAGCTTCAACTTTTGAGAAGCTCTCAGCCTGATTCCCAATCTAGTGGTAGGGAATTGGAGATGATTGGTGGCAATCCTTCCAAGTATTTTATAGGCATCAGTATAATTCTTATCTAGCAATGAATCATTTGCCGAAGAATCTACGAATATCTTGGCATGAGCATTGAGTCTGTCATAAAAAAATCTCCATCTCGGTCCAGGTAGGGAATCCATGCATGGAACATCTACTAACATATCTTTAAATCTCTCCCAAGCATCGTAGAAAGTTCCATCATCAGCTTGCCTGAAAGTAGTAATTTCAATTTGCAGCTTGGCATTTAATGTAAGAGACTATAATCTCAGTAGGAATTTCTGGAATCTAACCACGTAGTGATTGAACCTAGTGGCAAGGAAATTAGTCACCATTTTGTCCCATCTCTCAAGGAAAATGAAAAGAGCTTTAGCTTCATTGTCTCTTTAGTCACATCAGGCTGGTGGAATAGTTGACAAACCTCCATGAATTACTTCAAATGCTACAGTGGGTCTCTAGTAGGTGATCCATCAAATTGACCTACATTTATTAGCATTTGAATCATTGTCGGTTTAAGCTCAAAGGTAGCGATATTTACCTCTGGTCTGATTAATCTTGTCATCAAATCATCTATGGTGGGTGCTAGGTGTTCTTTAATAGGTAGTTCTTTAGGTATCTAAGCAGTAATAGCGGGAGCAAGCAGTATAACTGCAGGTATTGTCAGATTCTCCTTGTTTTTACCATTATTTAGGAGAAGTCCTAGCTCACTATTCCCGTTACGAGCCTTTTCTTGACATTTTCTTCTTCACCTACGTAAGGTTCTTTCAGTTTTAGGGTCTTATTGTAAATCTTCCTTCACGGTGCTGCTCTGAATTAAAATAAATAAAAATGATAACAAGTAAAAATCAAAACAATTAATCCAGTTGCAATCCCCGACAATAGCGCCAAAAACTATAGCGACTAGTTAAAAATCGATACAGGGTATCCCACATTTTAAAAATTTATTTTAGGGATTTCTTTTAAAAATCAAATTTTGAAAACAAGACTTGGAGTCACCAGCGATCACTTAGGTAAGGTAGACTGAACATCATAAAACTAGAGATTAATTTAAAAATAGGTTTGGGAGCTTGTAACACCCCAAAACCGGGCCTAGTTAGAATTTAATTCTGGCAACCAAAAATTTTACATCAAAAAGTCAAATTATAGCATTGACCTTTGATAGAGTGGTGAATTGTTTAAATATTGAACCTTAATTAAGTATTGTTTATGTTTAAGGACCCTATTGTAACATTGAATCTTGTTTTGTGGCTAAATTAGGAAAAATTAGAAGTTTGGGGACAAAAGTATAGAGAAGAAGGAGTCTAGGGAATAAGCCCGCAGTTATCCCATTTTTAGGATTATTCAACTCCCATGTGGTATGCTTGGCAAAGCTTCCTTCATAAGAAGGAAAGCTTTAGCTATTAGAAAGTTAAAATTGAAAGAAAGAAGGGAAGGAAAACATACCTGGTTGTTGAAAAGAAAAGGTTAAGCACCTTAGTCATCTCAGTATTCTTCCCATGGCCAAGCACACACCTCCAATGGAGGATAACTTCAGCTTTGATTTTCTCAAGTTTCTTAATCCTAGAATATAGATATTGACCAGGTAAGCTATAATCTCTTATTGGCCTAATGATTCCATGGCCAAAACCATGTTTAATTCCATGTTCAAGAATCAAGAACCCTAAAAATTCTGTAGGGATATCAAGGCTTAGTTTATTGCTTTTCATAGCTAATAGTTGTAACACCCTAATCAGTATTTTATAATAAATATCAATTAAGGTATCACAATTTTTTTGCGTAAAATCATTTACCGAATTTTTATCCTAACGAATTAAGTCCAATTTCAGGCAGCAACTTAACAAATCTTATATATACAATATATAGAAAATAACTGCCTAAGACAAAAATCTACCCGATTACTTAATTTATCTCAATTTGATTTTTACTCGATTTTAATTATAATATGATTACTCATCATCTACCATAAACATAAACTAGTTTATATATTATTACAAACCATATATATATAAACAAGTATTTAACCGGCAAATTTTAAAATTTACATGCCAACTAGAAACATCAAAATACATCCAAGGATGTTATTACTGATACCATTTATATACTCTAGATAGTAGGATGCCCACTCCTTACTCTGATTTTTGTCGTTTACCTATGCGTGAAAACCATCACACGCTAAGAATACACTTAGTGAGGCAACAATAACATTTAGTGCAAATAACATAACAAAATAGTAATATGTAATCATTTTCATGCATTATAATCACTAGATATGACTTACCATCATGTTCATTATACATAAATATGATATAAACCGGATATACATTTTTGTACCAATATACTTGCCATAATTTTAAGAGTCTATAAACTCTTTAACCTGTTTATAAAATATTTACCGATTTCATAATCCAATTTCATAGCCCGATTTTATCGCCCAAATTCTTAGCCGGATTTCACAGCCCAAATATAGACCTACCCTGGATACACGAGCCAAATATGCACTAAAGTGCTTCTCGCACATTTTTAAGGTTGTGCTAACCATACACTAAGTAACCTTTAGGTATACTATAGTGCTATCTCGAATTCCTAATTATGCAGCGTGCTGCTAGACTCTATGGCATGCCAACTATATTTTGTCCCTCAATTGACTTAGTTGGGCATAATTTTTGTATTTGTTCCATCCATGGCAATGTATATCATTATAATTAAACATTAGGCAGTTCATACCCAAAATAACATTCATAGCATACCATCATCAATAACTAGTGATCAATACATTTTTTTTCAACCTTGGACATATTTAAAATATGTCCAATATATGATCAATGACATAAATATCATGACAGTATATATACCAGGTAGACTCATCGCAAGTCCTACCAGTGATGTATAAAACATCCATGTATAATGTTATGTATGCACTGCAGTCACATGATGCCTCACTAGTAAACCTTACTATAGCTTGTAGCTTTACTCTTGAAATTTTTCCTCAGCTTTAGACTTGTTCGTAAAATGATCTTCATCACGTTCACGATCTATAAAATCATCGTTTACTAAATACATACATTTCAAAGCGTATATTAGTATCAATCTAACATAGACATATATTAGGAATAAAATTCCTAAAAATCCTTTATTATTCATAACCATCACAAATTCACAAGAAAATCTATTTTTCTATAATATAATCATAAAATGAATTCTTTTGGAATTCACTACAACTTTCCAAATTATTCAAAATGGTCCCTTGCCATTAAACTTTAAATTTAATCATTAAATAACATATCAAAGTATTCCAAAAAACTTTCAAGCTTATTACATAACTTTCTAACCAATTTCCATTTCAATCCATATTTTCCTTAATTTGCCATTTGATCCTCAACACTTTGAAAACATCCAAAAATATCCAATTGAATCTTCTAACATCAGTTTTCAGCATAATACCTCAACTTTTCAACATTTTTACCTTAATCCTTAAATTTCCCAAAATATGCGAAAAAGGTTCCTAGAACTTAACAAAGTTCCAAATTGGTCCAAACAACATTCTAAGCCTTGTAACATCATTTTCCCATCATTTCTAACCTTAGGAAATATTTCCAAAATTTTCCCTAAATTTATTCCTAAATGTTGAATTTGAAGGGTTTCTACATCCAAATTTTCCAACTTGATTCAAGATAAATTAAACTTATAAGCATCATTTCCAAGCTTCTAAAATCATTCCCATATCAAAATCAATCCAAATTCAACTTCCTATCAAAACCCTAACTTTAAACAAATTAGGATTTATCAACTTCCAAGTAGTTTTAATCATCATACAAGCTTGGATATAATTCTACAACAACAACTACATCAAAATCTCATCTTAAAACATCATTTATAAACATCCACTTCATCCATCAAATTCACAAAACTAAGGTTTCAAGTAAGGAAAGCATGAACAAATGGTACCAATGATAGAGAATTTCATGTAGATCAACTTCATGTTTCATGCTTTCATCAAAATTCCAACTAAATAAGCTTGAAAACTCAAGAACAAATTTTTTTCTTACCTTGGGTGTGTGTTTTGAACAAGGGGGATGAAAGATGGAGAAATTCTTGATTTTTCTATCCTTTTAATTTAATTTATGCCATTTGTCATATTTTTAATTAAATGAAATTAAAATTCATTTTATGACAAAATAACCTTTTTCCCGTTGAAATCCAAAGCTCCACATCAAGCCACATGTCTACCTACCAATCCAAGGGTCAAAAATAATCCAAGTAGCTAGTGATTACCAACTTTGCCTTTGGAATTTTCCAAAATTACCATCTTGCCATTTTTCATCCAACGGTTCATATTTAACATGGAAATCTACCTTAAATCCAATGGTCCATGTTAAATCCTACCATTTTAAGACATGGAAATGATATTATTAACCTTGCCTTATCATTGTTAAAATATCTCGAATATCCAATTCGATCTGATTATCCAAATATTTTTCCAAACTTTATCGCTTTATAGCCAAAAATACTAGCTCCGTACAAAAAATCTGGGTAACACGAAAATGTCATTCTTGTGGATAAACTATTCATTTACGGGACTAAAATTCATAACTTTCATAATTTAGTCCCTAAACTTTCCAAAGTTTATACTTTGTCCACCAAACTTTCAAAATTTTCATTTTGGTCAGTAACCAAAATTTTGGGATATTACAATTCTCCCCTCCTAAGAAAATTCATCCTCAAATTTTCCTTACTTGGTTCAAAAAGGTACGGATATTGTTTCTTCTGCTTCCCAAGTAGCTTCCTCCTCTTTGTGATTTCTCCACAAGACTTTAACTAGAGGAATCTTCTTGTTCCTTAATTACTTTTCTCCTCGAGCCAAAATTTTCACAGGTTCTTCATCATAGGTCAAATCTGGTTGAATCTCGATCTTTTCTGGTGTAATAATGTGTGAAAGATTCGATCGATATCTCCGAAGCATATACACATGAAATACATCATAAACCTTACTCAACTCCAGTGGTAAAGCTAATTGATATGCCACTTGACCAACCCTTTTTAAGATTTCATAAGGGCCAATATATATTGGACTAAACTTTATCTTCTGTCCAAAGCGTAATATCTTTTTCCAGGGTAAAACCTTTAAGAATACTTTATCTCTAACCTCGAACTCAATATCCTTTCTTTTAAGATCTAAATACAACTTTTGTCTGTCAGAAGAAGCATTGAGACTATCTTGAATTACCTTTACCTTATACTCTATCTCTTGGACAATATCTAGTCCAATGATCTTTCGATCCTCCAACTCGAACCAATTCAACGATGTTCGACATTTTCTTCTATATAAAGCTTCATAAGGTGCCATCTTTATACTTGACTGATAACTATTGTTGTAGGCAAACTCAGCTAATGGAAGATATTTTTCCCATGAACCTGCAAAATTAATTATACATGCTCTAAGCATATCTTCGAGTATCTGGATAGTTCTTTCTGATTGTCTAATTGTTTAGGGATAGAAAACAGTGCTGAAATGTAACCGAGTCCCCAATGACTCATATAATGCACTCCAAAACCTCGAAGTAAACCTTGGATGTCTATCAGAAATGATAGACATAGGAATTCCATGCAATCTAACAATCTCCTTAATATATAACTCTGCCAACTTGTTCAAAGAGTAATATGTTATAACTGGTATAAAATGTATCATCTTTGTCAATCGGTCCACAATCACCCAAATCAAATCTTTCTTACTTGGCGTCAAAGGTAAACATGTTACAAAATCCGTTGTAACTTTTTCCCATTTCCACTGTGGAATTAAGATCGGTTGGAGCAACCCTGACGGAACTTGATGTTCTGTCTTTACTTGTTGACATGTTAAGCATTTAACAATGAACTCAGAGATAGCCCGTTTCATGCCAGGCCATCAAAATCGACTCTTTACATCTTGATACATTTTGTTACCTCTTGGATGCATAGTTAGAGGACTAGAATGTGCTTCCAAAAGTATTTCCCTCTTTAGATCTTCATCTTCAGGAATGTACACACTTCCTTGTAGTATAGACACCCATTTTATTTTATTTCAAAATCTTTAGATTCGCCTTGTTCCACTTGTTTCTTCCTTTTCAAGCATTCCTTGACCTTTGCTTGCAACACTTAAGTATTTTCTATCAAAGTAGGCTTGATTTGAAATTTAGCCATTAATACACCCTTTTCTTGTAGCCTTAACTGAGCATTCATTGATCTCAAAGTAGAAAATGTCTTCTGGCTAAGTGCATCTGCTACCACATTAGCCTTCCCCGGATGGTAATCAATGATTACATCACAGTCCTTGATCAATTCTATCCATCTTCTTTGTCTCAAATTAAGCTCCTTTTGAGACAACAAATATTTCAAACTTTTATGATTCATGAAGATGTAGCACTTTTCACCATATAAGTAGTGACACCAAATCTTCAATGCTAATACCAGTGCAACCAACTCTAAATCATGAGTAGGATAATTCCTCTCATGAGTTTTGAGCTATCAAGAAGCATACGCTACAACCTTTCCCTCTTTCATCAATACATACCCCAAACAATTATGGGATACATCACTATATATTGTGAAATCCTTCACGGATTCTGGTTGTACTAAAACATGAGCTTCTACTAATATCTTCTTCAATTTGTCGAAGCTTTCCTAACATTTATCTGTCCAAATAAATGGAACATATTTCCTTAATAGCTTAGTTATTGGAGTGACAATCATTGAAATATCTTTCACGAACCGTCGATAATAACCAGCTAATCCCAAGAAACTTCTCACTTTAGAGACACTTTGCGAAACTTTCCATTCGAGTATTGCTTGAACCTTCTTAGGATCAACTCGAATTCTTTCTTCAGAGACAATGTGTCCAAGAAAAGCTACCTCTGACGGCCATAATTCACACTTTGACAGTTTTGCATATAACTTCTTTTCTCGGAGGATTTGAATAACTACCCAAAGATGATTATCATGATCCTCTTTGGTTTTTGAATAATCCAATATATCATCTATGAATACCACCACAAACTAATCCAAATATGGCTGGAATATCCGATTCCTCAAATCCATAAATGTTGTCATTGTATTTGTAAGTCCAAAAGGCATTACTACATTCTCATAATGCCCATATCTAGTTCTGAAAGTTGTCTTTGGGATATCTGCTTCCTTGATCTTCAATTGATGATACACCAATTGAAGATCAATTTTAGAAAACATCGTTGCTCCTTTAAGTTGATCAAAAAGGTCATCAATCCTTGGTAAAGGATATTTATTCTTCACCGTCACTTTATTAAGTTGACGGTAATCCATATATAACCTCATTAATCCATCCTTCTTTTTCACAAATAAGACTGGAGCTCACCACGATGATATACTTGGTTTTATAAAACCTTTATCCAATAATTATTGTAATTGAGCCTTCATCTCTTTGAGTTCTGTAGGAGCCATTCTATAAGATGCTATTGATATTGGTGTTGTTCCAGGAAGCACGTCAATACCAAATTCCACCTCTCGATCTGGAGCTAATCCTGGTAATTCATCTGGAAAAACATCTGGAAATTCTTGCACCGTGGGTATATTTTCTAGACCTACCTTTATTTCTGAAGCATTTATCACATGAGCTAAATAAGCTTCATACCCATGTGATGATAACCTTTCAACAGATATAGCTGTAATCTCATGGCTCAAATAATTATGCCTTTCTCCTTCAAATACTATTTCTGAACCATCTAGTCCTTTTAAGATTACCCTTTTTAATCGACATTCAATTGTAGCATCATATGCCGATAGCCAATCCATTCCAAGAATAACTTTGAATTCTTGGAAAGGCAATTCCATAAGATAGGCTAGAAAATCTCTTTCCTGGATCCTTATAGGACACTTTTTACATATTTGAACTAATTTGGCGCTTTGTCCTGGAGGATTAATAGCAACTACCTCACTCAAAATTGGTTCTATTGGTATATTTCTTTCAAGTACTACTTTAGAACTAATATACGAATGGGTAGAGCCCGGATCAATTAATGCAAAAATAGATATGCCAAAGAGTTCGATCATACCTGCTATAATCTTTGAATCATCACGATCATGAGCAGTCTTGATATTGTATACTTGAGCAACACCCTTGTCTTCCTAACCATAAATGGTTGTGGATACTCCTAGTTTGCCGCCTATATTTTTTTCTGTTTTTCTGAGGCGCTGTGTCTGATCGATCAGAGTGAAGCTCTGGACACTCCCTTTTAAAATGACTGGCTTGTCCACAATAATAACAGTCTCCACCAGCAAACCACCATCGATCAGAATGCCTCTTACCACAATGTTTACATTTCGGAGAAGAATGAAATCTGAAACCCCGAGTACCCGCAGAACAGTTTGAGCTTGTTTAAATTTCCCTCCTGAAAATCCCTTTTTAGTAGAAGAAGCTGATGATGTTTGGATTTGCTGTGGAAAACCTTTACTGCGTTTGAATGCGACACAGCAAAAGAACTTCTAGATCTTTTTCCTGACTGGACCTACTTTTTTCACTTTTTCCTCAAGATCCACTTTCTCTATAGCATTTTCTTGGTTCACCACCTTTTGGAAAGTGGTGAAGTTGCAGAAAGCCAATACCCTTTTATACTGAGAGTCCAACCCAGCTATGAACCTATCAATCCTAGATTTTTCAGTTGGAATGAATTCTTCTTTAAATCAGCTCATTCTATTGAATTAACATTCATATTCATAGACCGTCATGCCCGATTACTTCAAATCCAGGAATTGTTGCCTCATTTCCTCAATGAACATATCCCCAATATATTTTTCTTTGAATTCCTTTTGAAAGAACTCTCATGTAATATGTTCAGGAGGAACTCGTGTAGTGACTACATTCCACCACACACTGGCTTGCTCCATCAGAAGAGATACTACTCCTTCCAATTTTCCTTGATCATCACAAGGAATCCTACTCAACGTGATCTTAATATCATTCAGCCAATAATCAACATCAATGTCACCTTTAAATTTTAAATTCTGGTGCTTTCATTTTCCTTAAATCCTTTGGAACTGATACTTCTGCTCTGTGATTGATAACGGCATCCAATGCTTGAAGAAATAAGCCTTGCTCTTGCACAGACATATTTCTATGTCCCTGAGCTACTGGCTCCACATTCGGCTACCCCTGAGTGGATTGTAACACCCTTACCAGTATTTATTATCCAATACTAGTATAGAGTGTCACATAAGAATTTAACCGCATTTTATGCTACTCAATTTAGTAAAAAAAAGCAATTTTAAAAAATTTCGCTTTATTCCATAAACCCAATTACTAATTTTTTTCCCGTCAAACTACTTTCGTTTTCAGGAAGCAACTTGGCAGTTTATAACTACACATTTTAATTAAGTAAACTGTCAAAAAACTGTCTAAATTAAAAATGATCTTAATTACTTTAAAAATCAAATTTATAATTTTACTCGATTACCATTACTAGTAATTCTTTTTACTAATATAAACCACACTATAAAATAACCACTTATATAGATATTAATATTACAAACCATATCTAGACTAGTTAAAGTGAGCTACTAATATTTTATACATGCCAACTAGAGATAAACCAAAATACATCAAAGATGTATATTACCGATATGACTATTATCCCGCTAGATGATGCCGATTCTCCTTACTCCTGCCCGAAATTTCTACCTACGTGTGAAAACCCATCACACGCTAAGTATATACTTAGTGAGGAATTATAATTGTTTAATATAAATTAACATGCTTGAATTATAACAATAAAATAATGAACATGCAGTTTTATCACTATTCCATTATTTCCTTATGTTAATCAAATATTAACATAATATATTCCAGATTCATAAATCCTATTAATAACCTTGCCAATATCAAGAGTTTACCTTCTCTCTAATTTATTAACCATTCATTATCAATAGATTGTTGCCCAACATAATTTGAGGACTTGAGTACACGAATCAAAACTGCACCAAAGTGCTAATAAACCGCACCGTAGTGCTAAGAGACCGCACACAAGTGCTAAGAAACCACACCTAATTGTTAATAATCCGCACCGAAGTGCTAAACCGTTGGATTCTATGGCATGCCAACTATACTCTATACCTCAATTACTTATTTGGGCATACTTTCCAATTTTCCACATACGATTCATCCATGGCAATATAATTGAATCTCGGGTAGTCCATGCCCTAAATCTAGCATAAACATACATACCTGATATATCTAGTGATCAATTGCACCATAGTTCTACCTTTGACAATTCTCAATATGTCAAATATAAATTGATGATATAAACATATAACTATCAGGTAATAATTAATAAGGTAGACTCATCACAAGTCTTCCAAATGATAATCATAATATTATTCATGCATAAAAATGAACTCACCTTGACACTTTTTACTTTGTCAATATCCAACTAGCCTCACTAAGTTCAACTTTGGTCCCGTTCCTTTCCTCGATTACTAATTCGATCTTGATTTTGTTCACAGTCTACATGCGTATTAAAAATACCATAAGTATACTCCAAATTATATGTTAGTATCTTACTAACACATAAACAATATTTGAATAATTTTCCTATAAACACCCTAATATTTTCCAAATATTAGTTTATGACATAAGTCATTTCATCCTCAATACTTTGTATTTCTTCAAACATTTACTCAAAAAAATTATAACTCATTCTAACCTTAATTCTAACATAATGCTTCCATGAAAATAATTTTTTCACTTTAGTTCATAAATTCTTCCAAATTACTGAATTGGTCCTCAATCTTTTCAAAATTTTCGAATTGGTCCCTATGTTTTTACAAACTTCTAAAATGGTCCAACTGACATTTTAAAGCTTGTAAAATCATAATTTCAACATTTCCAAAGTTATGGAAATTTTTCCATAATTTTCCCTAATTATTAGAAATTGCCGAAATCATCCTTGTAACTTTCCAAGTTTCCAAATTGGTCCAATTAACACTTAATCATCATTTCCAAGCTTCACAATCATTCCCAAATCAAAATCAATCCAAAATCAACTTTTCTACTAAAACCCTAACTTTGAACAACTTAGGGTTTAGCTATTTCCATGTAGTTTCGATCATCAAATAAGCTTTAATATGATTCTACAACATCATATTCATCAAAAACCCAACTTAGTTCAACCTAATTCAACATCCCCTTCTTCCATCAATTCCTCAAAACTAAGGTTTTATGTAAGGAAAGCATGAACAAATGGTATCAAGAGATAGAGAATTTCATGTAGATTAATTTCATGTTTCATGCCTTCATCAAAATTCCAACTAAATAAGCTTGAAAATCAAGAAGAAGAATTTTTCTTCCTTACCTTGGGGTGTTCGAAACTTGGCTGAAATTGGGGGAGAAATCTTAAAAATTTCTTTTCCTTCCAATTTAGCCACTTGTACTTAATATATAAAAAAATGAATTTAAAATTCATTTTGAAGTCTAATGACATTTTTACCCCTGCAATCCAAAGCTCAATATTAAACCACATGTCTACTTACCAATCCAAGGGCCCAAAACAATATAAGGAGTTAGTGATTACAATCTTTGCCCTTGCCATCTTCAAAAATTACCATCTTGCCATTTTTCATACAATGGCTAAGATTAAACATGGAAAAGTAATCTTTAATCCAATGGTCCATATTAATTTCCATTAAAATAAGGCATGAAAATGACCCTTTTACCCTTTCCTTATTTTAATAAAATATCTCCTAAAATATCTCATAAAAGATTTCTTATTTATTCGATTAAATTTGATTATATAGACTTTTCCCGAGCTTTAAAGCTTTATAACTCTTACAACAAACTCTGTATCAAAAATTTGTGTATCATGAAAATTCCATTCTTGGGGGTGAACTATTCATATACGATACTAACTTACATACTTTTGAAAATTACAACTAAGTCCCTTAACTTTTTGAAATTTACACTTTGGCACCAAACTTTTCAAATTTTACATTTTGGTAACCAAACTTTTCAAGTTTTACATTTTGGTCACTAACCAAAATTTTGAGGTATTACATGGGTTCTGATTCACCTCATTACTTCCATTCTGAGCAGGCATATCTAGCTCAAATGCCTAACGAGATTCTAGATGATTTGACATTTGTTAATGTCACAATCATCCCTTATAAGTAAGGAGTAACAACATTAATTACTAGGCATCCAATTATATTCATACAAATATCAGTAATATTGACATCCTAGTGGCATGTATATAATTCCCACTATCTATATACCCGATTTATGTCCAGAACTTGCTAAATCTGTAGCTCTAATATCAATAAATGTAATACCCTAATTAGTATTTTATAATAAATATCAATTAGGGTATCACAATTTTTTTCGCGTAAAATCATTTACCGAATTTTTATCCTATCGAATTAAGTATAATTTCAGGTAGCAACTTAACAACTCTTATCTATAAAATATATAGAATATAACTGGCTAAGACAAACATTTGCCCGATTACTCATCATCTACCATAAAAAATAAACTAGTATATATATTATTACAAACAATATACATAAACTAGTATGTAACCGGCAAATTTTAATATTTACATGCCAACTAGAAACATCAAAATACATCCAAGGATGTTATTACTGATACCGTTTATATACCGTTTATATACTCCGATTTTTGTCTTTTACCTACGCGTGAAAACCACCACATGCTAAGAATATACTTAGTGACACAACAATAATATTTAGTGCGAATAACATAACAAAATAATAATATGTAACAGTTTTCATGCATTATAATCACTAGATATGACTTACCATCATGTTCATCATACATAAATATGATATAAAACGGATATACGTTTTTTTACCAATATACTTGCCATAATTTTAAGAGCGTATAAACTCTTTAACCAGTTTATAAAATATTTACAGATTTCATAATCTGGTTTCATAGCCTGATTTTATAGCCCAAATTCTTAGCTCGACTTCACAGCCCAAATATAGACCTATGAGGACCCTGAATACACGAGCCAAATATGCACCGAAGTGCTTCCTGCACATTTATAAGGTTGTGCTAACCATACACTAAGTAACCTTTAGGTATACTATAGTGCTATCCCGAATTCCCGATTATGCAGCGTGCTGCTGGACTCTATGGCATGCCAACTATATCTTGTCCCTCAATTGACTTATTTGGGCTTAATTTCTGTATTTGTTCCATCCATGGCAATGTATATCATTATAATTAAACATTAGGCAGTTCATACCTGAAATAACATTCATAGCATACCATCATCAATAACTAGTGATCAATGCATTTGTTTTCAACCATGGACATATTTAAAATATGTACAATATATGATCAATGACATAAATATCATGACAATATATATACCAGGTAGACACATCGCAAGTCCTACCAGTGATGTATAAAACATCCATGCATAATGCTATGTATGCTTTGCACTCACCTGATGCCTCACTAGTAAACCTTACTATAGCTTGTAGCTTTACTCTTGAACTTTTTCATTAGCTTTAGACTTGTTCGCAAAATGATCTTGATCACGTTCACAATCTATAAAATCATCGTTTACCGAATACATACATTTCAAAGCGTATGTTAGTATCAATCTAACATAGACATATGTTAGGAATAAAAATCCTAAAAATCCTTTATTATTCATAACCATCACAAATTCACAAGAAAATCAAATTTTCCATAATATAATCATAAAATGAATCTTTTTAGAATTCACTTCGACTTTCCAAATTATTCAAAATGGTCCCTAGCCGTTAAACTTTAAATTCAGTCATTAAACAACATATCCAAGTATTCTAAAACATTTTCAAGCTTAATACATAACTTTCTAACCAAGTTCCATTTCAATCCCATATTTTCCTTAATTTGCCATTTGATCCTCAACACTTTGAAAACTTCCAAAACGATCCAATCGAATCTTCTAACATCAATTTTCAGCATAATACCTCATCTTTTCAACATTTTTACCTTAATCCTTAAATTTCCCAAAATATGCAAAAAAGGTCCCTAGAACTTAACAAAGTTCCAAATTGGTCCAAACAACATTCTAAGCCTTGTAAAATCATTTTTCCATCATTTTTAGCCTTAGGAAAATTTTCCAAAATTTTCCCTAAATTTCTTCCTAAATGTCGAATTTGAAGGGTTTCTACATCCAAATTTTCCAACTTGATTCAAGCATGAATTCAACTTCTAAATCTCATTTACAATCTTCTAAAATCATTCCTATATAAAAATCAATCCAAATTAAACTTCCTATCAAAACCCTAACTTTAAACAAATTAGGATTTATCAACTTCCAAGTAGTTTTAATCATCATACATGCTTGGATATAATTATACAACAACAACTACATCTAAATCTCATCTTAAAACATCATATATAAACATCCCCTTCATCCATCAATTTCACAAAACTAAGGTTTCAAGCAAGGAAAGCATGAACAAATGGTACCAAAAGATAGAGAATTTCATGTAGATCAACTTCATGTTCCATGCTTTCATCAAAATTATGACTAAATAAGCTTGAAAAATCAAGAACAAATTTTTTTCTTACCTTGGGTGTGTGTTTCGAACAAGGGGTAAGAAATATGGAGAAATTATTTATTTTTCTATCCTTTTAATTTAATTTAGGCTAATTGTCATATTTTTAATTAAATGAATTTAAAATTCATTTTATGACAAAATAACCTTTTTGCTATTGAAATCCAAAGCTTCATATCAAGCCACATGTCTACCTACCAATCCAAGGGTCAAAAATAATCCAAGTAGTTAGTGATTACCAACTTTGCCCTTGGAATTTTCCAAAATTACCATCTTGCCATTTTCCATCCAACGGTTCATATTTAACATGGAAATCTACTTTAAATCCAATGGTCCATGTTAAATCCTACAATTTTAAGATATGGAAATGACATTTTTAACCTTGCCTTATCAACCTTTAAAATATCTTGAATATTCTATTCGATCTGATTATTCGATTATTTTTCCAAACATTATCGCTTTATAGCCAAAAATACAAGCTCCGTATGAAAAATCTAGGTAACACAAAAATGTCATTCTTGGGGGTAAACTATTCATTTACGAGACTAAAATACATAACTTTTGAAAATTACAATTTAGTCCCTAAACTTTTCTAAAGTTTATACTTTAACCACTAAACTTTTAAAATTATCATTTTGGTCACTAAACAAAATTTTGGGATATTGCAATAGTTGTAATGGAAATTATTATCGATATTGAAATTCATGTAATTTCTATCCTATGTAGCTCCAAGTGACCAAGGTGAAGAATCACCAAACCTATTAGACCCCCACAAGTCAAGAAATAAGGGATAGTCATCTAGGAGCCCTAAAAGCTTCGGGAATATCGGTGAGCATAGTCAGAGTCTCGAGATTGGCTAGGTACCTTTCCCGATTTCATTGCATTGGTATATTGCATTTCCATCATTGATATCAAGGTACGGTTACATCGAACCCTCGTAGGAGGTACCATTGGTAAGCTTTGGTAAGCCTATTGCATTTACATATTGATTATTGACTCATTATAATGTCATTGATATCATTGGAACATTGTTTAAGGCCATATTGATCATCATACACCATTTTTTATATATCATTATTGTTATTGCTATCGTTATTGTTATTATTATTGGTCTAATTACAGAACCTTGGATTTGATTGGACATTGGATACAATTGGCATGCCATAGAATTCATGAGCTCATTGATACAGAGTAGACTATGGTCCTTGAGCTAAGGTTCTACTTGGCGAAGTTGGCGGGATGTGTTGGGTTTTGTCCTATTAGAGGATATTGACCATTCATTGTTGGCAATGTTGGTTGGGAATTCGTGTATCCACTATCACATGTCGATCCAAGGGTTAACTATTGAAATTGTTGTTAAAACATGGTTTGAGATGCATCTACATTTACATACATGTTATTGATATTATTGGTATTCATCGCATTATTGTTAACTGCCTTACTAGGATATATAAGCCTAATGAATCTCATTTCTATGCATGTTCAAGTTGAAAAGGTGTGGGAACAAGGATCAGAGCTAGAAGTGTTTTTGAGCAAGTCACACAAGAAGCATGTAATGTAAACCTAGTCTTTAAACTCCTAGTATGGTGGCATAGGATCTAGACATGTTAGTTTGGCCCTATTTTGTGTTTACATATTGTTTATGATGCTTGAAATGGTTAAATAAAAAGTAAGGTATGTTAAATGCCTGTAAAATGGGTAAAAGTGACCTATAAGGCCCTAACAAGTGAAAACATAGTAAATGGATTCGAAATGGAGTGAAACTTGACATGCATGTAGATTTAGTGTCTACAAACTTGCTGGTAAATGTTGGTAATCATTGGACACGATTAAGGCTTTGAAATTGTATAAAAAAAAACATGAAATGCCTTTACAGACCCAAGCATACCGATACAGGCTACAGTGTACCAGCACTAAGGAGTTTTTTTTAACATAGATAAAACAAGCGTACAGATCTGGGTGGTGTCATACTGGTATTGATATGCAAGTTTGGTATTGTAAATCAAGGCATACCGAGACTGCTATAGTGGCACTGATATACAAAATCAACACTGGAATTTTACTACAGCTAGGGTAACGATATGAGTAGAGCTGTACCGGTACTCGTTAATAACTTAATTTGGGGATTTAGGGTTAGCGTACTGGTACGGTGATGGACCTGTACTAATACGCAAGACATTGAACCATCATATCGGTATAGTATAATGCGTATCGATACAAGATCTAGGTTCAAAATAATTTTTATTAAGGGCGTATCAGTACAGCCTCTTAAGTACTGTACCAATACAGGTAAGTTGGTTAAAAATTGGTTAACTGGTTTTAAAATCTTGTAAAATGGTCACTTAAATTTACATGGGATAATTCTAGATGCCAATGAACTCTAAACCCATTGAAATTTTATACAAATAATAATCAAGCATTGAATTTCACTTTGGCAACCCTATTTATTTTTATAGCCTTATAATTTACCAAAATTGCATTTTGGTCCCTAAAGTTGAAAAGGCTATTGATTGACCCCAAATTATGATTTTGATTAAATACATGTTGATCATTATCAATGATTGCATCATATTAATATCATTGGTTCACTATTTATCCTATAAGTCATTGGAAACATCAATTCGATCATTGTATTGCTTACCGGTAACATTTTTCGACCTAGATTCCTACCAGATCGAGAAGGGGTGTTACATTTATGGTATCAGAGCTAGATTTTTTTTCAATTCTATGATTAAACTAAAGTCTATTGTATTGTTATTGCATTGCAAATGCCACTTAGTAGTTTATTATTGTGTATATTGTGACTTGCGAGTAATCTGATCATTTTTCCTTTTATAGTATAATATGTCTGACTTCGAGAAAGCCCACGAAGAAGTTGAACATACTACAAGCTCCTCTACACATGGCGAGGAGAAAAGGGGGGAGACCCTCCGAATCCATAAGCTCCCCAACAAGAACCACCAAATCCCAAACATGTACTACAGACTGCTCAATTTGAAATTTATCAAAACATGACTAAGATGTTCAAACAATTCATGGTTACTCTCAAGTCTGAGCAGTCTACACAGTCCTTTACAGCTGCTACTTCAATGACTCAAGCCCTTATCGATAAGTTGTCTCAGCATCGAGCTTATACCTTTATAGATAGGGCAGAAGACGACCCTGAAGTTATAGAGTATTATCTTGATAGTACATTGAGAATATTGAATAAGCAGCTATAGTGTTTAGATGAGCACAAACTGGAGTATTCCCTAGCATTGTTAGCAGATGAGGCTCTGCATTGGTGGGAGACCACTATACTTACTGTCCCCAAGGACGCTGTAACTTGGGAGTTCTTTCTGTGTGAGTTCAAGAAGAAATACATCAGCGAATATTACTTGGTAGAAAGGTAGGATATTTTCCTACATCTCAAACAAGGCGAAAGACTGGTGGAGCAGTACATCCAGGACTTCTGCAAATATTGCAAGTATGGAGCTGAGTACATAAAAAGAGAAGAGGAGAAATACATAATGTTTATTGTAGACCGTAGCAATGAAATTTGATCATTGTTTTCTACATTGGGAATCACGAATTTCTAGGATCTCATGAATCGAGCCATTTCCACCGAAGCTGCTAAAGGTCTCAGAGGACTAGTAGGCCAACACGATATGAAAAGAGGCCCTGAGGTGATTCTTGTCCTCCATTACCGTATAAGAAGGGTAAGCAACAAGGATATAAGCAACAATATTACCAACAACCTCCTCGATTAGGAAACATGGATAAGCCACAAACCATGTCCCAATATGTTCGAAGAACCATTTCTATTGAGAGTACCAGAGGTTCAGGTCAGGAATCTTAATACCCCACATGCAACTTATTTCAGAGAATACACCTTGCGGGATAATACAATAGGCAAACTGGGGCATGTGTCTTTTATGGAGAACGTGGTCACTATATTAATGATTTCCCAAGGAATTCTACCAAGGTTACTACACCGGCAACCACTATATTCCCTATTTAGTCCTTCAAGGGAAAAAGAAGAAAACAAGCTACATTGGGAGTTTCAAGGAGACATGGTGGCTCTACAAGAGCCCTGAATATCAAGAATCTAAGGCTTTAGCTCAAGTTTATCAAGTGAGGAGTAGGGGTGTTCAAAATTTCGATTAACCAAATTAACCGAACAAACCAAAAATTTTTTTGGTTAATCGGTCGGTTAATTTTAGGTTCGGTCGGTTAATTGTTAATGATTTTTTCAAATTTTGGTTATCGGTTAGTTTGGTTCGAAATCGGTTTATTAACCAAATTATCCTAAATTTTTGAATTTGATATGTTATATATATTTATTTTTGGTCACTAAACTTTTAAAAATTATAAAATGGTCATTAAACTTTATCGAATTAGCACAAAATGGTTATAAAATTTATTAAATTATTAAAAAATAATCATTACAATTTTCAATATTTATCAATAATTTATAATATACAATAAATATATGATCATTTTTTAATAATTCGATAAGTTTAATGGTTGTTTTATAACTTTTGAAAGTTCAGTGGCTAAAAAGATTGTTTTAACATAGTTTAGTTACCATTTGCGTAGTTTACCCAAAATTTTATAACAAATTTCGGTTAAACGAATTAACCAACTGAATTAACTGAACTTTTTTCGATTCAGTTAACGATTAATATGAAAAAAATTCCAGTTAATGAAATTTTGGAAGTTCGGTTTGGTCGGTTAGCCGAACCGACCGTTTGAACACCCTTAGTGAGGAGCAGGGAGGATGATGAGGATCAAGACATTATCGCAAGTACTATTGAATTGTATGCTCACTATATTTATGCATTGATTGATCCTGGATCCACTCATTCCTTTATAATCACTGTGTTGATTAAAAGATTCAAGTTAATATTCAAACCTATAGCTTCCAAAATCACCTAACCAATTTTTTAGGTTATAGTGTTGTAATTGGATTGGTATGCAAGAATTGTCCCCTCATGATACAAGGGATACATTTTTATCCAATCTCATGGCCCTCCCTATTCAAGAGTTTGATGTTATATTAGGGCTTGATTGGCTCGGAGAGCATCAAGCTTGGGTAGATTGCTCGATGAAGAAATCATATCTTTGAGGTCTTGGCAAGGAGAGTGTGACTCTCATGGACTCTAGGGGTAAGAAATCATTTTTATATGCTACTGCAAGTAAATAAGAACCTCAGTTGCAAGATATTGATACCGTGTAAGAATTTCTTGATATATTTCTCAATGAACTTCCAAGTTTACCACCCACCCATAAAGTTGGATTTGGGATTGACGTAACCTGGAACCACCCCAATTTTTATTGCACCTTATCGTATGGCACCGGTTGAACTCACTGAGCTTAAGGTACATATTCGAGACTTGTTGAACAAAGAGTTCATTCGACCAAGTTCCTTACGCTGGGGAGATCTGATCCTCTTTGTCAAGAAGAAAGATGGGTCTATGTGTCTTTACATTGATTATCGATAGTTAAACAAGCTTACCATCAAGAATAAGTATCCTTTACCAAGGATCGATAACTTGTTTGACCAACTTAAGGATGCAACCTTCTTCTCCAAGATTGATTTAAGGTCTGGGTACTATCAAATGAGAGTTAAAGAATGTGACGTGCCCAAGACAGCTTTCCATAAAAGTTACGACCACTACAAATTTTTGGTTATGCTTTTCAGATTAACCAATACACCGGCTGCCTTTATGGATCACATGAAACGAATTTTTAGACCCTATCTTGATAAATTTCTAGTGGTGTTCATAGATGACATATTGATTTATTCCAAGAATCAAGCTGAACATCGAGACCATCTTTGTGTTGTGCTTCAAACACTTCGGGAGAAGCAGTTGTATGGCATGTTCATCAAGTGTGAGTTCTGGCTCACTGAAGTTTCATTTCTAGGACACATTATTTTTGCAGCAAGTATTAAAGTAGAATCGAAAAAGATTCAAGCTATTGTTGAATAGAGACCACTGAAAATGATAGAGAAATTAATTGTTTTCTCGGTCTTGTTAGCTATTACTAAATATTCACCAAAGGATTTTCTATAATAGTAGCACTATTGACCAAGCTCCTACGAAAGATACCCCTTTTGAATGAACTGAGAAGCAGCAGCGCAGCTTTGATTAGCTTCAGCAAGTATTGACTCATGCATCGGTCCTCACCCAACCAGAGTCTGGAAAAGATTATATTGTATATAATGATGCATTGCATCAGGGGTTAGGATGTGTATTGATGTAAGAAGGCAAATTCGTTGTGTATGCTTCAAGAAAACTTAAGCCACATAAATTGAATTACCTACCCATGATCTTGAATTGGCTGCAGTTGTCTTTGCGTTAAAGATCTGGAGGCATTATCTTTACAGACAAAAATGCTATCTATACACTAATCACAAGAGTCTCAAATACTTATTGACACAGAATGAGCTTAACCTTCGTCAATGAAAATGGATAGAACTTCTCAAAGATTATGATTTTTATTGATTATCATCTGGGCAAGGCCAACGTTATAGCCGATGCACTCAACCGCAAACCTTCACCTGATAAGTATCATTATTGAATATTGAACCTTGAACATCGATTATTGTATTGAACTCACAGTATCGCTATATTATTGTATGTCCTCAATCTATCAACACACATTTCAAGTTACAAAAACACAGACCTTTAGTAGTTGAACTTCAAGTTTAGACTACCATTGTGTTGTGAATCAAGTCATTGCAGGATCAAGATCCCGAGTTACAAGCCATTATCTCTAAACTTCAAAATAATCTTGACTCTGGTTCAAAGTTAACTCTAAAGAACTCTTGTGTTTTTGTGATAAAATTTGTATAACGAATGATAAATCCCTTCATGATGACATTGTCAATGAAGCTCATTGTAGCCCTTTCTCAGTTCACCTGGGGTTTGTGAAAATGTTTAAGGACCTTTGGGAATTGCACTCGTGGCCTGGTATTAAGAAAGGTACTACAGAATTTGAATCCAAGTGGTTAACGTGCCAACGAGTCAAGTCTGAACACCGTGTCCCTACTGGATTATTGTAACCCATTGAACTTCCCCATTGGAAATGTGAGAGAATAACCATAGACTTTGTCACTATACTACCGTTAACTCCAGCTAAACATGATGCTATTTAGGACATTGTTGACCATTTTACCAAGTCATCTCATTTCTTACCTATCATAATGGACTACGGTCTTTCCAAGTTGGCTGACTTGTACATCAAGGAAATTGTCAGCCTCTATAGAGTACCCAAGTCAATCATCTGATTGAGACCCACGTTTAAAGGCTACCTTGGACCAATAGAAGGCCTATTATGATCTCAATAGACAAGACATACAGTACTCTATGAGAGAGAAAGCTTTTCTGAAAGTGTCTCTATAGAAAAATATCTTACATTTTGGCATGAAGCGAAAGTTGGGTCCATAATTTATTGAACCTTTCGAGGTCATTGAAAAATTTGGTCTCGTAGCCTATCGATTAGCTTTGCCCCGAGAATTAAGAAAGATACATGATGTATTATATGTATCAATACTTCACAAATATCGATCAGATCCATCACATGTTATTGAGCCTGGATTAGTGGGACTTCAACCTAACTTGACGTATGAGGAAGAACCAGAACAAATATTGGAAAAAAGTCAAAAGACTTCAAAACAAGAATATTCCTCTAGTCAAGGTACTTTGGAGGAGTCACAAGGATGAAGAAGCTACATGGGAACTAGAGGAAACTACGAAAAATTAATATCCACATCTCTTCGGTTCAGGTAAAATTTGAGGATGGATTTTCTTGAGGGGAGAGTTGTAAAACCCCAAAACTGGGCCTAGTTAGAATTTAATTCCAGCAACCTAAAATTTTACATCAGAAAGTCAAATTATAGCAGTGACCTTTGATCAAATGGTTAATTGTTCAAGTATGGAAACTTAGTTAAGTATTGTTATTATTTAAGGACCCTACTGTAAACATTGAATCTTGTTTTGTGGCTAAATTGGTAAAAATTGGAAGTTTGGGATAAAAGTATAGAGAATTAGGAGTCTAAGGACTAAGACCGCAGTTATCCAACTTTTGGGATTATTCATCTCCCATGTGGTATGCTTAGCAAAGATTCCTTCATAAGAATAACAGCTTTAGCTATTAGAAAGTTAAAATTGAAAGAAATAAGGGAAGGAAAACTTACCCAGTTGTTGAAAAGAAAAGGCTAAGCGCCTTAGTCATCTCCTTCTTCCTCCCATAGCCAAGCACACACCTCCATTGGAGGATAACTTAAGCTTTGATTTTCTCAAGTTCCTTAATCCTAGAATATAGATATTGATCGGGTAAGTTCTAATATCTTAATAGCCTATTGATTCAATGGCCAAATCCATGCTTAATTCCATGTTCAAGAATTAAGAACCCTAGAAATTCTTTAGGGATATTAAGGCTTAGTTTATTGCTTTTCATAGCTAATAGTTGCTATTGACTTTATTATCGATATTGAAATTCTTGTAATTTCTATCCTATGTAGCTCCAAGTAACCAAGGTGAAGAATCACCAAATCTATCAGATCCTCACAAATCAAGCAAGAAGGGAATAGTCATCCGAGAGCCCTAAAAGCTTCGAGAGTATTAGAGAGTATAGTCGGAGTCTCGGGATTGGCTAGGTGCCTTTCCCGATTTCATTGTATTGGTCTATTACATTTCCATCATTGATATCAAGGTACGGTTACATTGAAACCTCGTAGGAGGTACCATTGGAAAGCTTTGGTAAGCCTATTGCATTGACATATTGATTATTGACCGATTGTGTTGTCATTGATATCATTGAAACGTTGTTAAAGGCCATATTGATCATCGTACACCATTATTGATATATCAATATTGTCATTGCTATTGTTATTGCTATTATTGTTGTTATTGGCCTAATTACTGAACCTTGGATTCGAGTGGGCATTGTATACAATTGACATGCCATAGAATTCATGAGCTCATTGGTACAGAGTGGACTGTAGTCCTTGAACTAAGGCTCTATTTGGCGATGTTGGCGGGATGTGTTGGTTTTGGTCCTATTGGTGATGTTGAAGGATATTGACCATTCATTGTTGACGATGTTGGTTGGGAATTCGTGTATCCACTATCACATGTTGATCCAAGGGTTAAACTATTGAAATTGTTGTTAAAACATGGTTTGAGATGCATCTACATTTACATACACGTTATTCATATTATTGGTATTCATTGCATTATTGTTAACTACCTCACTAGGCTATATAAGCCTATTGCATCTCATTTCCATGCATTTTCAGGCTGAAAAGGTGTCAGAACAAGGATCGGAGCTAGAAGTGGTTTTGAGCAAGTCACACAAGAAGCATGTAATGTAAACCTAGCCTTTAAACTCCTAGTATGGTAGAATAGGGTCTAGACATGTTAGTTTGGCCCCATTTTTTGAGTACATAATGTTCACCATGTTTGAAATGGTTAAAATAAAGAATAAGGTATGTTAAATGCTTGTAAAATGGGTGAAAGTGACCTATAAGGCCCTAATAAGTGAAAACATAGTAAATGGATTTTAAATGGCATGAAACTTGGCAAGCATATAGAATGTGTTTACAAACTTGCTGGTAAAATTTGGTAATCATTGGACAAGATTAAGGCTTTCAAATTGTATAAAAATCAAATAAAATTTGTCATTACAAACTCAGGCATATCGGTCTGGGCTATAAGATACAGATACAGAGGAGTATTTTTGGACATAGATAAAATATGCATATCAGTAGGGTGGTGTCGTATTGGTATTGATATGTAAGTTTGGTATTGTAAATCAAGGCGTACCGATATTGGTAGAGTGGTATCGGTACGCAAAATCAACACTGGAATTTTACTATTGCTAGGGTATTGATACGGGTAGAGCTGTACCGGTACTCATTAATGACTCAACTTGGGGATTTATGGTTAGCGTGCCGGTACAGTGATGGACCCGTACCGGAACACAAGATATTGAGCCATTGTACTAGTAAACTTACAGTATAACGCGTACCGATACGAGATTTAGGTTCGAAAGAATTTTTAATAAGGGAGTACTGGTACGGCCTCTTGAGTATCGGTACCGATACAAGTAAGTTGGTTAAAAATTGGTTAACTGGTTTTAAAATCTTGTAAAATGCTAACAAAACTTACATGGGATAATTGAAGATGCTAATGAACTTTAAACCCATTGAATTTCACTTTGGTAACCCTATTTATTAATAAAGCTGATAATTTGCCAAAATTACATTTTGGTCCCTAAAGTTGAAAAGGCTATTGATTGACCCCAAATTATGATTTTGATTAAATACATGTTGATCATTGCCAATCATTGCATCATATTAATATCATTGGTTCACTATTTATTTCATAAGTCATCGTAAACATCAATCCGATCATCGTATTGCTCACCGGTAATGCTTTCTGACCTGGATTCCTACTAGAGCGGGATAGGGGTGTTACAGAGCTGGTTACGTGTGGGGAAGGACTAGCACCCCCACAGCGGCCAAAATCGGTACAAAGTCTCACGTTTCTTTTATATCAATTGAAATTATTGAAATTTAAAATTTAATTTAATTAAGTGTGCTCAATTGAATATAAGCTTTAAAGTGGGCTTTGATATTTGATGGGCTCGAATTAATTAGGAATTTAATTAATAAGGTTACTATACACTCGGACCATAGATTAAACTGATATCGAATAAGACCAACTTCCGTGTTAATTTACTGTTTGAATCAAGTACATCATCTTTATGCATGATGCAAATAATTAAGTATGATGTTATGACTTGTCAACATTTTATTCATTTTTAAATTTAACTTTAGGCAATTAAATTAATTCAAATATGTGGTCAATATCCATTATGTCAAGATATTACGACACAAATACTTGAACTAATAAATACCTCATTTTTATGGTTAAGATCAATTAATTATCAAGGTGTCCATTGGATTAAAAGGTTAAATGAATGAAAATTAAATGCATGTCACCTTAAGGCTTAAATTAAACACACAAGAGACCAACTAAAATTCTAACCTAAAAGGCCCAAATTATGAAAAAAGTAATTAGTGATCTATTATAATCTAAAATATTTTAATATTACCCTTAAATTCATTAAAACTTAGAAATCCTAAAAATCTAGCACTTTATGGAATTATCTTAGATCTCAATAATTAATTTGATTAATTTTAAGTTGCACCCTATTAAGTCAAGGATACTACTTAAAAAGAATGAAATTGATGATTAAGACATTTTGAAGTTATAGTCTAAATTAATTTTTCCATATTATATGTGACTAAGAGAATGAATTCGATAAAATTAAAATACATCACATTAAGTCAATGAAGACTAAGAGAATGAATTCGATAAAATTAAAATACATCACATTTAGTCAATGAAGTATTTTAATCTAATTAATTCAACTAAAATCTAACTGGGGTTTCGAATTTAACCTAGGACTTGAGCTTCAAATTTAATTTAATTAAACTAAATTTACACCCGAATAAGACAAGAACATATTTGAAGTTAATTAGATTACACTCCAAACTAAACTGGATCTAACCTAAACAAAAAACACAAGCATGCCAAAAGAAATAAACGAAGAACAATCACAAATGTGCATAAAGATGTAATAATCTATATAACATATAAAAGGGGATAGCAAATATAGTATATAACATAAGATACATATCGCATATATGAGATACATAAAAAAGGCGTATATAATAAAGTAGTAATATATATATATATAACTATATTATATGCAAGATGTAATAATAATACATATAAACGTATAGTATATAGCATATGTACATAAAAATATAACAATATATAAACTATATTATATAAGAAGGTAGCATACATATACATATATGTATGAACAGTATATAAATTTATAAAATAAGATTATATTATATACTATATATATAATAAGATTATATTATATACTATATATATATATAACGTAATAATATATATGGGCTACACTATACGTATACAAACATACATATATAAGAGGCCAAAACAAACATTCGAACCAACAAACTAAACGTGTAAATGCTAACGAATAAACAAAAAAGGTTGTAATTAAAGGAAACTAAAATACGAGACATAAATTAGCTATGCATGAAAATAAGGGGCTAAAACCCAAAGAAAGAAAAACAACGGGGCCGGGAAGGGATTTAAACCACTAAATATGGACTAAAATAAAAGGAAATAAGAAGCTTTGGGACTTAATAAAGTATTTACCCATTTTAAAAATGGATTGGGCTAAAAATAGGGACTAAGTTAGAAACGTTTCAAAACAACAGGGACTGAGAGAGTAATTTAGAAATGTGGAATGACCAAAAAGATTACATGAAAACACGGAGGTACTAGAGAGAAATAAAACCAATTTAAAAAGATTGATTGACTCTGAATTAGGGACGAAATTGGGAGATTTTGAAAATATACGAGGATGGGGAGGGTTATTTTGAAAAGCGAAAACCCTTCGGGTGTGAAATGGGAGATGCTGGGGGATTTATGCAGAAAAAAACCACTTTTAAAAGAATAGATTACTATAAAAATTCTATTTGGGGTAGAATTCGAGCCCTTTATTCATTTCCTTAAAAAAACTTTTAAAACTCTAAAATCACTCTAAAAATCCCATGAACACCGTCATCATATTCATCAAAATCTGGGATAAACCCAGATTTTGGCCGTCTCCGCCGCACCGGCCGCCGCTTTATGGTGCAAGAATCTTAAAAGTCACTCATTTTCAAGCCCTTCTTCCATTTTAAAAACCAGATCGAAGCCTCTCATTTAGAAAAATCAAACAAAAAACTTTTTTTTCGTGAAAAGCCGAAGCAAAAACAACCGCTTTTGAAAACAAACCCCCATTTTTCTCTAAAAATTCGAAAGGTTCACTACACATGGCCCCCCAAATGGAGTCCGAGAGGTTTGTTATTAGCGGGATTCAGAGCGACAGAGGGGACAAACAACCGTAAAGGTAAAATCAAAACCCTAATTTTTATTTCTTTATGCATGCACTAAAATTTTAGAGAAATATATATCTCATAATCTTATTTTTACTTTGTATTGCTTTTTTTTGGAATCCCATAATCAGGTTACATCGGTTTTATGGCTCTATTTTGTAGCCCTTTGACATTACATCAAATTTGAAATTGAAAAACAAGCCGGAAAATGCTATTGGTTGTTTTTTTTTTGTTTGTATTTATTTGTTTCTCTGAGCTTTTTTCTACATTTTACTATTTTGAGCCTTTTGATATTCCATGATTTTTCTTGCATGTTGTTTGTGTGTTCGAATGGCGGGAGATAGGGGCCTATAACCCCCTTGATCTGGTCTAGTCGCCAGACTAAATCGAGCGAGCAACATTGGGTTTGCCAAAACAAACCCTAAAGAAGAACTTAGAAAGCGGTCCATTTTTATCTCATCTAAATGCATAATTAAGTCCTAAGGTGATCATGCCAGCAATGGAGAAATTTACAACTCAATCGGGCGTCGAATTGACATCCAATTCAACCAGATTGCACTTTAGGGAGCAAATTGCAATTTCTGAAAATTATGATTACTTCCTTATATCTAGAGTTGCCAATCTTTAAATAGTCAGGTTCCATACATACTGGCTAAATTCCAACTTAAAATTAATCATCCAAACTCATTTAATTGCATGATCAAGAAATAAGGACTAAACTACAAAGTTTTAAACTTCATATAACATAATACCAGAATTAACAGTCTGCGTACCGGTATGGCCCTTATCTGTATTACAAAGGGGTATCAGTACGGTCCTCAAGCGTACTGATATGGGTATTCAATTTCAAAAATAGAGATTTCCAGTGGCTAAAGGGCATACTGATATAGTTGCCCGTGTACCAACACCAGGCTTAATTTCTAGCCTCGCGTACCGATGCTGCCATAAGGCGTACCGATACGCCTGTGCATTTTTGCACAGAATTGAGCCGAGACAGGCCCGCGTACCAATCCTTGATGACCCGTACTAGTACAGACTGACTTGTAATGACCTCTTGGTCAAACATATGACACTTTGGCTCAATCTAACATACCTCAAACATTACCTAATCATTACATAACATTTCAAGCATCATTTCCACAATCATATGTGCATGGTAAAGGGTCATTCACATCATAGCATATCCAAACCCAGATCTTATAGGCATGATCTCTACCCAAGCATGCGAAACATATCCCAACCCCTCAAAGCAAGATATTAAACTTCATACAAGTCCAAAACATCAAATATAACTTGTCCAAACTAGGGAGTAACCAAAGCAATCCTCCCAATTACAACTTGGTCACGTTGCCTCATAATACTACGTAGTATTTGTAAAACTATACTTGAAATTACTTTTCCCTTGCTTTGCCCCTTGCTTGCTTGTTGTCCAAAAAGCTTACTCCTCTGCATTGATGAGAAAGGAAAGTGTAAGCTGATAAAGTCTAGTGAGGGAATCTCTAAAACACTCATCAATTCATTTAAAACCATTTTGCTTTCAAAACGTATAAAGTATCTCATGCCAAAACATCTCATGCTTCTATAATATCTACAAATATGAACTTTTAAACAATTGCAACACACGTATCACGGATTTCTAGCATAAACCTCAATTTAAGCATTCTAATGCCAAAATCTCTAAAATAGCAAGCTTAAAGAGCATCTCATGTATAAAACATATTATACAAATATAATCCATTTCTCATGATATATTATATCATATATTGGCATTCAAGTGACCCAAAAAACATTTAAATCTATTTATAAAAACACATCGGATACACGGATTTTCCAAGTGGTTCCTTCGATGACTTCACATACATCCTCGAACCGAAGCAGCCCTCAACGATTATGATGTATAAATCCACTAGCGAGAGAATTGGCACACTCTTGACCCCTCTACCGCTGTGGTTCTCATGGTGGAGCATGGCACACTCTTAACCCCTCGACACTCATGAGATGACTTATTATAGTGCACTTTAAACCCTATGCCTAGCCAACTATATCATATAACTTTTAATCTCAGTCACTTGCCAATATACTATATAAAACCACATTACCTTACTGTTGTACATATGCATCAAATCAAACCAATTTCCAATACATAAAACCATTTATTCTAGTATTCTCAAAATTCTTTTCATAAACCATTTACCATTCTCAATATTCAACATATATGATCATTTGCGACATCTTTCATTTCTAAAACATGCTGTAGGCACTAAATTTTGTCCGAGTTTAAACTAAAATGCTTGAAATATGATCAATCTGCATCACCCTTTTAATATCCAAAACCTTATACCCTAAGCCCAAAATTACATGGCCCATTATATATGATTTTACATAGTAAAAAATACAAAAAAAATAAAAATCCTAACTCCTTGCTCCCTAAGGCTTGGTTCTTATTGGAAAAAGCAATGCCTCACTCCAATTGGTTGGAAAGTACTTAGGGCCCAAAAATACCCTTCATCACCTTATACATTAAAACCTAGATCTCTTTTTTATTCCCACAAAATACCCTTCTTCACCCTATATATATATATAATACCTACCCTAAATAGGACCAGCACCCTACATTTCTCAACGGCCGCAACCTCACCTACACTACATTTTCATTTCCAGTTTCAACGCCCCTATCCCCACTGATTTTTTCATTTTCCCTAGTCAATTGCATCCAAAACCCTTTTACCCACAACCGCACACCACCAAATAACCTGGATCACTACTTTTTTTGATTTCCCCAAAAAAACTCCCTAATTTTCCCTTCATTCACCGAATTCTTTCCTCATTCGAACCACCAACCCTTAAATGAAGCTTTTCAACCTCAACGATTTGTGGATTGATCGATCGAGCAACTATTTGGATTTTGGTATTTTCTTCCCTTATTTATTTATTATGTAGCCTTTCTTGTGGTTAAATGAAATATTATTATGGCACGTTTCATCTAACACCTAACATTTTATTTCCTCAATTAACTTTTATTTCCTCGCAACTTATTTACCGCTCTCTAATTTCCGCATTTATTTTCATATTAGATCCGGCCTTTTTTCCAGATCTCTTTTCCTTTTACGCTCTTTTATTCGATCTGATCCTATTTCATATTGCTTTTTTCGATTCTGAATTCTCTTTAATCCTCGTAATTTATTTTTCGCTCTTTAATTTCTGCATTTATTTTCATGTTAGATCTGGTCATTTTTCTGGATCTCTTTTTCTTTTACGCTCTTTTGTTAGACCCGACCCTCTTTTTCCGAATTGCTTTTTTCGATCAGGTCCCTTTCCGGATTCTCTTTAGTTTCCCTCTTTTATTTTCCTTTTACCGTATAATAGTTGGTTTTTATATTGTATATATAATTTAATTTTTTTCTTAAGACATGTTTTATGTGATATTGTTTTTTCTTACGTAATATATATTCATAATGTATAATATATGGTATTTAGATATGTATATAATATAAATATGTGTTAATACACATTATATCATTTATGTGCGTTTGGTACATAAAAAGTAATATGGGTGTATTATATGTGGTAGGTATGTATATAAATATGTATATTGTACTCTTAGGTAGTGTGGTATTTGAGTGTGATGTTCGTGTTTGTTCGAACTCACTACATTGTGGTTTTTGTTGTTTTTGTTTGTTTTGCTCGTTTCTATCTTCGCTTCCCCTCTCTAGTGTTTTATTAGGATGGGCCTTTTAGGTTAGATTAGGGCTCAATTTAATTTAATTAATTTAAATTATGCGCTCGGCTTATTGGTGCATAAGTTTTAAATTAACTAATCAAATTTAGGATTATATTTTTTTAGAACCATAGTTAGATTTAAGGTTCGAATTAATTTAATTAATTTAAATTTATCATTGGCTCATTGGGATAAATGTTGAATTCATGAATTAATTGAACATTTCTTAATTACCCTTTAGGATAAAATTAATGTTTGACTTAGGTAGACATCTAATTAAAATCATAATTAATTAATTCGATCTGTTTTAAATAGAATCCTTGGCTTATTAGGATACTAGTTTAAAATTAATCAAATTAATTATTATGGTTCAAGATAATCCATAAATTATTAGGATTTTCTAGTTTTGTTAGGATTTAATTAATTTAGGATTAATATTTGACTAACCTAGTTAATAATTAGATCACTAACTGGATTTTCATAATTTGGGCCTTTTTAGGTTAGGAATTTAGTGGGCGTAGGTTTTATTTTATGCCTATCTATGCCATACATTTTAATTGTCATTCACGTGACTTTAATATTTTAATGGACATGCATATGGTTAATTAACTTAAATAATAAAAATGAGGTATTTATTAATTTCGATATTTGTGTCGCAACAGTCCTGGCTCCTTGGATGCTGACCAAATATCCGAATTAATTGTAACTGTCTAAAGGTAAATATAATTTCAGATTGAAATTTGAAAAGACACAACATCATATTTAACTGCTTGCATCATGCATAAAGGTGATGAACGAAGTTCGAACCATAAATTAACACGGCACTCAGGCTTATTTGATGTCGGTTTAATCTATGGTCCGAGGTATCGTCACCTTTATTAATTAAATGTTTAATTAATTTGAAACCACCAATTTGATAAAAGCCCGTCTCATTAAAGTTTGTATTCAACCACGAAACATTTAATTAAAGTCAATTTAATTTTGATAATTTCCATCAATTAAAAGCAACATATATTTTGGTACCAATTTTCAGGCATGATGGGGGTGCAAATCCTTCCCCACACGTAACCAACTCTCGAACCTGTTTTTTCGAATAAATCTATGGTTTTAAGGTGTCTGGCCTACCTAGTGGCCGGTGGCGACTCTAAGTCTTTTATTTTCAAAAATATGCTGGGGACCAATTTTTTATTTTTTACAAATAAAAAAAGTGAGTTAAGCCAAGAAAATATATGTTACTTTTAATGGTGGAAATTTTGAAATTTAAATTAATTTTAATCTGGTTGTTTTGTCTTGAAGATATGACTTTAATTGTACGGGGTTTGATAATTGGTGGTTTTGAATTAGTTGCTTGTTTAATTTCTAAGGAATCACCGATATGTGTTGCATCATGATCATCAAGCTCTATGCCCGAGCTTTGTCCCTTGAGTGGGAATGAAAAGCCACATACCCACGTGAGTAGCCCTCCATGGATCGCTAATTCACTTTCGAAATCTACACCTTTTGACATGTGAGCAGCCCTCTAATGGGCCACTATTGGGGTTCTTGTTACCTTAGTAGGTAACAATATAGGTTTACCCTTGATTAGAACCGAACCTACATGCGTGAGAACCTAAGAAGCCCACCCCGATTATAGCCATACGGATAACCATATCGAATTAGAAGTCATGTGGTTAGGTTTTCGCTTTTCTTCGTTAGTTACTTTGCTTCGCTATTTTTTTCACTTGATTGATTTATTTGTTCTGTCCATTACTAACCCTTTTATTTTTTTATCTTTTCATATCATTAAGAAAACACTGATTTGGAAACAGTGTAAAATTAAAGGCTTGATCAATGAGAGATTTGGTACATAAAAACGATGAGAAAAATTTTGAGGAATTCCCACAAAAGAGTGATTGGCCGAATGGTAGATCTAAGGAAAGAGAAATCGAGGTTCAAAAGCTCAAGGACTAGGTAGCAAGCCGCAAAGGGGCAATCCAAGAGTATTAGATATCGATGATGGAAAGATTTTGAGATGTTGCTTAGAATATTCGGGGCCAAGAATTGAGAGATGTCAAACTTGATGGCTTAAGGAATTGCCCAATAGTTTCAGTTTCTAGCACAAGATGCTATCAACATCAGGAATACGCCAAGGAAGCGTCAGAAGAGGAAGAAAGATTGTCTTGGTTCGGGCATATGTCCAGTAGTTTTCTTTCATTGTTATAATGAAACAATATCTCCATTAGTGCAAGCTGTTTAACGAGGATATTTGTCGAATCAGGGTTTCTCTTTGCATTCATGCATTACGTCGCATTTGTTTGAAAAAATTACAAAGTATTGAAATTGATTAAAGGTTTTCATATGAACGAACTTTGGTGCTTCACACTTGCATTCATTTGTGCATTTGAAGTGTTTGCTTATGATCATTTATTTCTACCAAACATACGATGCATTGCATGCATTAATTCACGAAATAATAAAATTAATGGTTGGGGATCCCTTGTCAGTGATCAAAGATTCTACATTCACTTCCCTGACATAAAAAAGGCGAATGGAAAAAAGTTTTGCCAAGATAGAAGTTGATCTAATGGGCAACTAGACCGAGCTCAGTTAGAATTGAGGGACACCATAGTCAAATCCCAACAAGATATGATGAAGGAGTTGTCTCAGCTGTTAGAGCTCAAGCAAAATGAGAATCTGAATGGAAGAGGTACTATTGAAAATGCCACCCAGAACTTGGGAGATCCTTCGTACTCCCCGATCGTTATCAACACTACCCCAAAACCTCCGCAAAGAGTGACTTCATCACATAAGGTCAACGCCTCTACTCATGGTCCACCAGATCTGACCTTCAATAATGCAAAAAATGTAGAAGATAGTATTCCAGGTCTAAACGAAGTGGAGGAATAAAACGAGGTCAAGGTAGAGTTTTTCAAGCAATTAGAGGAAACCAAGAAGGATCATGAGGAGAGGTTTCGAGCAAAGGACGATGAGGACAGTTTCTATGGGCTAAATACTAGGGATCTCAATTTGGTCCCAAATATGGAGATCGTACAAGTTCAAGACCTTAGAGTTACTGCTCATGTAACCATGTTCTACCGTTAGATGGTTGGGTTTACTGATAATGAGAAGTTGCTGATTCACTGTTTCTAAGATAGTTTGGTAGGGTCTAATATAAGGTGGTATAATTAGTTAACACACTCTCAGATCAAGTCTTAGAAGTATTTATCCAAAGCCTTCACAGAATAGTACAAATATATAATAGAGATGATCCCGAACCAATTCCTACTACAAAGCTTGGAACAAGTACATGACGAGAGTTTTCACCTATACGCTCAACGATGGTGAGATATGACAGCTCAGGTTCAACCCCCAATTCAAGAAAGAGAAATCACTCATAAGTTTGTGGATACTCTAAAGGGATTGCTGTACGACCGCTTGTTGAGAGGAAGCTGCTGACCCCGGTTCGGTCCAAACTAAAAGTTCCTCCCTATGTTGAGGGTTATGATGTTAATGCCATATGTGACTACCATGTGGGAAGTACGGGCCATACTACAGAGGATCGTGGAGCCCTAAAAAACAAGGTTCAAAGTCTGATTGAGATCGACCTTTTAAAATTTTAAGAAGAAAGAATGGTGAACATGACTTTTGGGAGGTGCTGGTTTATGAGTTTTCCTTCATAGAAGTTTATTTGTTTATATTTCCTTGCATTTTTCATTTTCTTTTGAAGTAATGTGTGGAATTAACTTTTTATATTGTTTGCCCGGAAGTAGCAAATGCCTTTTGTAAGGGCATATGTTATGTTTGCCTTTTTCATTTCAATGAAAGGATGCATCCTTTAAATATATATGTGTGTATATTCTTTCTTACCCTCGTAGATCCCCGAATATCACGTGCATGATGTGGCATTGATTCTAAAAAAAGATCAAATGAATGTTGTGATCACGATGAAGTATAATTTCCTACTCAACGCGCTATGGTCGGTAAAGTGCGAGATGCAAGCGTACTACTCCTTCGATAATGTTCGATGATAAGAAAATCTCCTAGAAAAGCCCAACAGAGTTGCTTGAATGCGAGAATTCTTTTATCGTAAAAAAATAGAAGGGTACTCCGGTATAGCAAAAAGGCTAATTAAGGATGCTTTGCTCCACTTACTCTAATTGAGTCGAAAGCCTTGGTTGTATGAGTAAGAGAAAAATTTTAAAATTAAGAAATGAATGAACAATTGAATAAGTCTCGGAACATCCTGATAAAGCTGTGGGGGAAGAATAAATCTAATAAGGATTTATGCTTCACCTGTTCAATACCCTAGCATTATAGATAATCTTTGAAGGCAATGACACTATATTAATTGCAATCAGAAGAGCCCACTTGTACTAAGAATTTTTAGAATGATATTTTTATGCACTCTTCGAAGACCTTGAACATCTTTATAGTTCAGAGAAAAACAATGAGAACTAGAAGGAGTAGTTTTTGAACAAATCAAGCAAATACCATGATCATGAGGATGAACCCAGTAATCTGGGAGGAATTTCATAACTTCAAATATCGCCACAACATTCAAAGGCAAGTTGTTGATTGCCGGAGAATTGAATCTAAGCGCTCTTGCATTTGATATCCGGGGCATTGTATTCTTTTTCTATTGTTTTTGGTTTGTATATTAATCCAAAAAACATCATCTGTTGAAATGTTAATCGGCAAATTGACATAGATAAAAAAAGGAGAAAAGAAAAGGAGAGAAAAAAGAAAAGAAAGAGAAAAAATGAGAAAAAAATAAAATAAAAAGAGAAGAAAAAGAAAGAAAGAAATATAAAGAATAAGGTTTATTTGTATTGTTTCAAGAATAGAGTTTAGAAGTCGGGGTCAAAGATGTATATGATAAACCTAACACTAAGGAATAACCTTTCAGTGATCCTGAAAAGAATAATAGCCCGACTATGTATGCCACACAGTACAAGGACTCAAGATGAATGCCTACCATAATGACTTGGTTGGACCAGCAAAATGAAGATTGAGTCAAATTTGAGAAATGAAAATTTGGGGACTTAGGGGGCATGTTTTCAGCCTACCATTAAGATAAAGAAAATACCGCACTGATGGGTCAGGGGCAAAATAATAGTCAAACCCAAAGGCAAGATGAGGTGATACTAGGATCAAGAAGTAGAAGAATGTGTCCCTATATGGCTTCAGGGGTAGAGTTTTAGGTCTACATGGTCGGCCTAGCCTAAAGGAATAATTTATCAGTGATTACAAAAAGAATAACAACCAGATTTTATATGCCAGAAAGTTGAAAGATTTGAAATAAGTTTCTACCATAATGTCTTGTATGGTTCAGAGTAAGGAAGATTTGGGACCTTATTGGAAAGAAGGAAAATTTGGGGACTTGGGGGCATGATGTTCACCCCAACGTCAAGATAGAAGAAGGCTTGTTTTGGAGAGTCTTAGAAGAAGTAACAGTTGAGCCCAAGTTGAGTGAGGGAAATGTTACAAGATGGAAAATGATAGATTTTGTATGACTAGTGTAAGGCAACAATGGCCTTTTAGAATGGAAAAAAAGTTAAAGATTCAGTAAAGACAGAGAAATACTTTGTTTGGTTCAGGAAATTGAAAATTGGACCTTATCGAAGTACGAAAGCTTAGAAACTTGTGGGGGCATATGTTCACCCCTATGTCGAGGTAGAAGAAGACTCGTCATAAAGAGACGAATAAGAGGTGACAGTTGAGCCCAAGTTGAGTGAGGGCAATGTTACAACATCAAATTGTAGAAAATAATAGATTTTGTTCTAACCAGTTTAAGTCAGCAATCCTTTCAATAGGGAACAAGGGAGAAATATTTAGTAGAGATAAAGTAATACCTTGTTTGGTTCAAGAAAGTGAAGATTGGACCTCGTAGAAGTGGGAAAGGTTTTGAGCCTTGGGGGCATGGGTTCACCATAATGTTGAAAACGAAGAAGACTCGTCATGAAAAGTCACTGAAGAGACAACATTTAGGCTCAGGTGAAGTAGGGGCAATGATCCAGAATTGGACCTCAAGAAATGATAGATTTTGTTCCGACCATTGCAAATCAGTAGTGCCTTTTCAAGAAGGAACAAAAGATTAAGAGTCTTCTAAATACAAAAGGGCCCATGGAGGCTAAGGGTGACTGGACAAAAAATAAAGGTTTCCCCCCCAACAATTCTACAAATGAATCCACTCATGCATCATGAATAGTGAGGCACCCTTAAGGTAGGAGCATGCTAACTAGCATCATCGAATCATTGTGTTTGTTTCTTTTAGGTATTTGAGAAACAACAAAAAAGAAGAAGTAGATACCAACAAAGAATAAAAAATCTGTTAGCTATTTGAGAGCGATGAATATCTTATGCCAAGGCAAAAAATATCAATGGCATACCAGTAGTCTTTAAGCGGGATATCAATCGATGTCAAGGTGACTAGAAATTAGGAGATCATCTTTCGGGATCCTCAAGGTGAGGTACCACCCCTAGGCCGATGCGACAAAGATCGAGGGCATACCAGTAGTCACTAAGGGGGATATCATTCGGTGTCAAGGGGACCAAAAATTAGGAGATCATCTTCTGGGATCCTCAAGGCGAGGTACCACCTCTAGGCCGAGGTGACAAAGATCAAGGACATACCAGTAGTCTCTAAGTGGGATATCATTCGGTGTCAATGCGACCAGAAATCAAGATATAATCTTCCAAGATCCTCAAGGCGAGGTACCACCCCAGGCTAAGGTGACAAAGATCGAGGGCATACCACTAGTCTCTAAGCGGGATATCATTCAATGTCAATGCCACTAGAAATCAAGAGATCATCTTTTGGGATCCTCAATGTGAGGTACTACCCCCAGGCCAAGGCGATGAAGATTGAGGGCATTCCAGTAGTCTATAAGAAAGATATCATTCGGTGTCAAGGTGACCAGAAATCAGGACATCATATTCTGGGATCCTCAAGGTGGGGTAACACCCCCAGACTGAGGAAATAAAGATGGAGGGCACTATAGTAGTCTCTAAGCGGGATATCATTCGGTGTCAAGGCGACCAAAAATCAGGACATTATCTTTCGAGATCCTCAAGGTGAGGTACCACCCTATGTCGAGGTGATGAAGAACGAGGGCAATCCAGTAGTCTCTAAGCGGTGGTGTCAAGGCGACCAGGACATCATCTTTCGAGATCCTTAAGTCAAGGTACCATACCATGCCGAGGCGATAAAGATCGAAGGCATTCCAGTAGTCTCTAAGTGAGATATCATTCAGTGTTAAGGTGACCAGAAATCGGGACATCATCTTTCAGGAGTCTCAAAGCGAGAATTTCAGGGAGAAAACATGCGAGCGGTTCTATATAGGAGGAACTCGCAGCTCGAAATCTTTGGGCATGGAAGTGGGGACAAAATTTGCGTCTTTAGTCTTTGATCTATTCTAGTTTCACAGCGACGAGCAAATGGGGCATCTATAGACAATAAATTTTGTCCGAGTTTAAATTGAAATGTTAAAAATAAGATCAATCTGCATCACCCTTTTAATACCTAAAACCTTATACCCTAAGCCAAAAATTACATATCCCATTATATATGATTTTACATAGTAAAAAAATACAAAAAAATAAAAATCCTAACTCATTGCTCACTAAAGCTTGGTTCTTATTGGATAAAGCAATGCCTCACTCCCATTGGTTGGAAAGTACTTGGGGCCCAAAAATACCCTTTATCACTTTATACATTAAAACCTAGATCCCATTTTTATTCCCACAAAATACCCTTCCTCACCTTATATATATATATAATACCTACCCTAAAGAGGACCACCACCCTACATTTCTCAACGGCCGCAACCTCATCTACACTACATTTTCATTTCCATTTCAACGCCCCTATCCCCTATGATTTTTTCTCATTTTCTCTAGTCAATTGCATTCCAAAACCCTTTTACCCACAATCGCATACCACCAAATAACCTAGATCACTACTATTTTTTTTATTTCCCCAAAAAAACATCCCTGCTCTTATAGTCTCGGTAGCCTCAAAAACTCCAAAATTTTCCCTTCATTCACCGAATTCTTTCCTTATTTGAACCACCAACCCTTAAATCAAGCTTCTCAACCTCGACGACAACGATTTGTGGATTGATCGATCGAGCAACTATTTGGATTTTGGTATTATTTATTTATTTATTGTGTAGCATTTTTTACGGTTAAATGAAATATTATTATGGAACGTTCCATCTAGCATCTAACACCTAACATTTAATTTCCTCAATTAACTTTTATTTCCTCGCAATTTATTTACCGCTCTTTAATTTCTACATTTCTTTTCATATTAGATTTGGCCCTTTTTCCAGATTTCTTTTTCTTTTACGCTCTTTTGTTCAATCCGATCCTTTTTTCTAGATTGTTTTTTTTTATCTGGTCCCTTTCCAGTTTCTCTTTAATCCTCGTAATTTATTTTTCCCTCTTTAATTTCCGTATTTCTTTTCATGTTAGATTCGGTCTTTTTTTGGATCTCTTTTCCTTTTATGCTCTATTGTTAGATCCAGTCCCGTTTTAAATAGAATCTTTGGCTTATTGGGATACTAGTTTAAAATTAATCAAATTAATTATTATGATTCAAGATAATCCATAAATTATTAGGATTTTCTATTCTTTTAGGATTTAATTAATTTAGGGTTAATATTAGACTAACCTAGTTAATAATTAGATCACTAATTGAATTTTCATAATTTGGCCCTTTTTAGGTTAGGACTTTAGTGGGCCTAGGTTTTATTTTATGCCTTTCTATGCCATACGTTTTAACTTTCATTCATGTGACTTTAATATTTTAATGGGCATTCATATCGTTAATTAACTTAAATTATAAAAGGAGGTATTTATTAGTTCTGATATCTGTGTCGCAACAGTCCTAACTCATTAGATGTTGACCGAATTAAATCTTACCATCTAAAGGTAAAGATAATTTCAGATTAAAATTTGAAAAGTCATAACATCACACTCAAGTACTTGCATTATGCATAAAGGTGATGAACGAAGTTCGAACCATAAATTAGCACGACAGTCAGGCTTATTCGATGTCGGTCTAATTAAAGTTTGTATTCAACCGCAAACCATTTAATTAAAGTCAATTTAAATTTCGATAATTTTCATCAATTAAAAGCAACATATATTTTGGTACTGATTTTCGGGCGTGATGGGGGGCTAATCCCTCCCCACACATAACCAACTCCCAAACCCATTTTTCGAATAAATCTCTAGTTTTATGGTGTGTGGCCTACCTCAGTGGCCGGTGGTGACTCCAAGTCTTTTATTTTCAAAAATACGAAAAGAATTCCTCTTTTTATATTTTCCAAAAAAGAAAAGGAAAATAACTCCCTTTTAGCGATTTTCGATTTCAAAAACGATCGCTACACATGCATATAACAGTAAGTAATCAAAACCATAAACATGTGCACGAGATTGTATTTTGCGAAACCGAAAATGAGAGCAAGATCAACCAATACTTACCTTTGAGCTTAGACAAGTGTTTCAAACTTAATCTAAACCCCCCAAAACCATCTCTAAACACAACAACACAACCCCCTTAACTTTTCCTCACTAAAAGCCATCAATCGCTTCCTTAAAATATCCGAAAACACCACCAAACTCAACCAGACAAAGCCCATCCAAAACCTAACCATTTTAACACCTTAACATCATCAATTAACATCCAAAAACAACATTATATCAACCTTATACTTCCACCAACCTTCTAACACCAAGATCAACTCAAAATCTAACTATTCACAACCTAGAAAATTAGCAATTCACTTAGTTTCGGGATTCCTTTTATTAATCTCTACTTATAACATTAAAACATGTTCCAAATGTGATCTAAATCAATTAGAATCAACACAAATCAGATCCATATCAATATTCTTCCAATTTCCCATCAAAACTCAATTAAAACTATAAAATCTTTATTAAATCATAAACACATAACAAAAATCAGTTGTAAAGTACCAAGAACTAGGGAATTTCAAGAAAGAACCTTTAATTAGAGGAGAAAAATGAAAATTACCTCTAATTGCTGATTTCTCCCTTAATTGGCAAAGTTTGAGTGAAATCTTCAAGTAAGCAAATAGGATTTTGGTGTATAAATCGATGGAATCAATTAGGAAATCAAAAGGAAATATAAAAGGAATGATTCATGGAAATTTTAGAGTGAAATTGATAGTTTGTCTACTCAGAAAGTTGAGAGCAAAATTAGTTACACAAGAAAATGAAATTGGTTATTAAAATCCCTTTTAATCAAATCTCTTTTATTTTTAATTAATAATATTTTAAAAACCATTTAAAAATAGCCTAAATTAAGGGAAAATCTGATTAAAACTTCGGTAAATTATCCCTTAAAGATTCTAAGTTTTGACCCTTTTACGATTTAGTCACTAAAATAGTTTGAAAACTTTACATTTTAGTCACCAGACCAAAATGTCCCTATATCCGATTTTATTTCTTCAAATTGAATTTTCCAAAACCCTTAGCATTTTTCCATATTTTATTTTATCCAAAACCATTTTTTCAGAATTAATTCCCAAAACTAGCTCGAATCGCCTAATATGGTTCCCTTGAACGTGTAATCAATATAGCTAACATCTAGGCCCAAATTTGGGGCATTACAACTCTCCCCTCTTAAGAAATTTTGTCCTTGAATTTTACATGAAGGAAAAAGGTAAGGAAACTGCTTCCTCATGCCCTCCTTACTTTCCTAGGTTGTAACGCCCCGGTTTTGGGCCTAGGAGTTTTGGGGTGGTTTAGTCGGTCTGGTGGACTATGATTAGAAATTCGAGTCAAATTCGGGATTTAAATTGAATTAAATATTTCTATGAGATATAAAAACTGGAAAATAGTCTAAAATCATTATTATATATATGATTTTGGTGAAAACAATTTTGGAAAATGAAATTCGGAAATATGACATTTTGGTTTAGTGACCAAAATGCAGAGTTTGCAAAACTATTTTTAGTGACTATTTTGTAAATGGATTAAAACTTTGAATCTTTAAGGAGATAATTATCCTAAAGGTTTTCATCAGATTTCTCCCTTTAAATAACTATTTTAAATGGGTTTGTTAAGAGGTATAAATAGTATAGAGAATTAATTAATCTTAATTAAGCTTTTAAATAAAATTCACATAAAAAACTTTGTAACTTCTTTCTCTCAAATTCTCTCCAGCCAAATACATTTCCAACTTCAATTTCTTTAGGTAAAAATCAAGATTTCAGAGTGTTTTTTGTTTCTAATTGATTTCCCAAAGCTTTTACATCAAATACTTATTATTTCTATCTTGGTTTTCATGTTTTATCAAGAAATTAAGGGGGAAATCACCATTGGAGGTAAGGATTCATTATTCTCCTCTAATGAAAGGTTCTTTACTGAAATTCCTAAGTTCTTGATCCATTTTATATGATTTTCATTGGGTTTTAATTAATTAAACTCAAATTTATGGTTTAATTGGTGATTTATGATGGAAATTGAGGAAATTGTAGTTGATCTATTTTTGTTGAGTTAAGGATTGATTTATAACTTGATTATGATGTTTAATATGTTAATGAAGTGAGGTTTAATGATATAATCCTAAAATCTAAAGAATCTCTAATTTGTTAGATTGATAGTTAAGAGATTTTGAGGTGTTGGGGTTGATCATTGTTTGTTGGATGTATGAGGTTGATTTGAGTTGTTTTTAGATGTTATTTGGTGCTATATGAAGGTTGAGATTCGTAGTTGTTGGCTGGGTTGAGGATTTTGGTGAATCGATGATGTTTTTGGTTGATAGGATGTGGTGTTGTAGAGGATGTGGTGTTGTAGAGGATTATAGTTGGATGATGTTATTTGTTGTTTGCTGTGATTTTGGATGCATTATAATGCATTGGATCCTCTGTTATAATGTGTTTGGGATAGGGGAAAATAATCCGGTAGTGAACCTTGGTGTTGCAGAGTTGTCGGGAGTTGATTTGACATCGACAAAGAGAGACGTTGCTTTGTTGGTGAGTGAAACGGATAAGAATGGCTTTTCCAAGGTTTAATGGGAGTCTAGACTAGGCTTGATATGCTGGTCTAAGACTCAGAAGTAAGTAAAGTGGTTTTCTCTCTCGATTTTGGTTGGCAAATGATTTTTGAAATGCACTTGTCAAATGATTATTTACCTCATATTTTATGCATGAAATGAGCATGGTTTAATGCTATAAATTGATATGAAATGAGGTTAGATGCATTCGGAAAGTAATGCATGGTTTTAAAGAATGTTTATGAACATGGCTTATGCACGGTTTAATGCATGATGAAATGATTTGAATGATGCATATGAAAACAATGAGGTATGTTTATAAAAGTGGATTATATTGGCAAGTGATGGACTGAAAATGTTATGGAAATGTTATCGGATATAATTGGGCGACCATAGGATTTAAAGTGCACTATAATAAGTCGCTCGTGGTTGTAGAGGTATTACGAGAGATACTTACTCCGATCATGTGAACCCCAATGTTGTTGAGGTAACACTTAGAAGGCTTTTACTCCAGCCATTGGCTATATAGGTTGATGCATCGAGTGTATGTACTCCAAATTGGAGGATTAGCCTTGATAGTGTAGAGGTAGTGCATGTGTTGCACAACTCCATGCCATTGAGCTATAAGAGATTTGGAAATCTCTTGGGAAATCCGTGTATCCGATGTTAAAATTGATTTATGGAAATGATATATATGGTAATGGATCCCTTGAAAGCCAATATAATGTTTTAAATGTATCATGTTGATGGATTGGTTTGTATGATGTGATTTATACATGTTTTACTCCTTAAGCTTTCCATATGGGATGTTATGCATGGGAAGGCTTAAGTAGAGGGAATTGCATATGGGATTATGTCGTGGAATCCATGATACATGTGTATATGGTTTAATATGCTGGTTTTGGAAAGACTAAGTGCATGTTTTGAAAGAATGGCATGATGGTTTTGAAATAGTTTTAGTTTGCATTGGATGATACTTTGTGTTTTGAGTGATCCTCGATAAGTAATGATAGCTTATGGTCTATTTTATCATCAATGCATATTGACAGAGTGCAAGTAGGCCTAGCAAGCAAGGAGGGAACTTCCAAGACTTGGTTTTGCAAAATATGTTGAGTTTTAAAGTAGTAATAAAGGCAATGTGGCTTAAATGCTGTTGGGAGGGTTTGAGTGTTTAATTCTCTATTTGAGCAAGATTATATTGCTGTTTTGGACTTGAAATAAACTTTGTTTGCTGGATTTTTCATATGGTATATGTTTTGGTATGTGAGTCGCTTGATTTTAGGGAGCATGCCTCTAGACTTGAGATTCGAGTAGATTTCCATGATATGTTGATGAAACTTTGATATTATGATTAGGATCGATCCTTGATAATGTTTTATGAATGTTAGAAGCATCTTTAAGTGTTTTGAAATCCATAAATGAATGTTAAACCAACAAATTTGAACTTTACAGGCTAAGGAGTATTGATACGCGTGAGACTGGATCGATACGGGTCAATGTTTTTAGCCATAGTGCATTGATATGCGTAAGACCGTATCGATACGAGTTAGTGTTTTTAGGCATAACGTATTGGTACGCGTAAGACCTTATCGATACAGGTCAGCATTTTTAGGCATAGCGTATCGATACGCGTGAGACCGTACCGATACGAGCTTGTGTTTCAAAGCATAGCATATTGATACTCGAAGAAGTGTATCGATACGGGTTTGAACTACTAGAATCTAGAATTTTGAAAATGAATAGGTGTACCGATACACTTGCTCGTGTATCAATATGGGGAGCTGTTAATTCAGTTAAAGTGTGTTTTAAAGGCTCTATTTTTTACGTTTTAGTCCCTGAATATTGTACATGCAGTTTGAATGGTCGGTTTGAGCTGAGATTTGACATGCAAGCATAAAATCTGATTAATTGAGATTGGTAACCCTAATTTCAGTAATGGTCCTTTAATTTACCAGTTTTTATGTTTTTGTCCCTAAAATGTATTGTATGCAATTCGTTGCCTTTCCGAGGTCCGTTTCCTTTGTAACTTCACCCGCCGCAAGCATGATCACTTAGAATTAATAATATGCATCTAGACAGGATAAAAGGAAAAATTGGACAGTTTTTCGTAGTCTTTCTTTGGTTTGCTTCGGCAAACCTAATGTAGCTCGCTTGGTTCGGTCAGGCATCTAGGTCGGGTCGAGGGGGTTATACATGTGGCTTTCTCTACACCACGATGTCGCCACAACACTTTCACCAGCTCAATGGTCTTCCCACGAAGAACCTTGTTGCTAGAATCTAGAATTCTCACCAGTTCCTCATCATAGGTCAAATCTGGATTCAACTTAATCTCCTCAATGGGCATTACATGCGACTAATTCGATCTATATCTATGAAGCATCGATACATGGACAACATCATGTATCCTATCCAACTCCGCAGACAACCTCAATCTATAAGAAACTGGACCAACACACTCCAACACCTCGTAAGGCCCAATGAACCTTGGACTCAACTTGTCTTTACGTCCAAACCTCATTACCTTCTTTGAAGGCGAGACCTTAAGAAACACTCAGTCTCCATCAACAAACTCTATCTCTCGACACTTCAAGTCAGCATATGACTTTTGCTGATCTGAAGCCGCATTCAACCGATCACTAATAAGTTTCACCTTCTCATTGGTATCCTTCAGCACATAAGGCAAAGAAACATACGTTTCTCCTACCTCCTCCCAACAAAGTGGCGTGCGACACCTTCTACCATAAAAAGCTTTATATAGATCCATTTGAATACTATCTTGATAACTATTGTTATAGGCACACTCCACTAATGGTATCTGCTTCTCTCACGTTTCCTGAAAATCAATGATGCAACACCGTAACATATATTCCAACACTTGGATAACGTATTTTGACTGACCATCCGTTTAAGGATGATACGAAGTACTGAAATTCACCCGTGTACCCAAAGCCTTATGCAAACTCTCCAAAACCTTGTTGTAAAGTACGGATCCCTGTCTGATACTATAGACTTAAGCAACCCAATCAAACTCACAATCTCAACAACATACAACTTTGTCAACTTATCCAAAGTATATGTCGTATGCACAGCTAGAAAATGTGCACACTTTGTAAACCTATCTACAATCACCCATAAGAATTCTTCTTCGATTGCGTCAAAGGCAAACTAGGCACAAAATCCATGGTAATTCTCTCCCACTTTCATTCCAAAATCCTTAACGGTTGCAAGAACCAGAAGGAAACTGATGCTCAGCCTTAACACACTGACATACCATACAACGAGCAATAAAATCTGTAACACCCCAGTTTTAGGGCTTAGTGGTTTAGAGGGTTTATTAGACGGTCTAGTGGACCAGAGTAGAGATTTAAGTCAGTTTTGGGATCGTATATTTTGGTATTGGAAAAATTAAGGAAGAATGCTTAAAAATCATTATTAATTATTTAATTAATAATGGTGGAATCAATTTTAAAAAGAGGGTTTTGGAAGATGGACATTTTGGTTAGTGATGAAAATGAAAGTTTTGAAAACTGTGATTTTCTAGTGACTAAAATGAAAAGGGTCAAATACTTAGAATCTTTAAGGAGTTATTTTACCAATTGGTTTCTGATGATTTATCCCTTGATTTGACTTATTTTAACATGTGGTTTAATCAATAATTAAAGAGGATTTTGTTAAAAAAGTTAGTTATCTTTTCCAAAAAAAAATCACGTCATTTTCTCTCAACTTTTTCTCTCCATTCTCTCCTCAGAAAAACCCTCAGTTTTCATCAAATTTCCAGAGGTGAGGTGGTTTCTAACTTGATTTTATTATACCAAATTGTTTTATAAAGATTGTTTATACAAAATCTTACAATAATCTTGTGTTTTCTTAGCTTTTCACAAATTAATTGAGGGGGAAACTTCACAATAAGGGTAAGGTCCGAGATCTCCTATATTGTATGGTTCTTTATTGAAATTCCCAAGCATTTGATCCTTGTTTTTGTGTTTCTAATCTAGTTTTGATGATTTTCCAATGTTTAATTGAGTTATTTGGGAAAAATGAGTTGATTCACGAATTGGATCTGATTTCTAGTGAGGTTGCTTTGATTCATATTTTGGATGTTTAATAATGTTGATAAGTTATTTTTATTAATGGAATCCCGAAACTTAAGAATCTCTATTTGTTTAGGTTATTAGTTTTGAGGTTTTGTGGTGTTTATATGGTTGTAAGGTTACTGGAGGTGGTAGGTTGTTTTGAATCTGTTTTAGATGTGTTTTGATGTTGAAAGTGATGTTAGATTGATAGATGTTGGTTGGGTTGCAAATGGAAGTTTTTTGGTTTTGTTTTCGGTTGATGAGGAGGGTTAATTATGAAGGTTTTATGGAAATCCGAGAAGGATTGTAGTTGCTATGTTTAGAATGCATTAATCCTCAGTTGTTTAGTGGTAAAAATAAGGGAGGTTGATCCGGAAGTGATTGGATAAAAGTTGGTGGTTTCAGATTCTTGATTTCGCATCGGCGAATCAAGGTTTTGCGTATCGGTTAGTGAAAACGTGGTTTAAAGCATTTTGATGTTTCAAAAAAGAGTTTTGGGAGTTAAGGTAGAGCTTGAAACGCTTACCTAGACTCGGAAGTAAGTATAAAGTGGTTTTCTCTCTCGGTCGTGCTAGTTTGAAATGGTTTTATGCACTTGTCTTGATTTACATGTTACCTAATGTTTAATCATGTTTTGAAGTATTGGATATACTATTTTAAGCATGTTTTGCTGAAGGATGCACATGGTAAGTGATCCTTGTAAGTATGGTTCATACTTGTGTTTTAAAGAATGGTTGTTGCTTTGGATAATTGGCATGGTTTAATGCTTGTTAAAAACAGTGAAGTAAATGTTATTTGGTTAATTATATTGTCAAGTGATGTGGTTTTAAAATTTTTATTGGATATAGTTGGCCGGCCATAGGATTGAGTGCACTGTAAATAAGTCATCTTGGATGTTGAGGGGTTTATACGGTGTACCGAATACTCCATCCAGGTACCCTAACGGTGAGGGGTTAAACAGTACCAAATACTCCTGTTAGTGGGTTAAACGTCTAACCAATGATTAGGGTGGATGTCCCCGTAGGTTGTTATTGTACCTGGTTGTTAATGTACCGCGATTGTGATTGTATCACTACTCTGGTTGAGATGGCTTGAAGTGTTGGGTTAACACTTGTTGAATCCGTGTATCCGATGAACTCTTTTGTTAATGGACTTGTTTAATGATCACTTGAAAGCCAATATAATTGTTAATGTATCATTGAAATGTTTTTGTTGTATAATGTGATTTATACATGTTCTCCTTAAGCTCTGCATTTGGTAGTAATGCATGGGAAGGCTTAAGTGGAGGGTTAGCAATGTGACTTGGTGTTGAATAATGATACATGTAGCATATGGTTTAATATGCTGGTTTAAATGATATAAAGTGCATGTTTAAAAAGGGGCATGATGATGTTTTAAAGGATGTTGTTAACTAATGGTTTTAAATGCATTGATGGTGTTTGTTTTTGAGCACTCCTCACTAAGCCTTGTGTGCTTACGCTCTCGTTCTCCATCAATGTAGATAATTGAGGTCTTGGAAGGCAGCTAGAAGCAAGGTGATCTTGGAAAGACTTTTTCCAAAGTATGTTAGAGACTAGACTATAATGAATAAGGGAAATGGGATACTTGTTGTGTTCCGGGAGATGTTTTGTGAAACTCCCTGTTTGAGCATGTTTGTTTAATTGCTCTTGGGTTGTAAATTGCCTTTAAGGATTGATTTTGATGATGGTTTACCTTTTTGATATATTGGTTGGATCATGCCTATAGATTTCCTCTTTGATACATAAGTCCTTGTCGTGTCATTAAAATTGTGATGCTAGTTGGCATGAGATATGTTTGACTTGTTAGTATTGTGTTTAATGCATGTTAGAGTGGTTTGGGTTTGCTTTTGGGATGAAAAATCTGCCAAATATGACATTATAGGCCCATGCATACCGATATGCGGGCGACTGTATTGGTACGGCTAGGCAATTTCAAGCTTGTGGTATCGGTACGGGTCTGGTGCACTTTGATACGCCTAGGAAAATTTGGCCTGGCATATAGTATGGGTATGGGCATTTCGATATGATTTTTAGCCTCTGGAATTCACTTTTGTAACTCGAACCCGTGTATCGAAACACCTAAGGAACCGTATCGGTACGGCTTAAAATATTTCAAAAGTTTGGTATTTCGGTTAGGCGTACCGAAACGGCTTGCTGGTGTATCGAAATAGAGTGTTTCAAACCGTATCGGTATGGGCATACCCGTTTCAATACGGATGACTGTTTCTCATGAGAATGTCACTTTTGGGCAGTTTGGCTTTCTTTGCATTTTAGTCCCTAATTCTTGCTGATGCAATGATATATGGTAGAATGATCGGTTTGAGTTGAATTTTGAGATGTAAGTTTGGAACCTGATTAATTAAAGATTGGTAACTTAAAAATGAGTTTTAATTAGCAAATTTTATGTATTTGCATTTTGGTCTCTAGCTTGCAAATGTGATAAATTGGATGATAAATTGATGCCCGATTGAGTTGGGGTTGCACCTAATGTTTGTATGAACATGTAGGGTTAATAATTGGCATCTATATAAGATAAAAGGAAAAAAATGGACAGGGTTTGGTTGTATCTCTTCAGTTTACTACGACAAACCTAATATAGCCTTCTTGGTTTGGTTGGGCATCTAGGCCGGGTCAAGGGGGTTACATTTGGTGGTATTAGAGCCCGGTTTGGTTCGTTTGGGAGGTTGTTGTGTTGTTGTCTTTAGTTATGTTCTATTGTATGATGTGTACGGTGATTGTTGTATGTACGCTGGTTGATATGCACGGTGATTGATATATGAATGTTGGTTATTGTATGCTATGTTGGGGATGTTTTGGGGTACCCATTGCCTTACTATTATAGTCTGGAAAGTTTTGATTTTTGAAATAAAAGTCTTCGATCCTTGCTTGAGGCTGGCCTGACTGTTTTGTTTTGAAATGATTATCATGCCCTAGATATATTTTAGCACGATGGGACCGAAGAGAGAGTTGTGATCTAGTGTGATTGCTGATGCCGCTGGGCAAGATGATGAAGGAGAAGTTGTACCTCCTAGAGGGTTGTAACCGCCCCACATAATCCCCCTAAAGGATTGGAGCAAATACCACCTGCGCCAGCTTGGCCAGGGGTAGGTGATATGGCACCGCTGATACAGGCCATGACTGGTGCGTTTCAGACAGTAGTTGCGAGTTTTCATGTGCCATCACCACCGGTTGAGGGGCAAGGTTTGCCGCTTGAGCATTTTCATAGATTGGGCGAAGTTGAGTTATGAGGGTTGTCGCTTGAGGCTTCTGAGGGTTGGCAGTACTGAGAGGATACTGGGCCAGATGGGATGCACCGATGCTCGTAAGCTGGGTTGTGCTATTTTCGTACTGTAGGGTGATGCTTATACATGGTGGACTACCACGATTTTCGGTATGGCGACGAATGATGTAACCTAGGAGTTCTTTTGTGAAGCTTTTCAGAAGAAGTTTTTGGGAGTCCGATATCAGGACTAGAAGAAGCGTGAGTTTATGGCTTTGGCGCAGGGCAGTATGTCTATTGCGGAGTATGAGGTGCAATTCATGAGGTTGAGTCGGTATGCACTTGAGTTGGTTCCTGACGAGCGTATACGATGTGATCGTTTCTAATATGGGCTTGTGCATGATATTAAGACATACATGCTTGTTGCTGATTACACCGACTCTGATATGTTGGTTTTGCGAGCCAAGGATGTGGAGAAAAATTTGGGTTTGGCTTCTGGATTGCGAGGTTCTAGCTTGGGTAAGCGAGTTGTTGATTGGGGTTATGGTGGTGGTCATGCCAGGAGACACTGTGATAGGAGATTTCGCCCAGAGCTGAGGCATGGTGGAGGTGTTGTGGGACGTGGAGTCCAGGGGTAGGGTGCCCAGGCTAAAGCACCGTTTAGCACTTGTTGGGTTTGTGGGCCCCAAGATCATTTGAGGCGAGATTGCCCGCGTTTGGCCAGGGAGGGTCAGACACATACGCTTGTGGTGGCTAATGCTTGTTGGAGTTGTGGGTCAGGTGACCATCAGAGGTGTGATTGTCCATTGTTGGCTCGAGGTGGGGAGGGTATTGCACCTGTTGTTGCTCCGCAGCGTGGTCCTGGTCGTGGCTGTGGACCATTTCAGAGTTGAGATGGTGTACAGAGGACTATGGCTCATATTGTTGCTATCCAGCCTGAGAGAGATGGACCGGCTAGGGTGTATGCGCATCGTGAGGGTCGCAATGACAGTGATGTGATTGTAGGTACTTTTACCCTACAGTATTTGTCGTTGTATTCGTTGGTTGATTTTGGTTCAACTCATTCATACATTTTGAGTGAGCATGCTGACTTGCTTGATATATCTGTTGAAATTCTCAATGTGGGTGTTAGAGTGCCTCGGCAACTACATTGTCGAACAAGAGGAGCCTGAGGAGTATGAAGAACTGGTCAATGAGGAACAACAAGAAAAGGCAAATTGGCTAGTCAATCGACCAGGGAAAGAAGTTGATCAAAATGTTGATGCTACACAAGAACGCAATAGGGAGGAGGACGCAGATCTAGAGATATGCGATGCATTCTCGGATGAACAAATTTTAGTTGCCTCGGAAACCATGGACGCGCATGCCTCGGCAACCCTCGATGCCTCGACAACCATGGATGCACACGCCTCGGCAACCCTCGACGCCGCAGCAGCCTTTGACGCGCATGCCTTGGCAATTTTGGGAGCAGTCACCACAACAGCACATGCCTCGGCAATACCCTGGTAAGCGGATTTAGTTAATTTCCTTGTTTGTGGTATTTTACCTTATGGCATTACTCACCAAGGGAAGAAGCGGTTCCGCCATAATGTTAAGCATTACTTTTGGGATGAGCCTCTTTTGTTTAAACAATGTGCATATCAGGTTATACGCCACTGTGTCCCTGAAGAAGAGCAACAGAATATACTCCGGCAATGCCATTCTTCACCCTATGGAGGACATTTTGGAGGAACTCGTACCGCGGCCAAAGTTTTGCAATCCGGTTTGTATTGGCCAACATTGTACAAAGATGCCCAAGACTTTTACAAGAAATGTGGTCGTTGCCAGAGGACAGGCAATATCTCTAGACGACATGAGATGCCACTCCAGAACATCATCGAGGTGGAATTGTTCGATGTGTGGGGGATCAATTTTATGGGACCTTTCCCATCTTCATTCGGAAACCTCTACATCTTACTTGCCGTCGACTACGTGTCTAAATGGGTTGAGGCAGCTGCAGTTCCCAACAACGATTCCAAGACCGTGCAACGATTCTTGCAGAAAAACATATTTACACGGTTTGGGATGCCGAGAGCAATTATCAGTGACGAAGGCAAGCATTTTGACAACAGACTAATTGCCAAGATGTTGCAACGCTTCGGCATATCACACAAGATCGCCACGGCATATCACCCACAAACCAACAGGCAAGCAGAAATTTCCAACCGGGAATTGAAGGGTATACTCGAAAACGTTGTAAATCCCTCTAGGAAGGATTGGTCATTAAGACTAGATGACGCACTTTGGGCATATCGCACTGCATTCAAAACACCTTTAGGTATGTCCCCCTTCCGACTTTTCTATGGCAAAACATGCCATCTACCGGTGGAAATCGAACACAAGGCATACTGGGCAATCAAGACCGTGAATATGGATTGGGAAAGTGCCGGACAAAAGCGTTTGTTGGACCTCAATGAGATAGAAGAATTCCATGCACTCGCCTATAATAATGCATGAATCTACAAGGAGAAAACAAAGTGATGGCATGACAAGAAACTATTGCCGCGACAATTCATGCCAGGGCAACTAGTTCTCTTATTCAATTCTCGGCTAAAAATTTTCCCGGGAAAGCTGAAATCAAGATGGTCGGGACCATTCGAAGTCGTCAAACCATTCTCCCATGGTGCTGTGATAATCAAGTCCATCTCTGACAACCATAAATTCAAAGTTAATGGACAAAGATTAAAGCACTACAATGGTGCCCATGTGGAACGTAACAAAGAAGTGGTCACTTTAGGAGATGCATGAGCATGCTCTCCTTTCAATATTTTCGTTTTCTTTTTCTTTTTATTTTCATTTTTATTTTTAGGAGATATTTTATTTTTCATCGTTATCTTTAGTTTTCAGGTTTTCTTTGTTTTCTTTTTCACAACAAGACTCACAACCACTATGCTAAGGAAATTTACTGCCGAGATCCTTGCCCCAGCAACCAATGAAGCAGTCACCACGACAACCGCAAAAGAAGATGCTATGGCAACCTATATCGTACCTGCACAAGCTGACGCAATGGCAACCAACCCTGAAGATGCCATGGCAACCAAAGCTAAAGACATCCCGGCAACAAGAAAACAACCCTCGTATGCATTTTATTTTTTTGTTATTTTTATTTTTTAATGCATGCATTGAGGACAATGCCTCATTCGAGTTTGGGGGGATTGTTATTAGTAGTTACCATGTTAAGTTACATTCATCTTAAGTATTACATTTAGGATACATAAATTGCTTGTCATGCCTTTAATTGGAACAAGAATTGCTTAGATTTGATGAATATTCGATGATGACTTTGCCAATGCACTAAATTGATAAAATTTTTATTCTAGGATAACCATGGAAAAACTTAGAATTTTACTATGATGCTAACTTTAATGAAACACTGTTGTGGTTTGATTGATTTAAGGAATTCTAGTGAACTTAGGTTGATAATTAACAAATTGGGGGATTAGAATAAAAATTGGATGAATGCTAGAGGTGCCCGAAATTGGCTTTAGCATGTGCTAAAAAAATTGATCACTAGAGGTGCCCGAAACTGGCTCTAGTATGTGTTAAAAAAATTGATAGCTAGAGGGGCCCGAAACCGGCTCTAGTTGAATAAATTAACATAAGAAAACTAGAAACAAAACACTAGAGGTGCCTAAAACTGGCTCTAGTTAAAACATGTTAAAAAGAACCCAATAAAGTAATTTGAAAACCTATTGTTTGCATAGAATCTGAAAAATAAACTTGCACACAACTCCGCACACACTCACAAGCATTATAGTTTGATTCCGAGTAATTCCTAAGATTTTCGAAAAATAAAAAGCCAATCATACTTTGTGCCCCGGTTCAGAGAATTGAAGTCAAGTTCAAAGCTAAGTTTGTGAAAATTGAAGTCTTGGCAGGTAATTATGAGGTTGCATTGCTTGAGGACAAGCAATAGTTCGAGTTTGGGGGTGTGATAAGTGTTCAAAAGTACTATTTTTCTTACCCTTTTTACTCATATTATTGTTAGACTTAGGCCCATATTAGTTGCATAATTAGCCATTCATGCATTAATCCATGTTTCCTTCCATCGTTGAGCTTGATTACATAACTTGGTAGTTTTTGTGGGAAAAGATGCTGCTTTGGTGTGTTTTGTGTGTATGTGCAGGATCACTTGCCAGAGCAAGGCTAGAGCTAGTTGCTAGGGCAATGCATGAAGGAGACGCCGAGCTAGTTGCCAGGGTAATGCATGAAGGAGACGCCGAGACAGTTGCCATGTCAATTGTTGACAAGAGCAAAGGTGATATGGTAGTCGAAATTGATGACTAGACAAGCCCAAGATGACGTGGAGCAAAGCCCAAACCCAAAGGAATTTGATTTCCATGCAGAGATTAAAGAAGAATTAAATTCCAAGAAGATAGGAGAAGTTCTAGTAGGAATATAATTATAATAAAGAATTATATTCTTTAAAGATAATTTAATTCCAACTTAACTTCCTCCTCAAAGAAGGACTTTGGCCTAGCCCTATAAATAAGATGGAGATTTCGACAATCCAAAGGGAGGAAGAGAGGGAAATTTTGACAAGCATCCAGGAGGGCAAGAGGAGAGAATTTTCGACAAGCATCTAGGGCAAGGAGGATTTCGAAAAGCCTCCTTCTTCATCCTCTTCTTTCTTGTTCGATTGGGTTCATGCTAGGGATTATTTATCTTGTGTTTCTTTGGAACCTAGCCATGAACTAAATCTATTTGGCTATAATTATTGTGTTTTGTGGTTGTGAGAAACTATTGTTTTTTGTTTAGGTAATAAGAGTTTGCACTTTTCTATTCAAGGTTTATTCATTCTTGGTTCTTATTCTTGTTTGCGAGTGAATTGGGAGAGGATATCGTGATTTCATCTATTTATCTAATATCGAGAGAGTTAGATTCAAGAAACGAATGAATATGATCTTTATTCAATCTATTGATGGTGAAGATTAATCTGGCTTAGGAATAAGTTAAGGATTTCAACGGCTAAGAGGAGCGCAAGATTGGTTGTTGTTCACCCTTGATTCACACAGGGATGTATTATCAAGGCATGCACAAGTAGCTAGAGTTTCGACTTAGGGATAAGAAGAAACCATTGAAGAACGCTCTGCCGAACCTTGAAGGTTGCTGCCCAGAAGCCCAAGTAGTTTCCCAACTAGTTGCCCAGGCAACCATCTATTAGTTGCCAAGGCAACCCCGTTGTGCAAGTTGCCACGGCAACTGAGTTGCCCGTGCACTCTTTTACCAAGACGATCCAATTGGCTATCACACCTCAACTCATGATAACCTGGCCTATCTCTCTCTCATTCGATCTCATCTTTTCTTTTACTTTATTTCTTTCTAGTTTAGTTATTAGTTAAACTCCTATAATCCTTTATTTGTGTTTTTACTTTTTACAGTGCAAGAGACTAGATTCTTGAAGTGGCACCAATCCCTGTGGAGACGATATCTTTTATACTATAACTTGCATCGTGTATACTTGCACATTTGCGTAGCACTTATTACGCGCAACACCATTCATGCATGTTTGCATTGTTTCCTTGGTGGTTAAGCTTGATTTCATATTTTGCTTAATTTTGTGGAAACAGGGTGCTGCCAATAGTTGTTTTTGTGTGTTTGCATAATAACTTGCCTAAACAAGGCTGGAACCAATTGCCAGTGTAGTGCATGAAGGAGATGTCGACGCAGTTTCCAGGGCAATGCATGAAGGAGATGCCGAGCTAGTTGCCAGGGTAATTTTTGATAAGGGATAAGATGATATGGCAGTCAAAATTGATGACTACATAAGCCCAAGATGACGTGGACCAAAGTTAAATCCCTAAAAAGTTTGATTTCCATGAAGAGGTCAAAGAGAAATTAAATCCCAAGAAGATAGGAGAAGATCTAGAAGGAATTTAAATATAATAAAGAATTATATTCTTTTAAAGTATTTAATTCCAACTTAACTTCCTCCTCAAGAAGGACTTTGACCTAGCCATCTCCTATTTAAAGGAGACCAAGCCGTCAAATTCAAGGAGGGGACTAAAGGGGAGAGATTTTGACAAGGGCTTTCAACCATAAAGGGGAGAGATTTTGACAAGGGCTTTCAACCATTCTTCATCTTTTTCTTTCTTGTTCGATTAGGTTTATGTTAGGGATTCTTTGTTTTGTGTTTCTTTGGAACCTAGCCATGAACTAAATCTATTTGGATAAGGTTATTGTGTTTTGTGGTTGTGAGAAACAATTGGATTTTGTTTAGGTAATAAGAGTTTGCACTTTCAATTCAAGGTTTACTCATTCTTTGTTGTTATTCTTGTTTGCGAGTGAATTGGGAGAGGATCTCGTAACTCTATATATTTATCTAATATCGAGAGAGTTACATTCAAGAAACGAATGAGTATGGTCTTTATTCAATCTATTGATGGTGAAGATTAATCCGGCTTAGGAATAAGTTAAGGATTAATCCGGCTTAGAATTAAGTCTCTAAATGACTTTCAATTCCTTCAAAAAGGTCTAAGATCAATAATTAAGCTCAATTGAGGTTCATTTCATTACAATTGAGTACAATAAAGGAGTCAAAGCATTGATTGGACCATTTCGATACAAAATTTCTGATCACCGAAACCTAACTCCGACTAGACTTGTTTTCGGGGTATTACAACTCTCCCCCTTGTTTAAACAATGCGCAGATCAAGTTATACGCCAATGTGTCCCTGAAGAGGAGCAGCAGAATGTACTCCAACAATGCCATTCTTCACCCTATGGAGGATATTTTGGGGGAACACGTACCGCGGATAAAGTTTTTCAATCCGGTTTGTATTGGCCAACACTGTACAAAGATGCCCAAGCAATGTGATCGTTGCCAGATGACAGGCAATATCTCTAGACGGCATGAGATGCCGCTCCAAAACATCCTGAGGTGGAATTGTTCGATGTACAGGGGATTGATTTTATAGGACCTTTCCCATCTTCATTCAGCAACCTCTACATCCTACTCGTCGTCGACTACGTGTCTAAGTGGGTTGAGGCAGCTGTAGTTCCTGCCAACAATTCCAAGACCGTGCAACAATTATTGCAGAAAATCATATTTACACAGTTTGGGATGCCGAGAGCAATTATCAGTGATGAAGGCAAGCACTTCGACAACAAACTCATCGCCAAGATGTTACAACACTTTGGTGTATCTCACAAGATTGCCACGGCATATCACCCACAAACCAATGGACAAGCAAAAATTTCCAACCGGGAATTGAAGGGTATACTCGAGAAAGTTGTAAATCCTTTTAGGAAGGATTGGTCAGTAAGACTAGATGATGCACTTTGGGCATACCGCACTGCATTCAAAACACCCTTAGGTATGTCTCCCTTCCGACTTGTCTATGGCAAAACATGCCATCTACCGGTGGAAATCGAACACAAGGCATATTGGGAAACAAAGACCGTGAATATGGATTGGGAAAGTGCCAGGCAAAAGCATTTGTTGGACCTGAACGAGATAGAAGAATTATGTGCACTGACCTATAACAATGCACGAATCTACAAGGAGAAAACAAAGCAATGGCATGACAAGAAACTATTGTCGCGGAAATTCACGCCAGGGCAACTAGTTCTCTTATTCAATTCTCAGCTGAAACTTTTCTCGGGAAAACTAAAATCAAGATGGTTGGGACCATTCGAAGTTGTCAAACCGTTCTTCTATGGTACCATGATAATCGAGTCCATCACTGAAGAACATTAATTCAAAGTTAACGGATAAGGATTGAAGCACTACAACGGTGCCCGTGTGGAATGTAACAAAGAAGTGGTCACCTTAGGAGATGCATGAGCATGCTCACCTTTCGATATTTTTTTATTTTTATTTTTCGAGCTATTTAATTTTTTTATTTTTATTTATTAATTTTGGTTATTTTTCTTTTTGGGATAAATTTATTTATTTTCTTTAAGATTAAGACTACATCTTTCTTTCATATTTATCTAATTGTTTTTAAATTTTAAGTTTAAGAATTTCTTTGCACATCTTTATTTATTTTCCTTTATTAGTTTATATTTAATTTGAATCCTTATTTTATTTGTTTTTGAATTGTAGGAAAAGAGTTCAAGATAAAGAGGAATTTGATTCAAGAAGGAAGCTTCTTCAACAAGGAAACTAATGGGCTAAATCTAAGGCTTATATTAAGCCTCCAATTTACCGTAAATAAACCCTACATAGCTGACCAAACCCTTCCCATTCCCAAAATCCCCTAGCCGTCCCCTTCCCCCAATCAAAACCCTTGTTTTCTTTCTTTCCAATTAATCCCACCCACAATATTTACTACCTATCTTTTCTATTTAACCCATCACCTTTAACTTCCAAGAAGCCTATTCATACTTTTCATCTTGCAACTCTTTAGTTTCTTTTCTTTGTTTCTACCAAACTCACAACCAATATCATCTATGGCATCCAAAATCGAATTTTTGGTTCATCCAAGTTCATCCAAAGAACCAAGATACAAGAAGTTTGCTACACTGGTGGTTCAATAAAGATTTCACTCCAAGTTTGAAAGCCAAAATATTTGCGAAGAACAAGGCTTCGAATACTCAAACTCTCATCAAGATTTCGGCCTTGAACCATTCATCTTCGAAAGGATTGCACATCAAAAGTGGTAAATCTTTATTGAGAAGGACCGGGTAACATCTCGTGGGTAAGTGAATTCTATGCTCACTCACCTAACCCGGATAATCCTTATGTTTTTATTCGTGACAAGGCTATACTCATAAGCCCCGAAAGCATCAACACCTTTTACGGGATCTACGTTGAGAAGGACGAGCATCGAGCCTTTGTTGATCAACTCATGCCCAAGCAACTCGACAACGTGCTTCAAGAACTCACTCTACCGGAAACTCATTGGAACGATGGCAAATATAAGGACACAGTAAATTGCCTTCAGCTTAAACCCGAGGCAAAATTATGGAATAAGTTTGGTAAAACTTCTTTAATGCCCATGACACACAATACCATCGTTGATACACCTCGTCTTTTGCTCAAACATTCTATCTTGCATAATTGCATCATTAACATTGGAAAAATTATTTGTGATGAGATTTTTGTATGTAGCTCAAAAGACAAGGCCCTACCAAAGTTCGGTTGGAATCGAGCACAAATCCGAAAAGGCCACTGGTGAAAAGGCCCTACCAAAGTTCAGTTGGAATCAAGCACAAATCTAAAAGCTAATGGGAGAGTCACCGGTAAAATCCTCAACGCCATCAATTATCGTTGCAACTTCTGCCACCTCGGCAACTCCTAATGCCCAAGCAACTGATGCCCGGGCAACTCAGACAGCAACCCCGGGACAACTTGAAGCACTTTTACAACCGTTGGAGAACCACCTTAGGAAAATTGAAGACCGAAAACTAATGTTCACGCGGTACATGAAGGATCACAACAATGCCATCACCCAAGTCATCCTAGAAAAGTACTCGGACAGCCGCGTGCCGTCCCAAAAGCAAAAGAAGCCCCGACAACCACTGCAAAAGCAAAAGGTAAAGTGCCTATGCCCGAATCAACTCGTACTGAATCATTATCTGATTTTTTAGATTCGGGCGAGTCCTCTATTGCACCAACAAAGACCGCACCAATCAAATCCTCCAAGCCCAAGAGAAAGGCCAATGACATTGATAATGAGGACGATGATGACACCCCCGTATGAGGATCGATTCCACCATCGACAACAAGAAAGCTACCACCGCGTTCAAGCAAAAGAATCAAGACATAGGACAAAAGGAAACTAATCATCCACGACGACGAACTCTGGAAGTAAGTCCTCGTTTACAATTTACTTTTCTTTTTTGTTATTTTTCTTTTTTTTTTCTTTGTTGTATGCATTGAGGACAATGCCTCACTCGAGTTTGGGGGGATTGTTACTAATTAGTTACCACGTTTAGTTGCATTCATCTTAAGTATTGCATTTAGGATACATAAATTGCTTGCCATGCCTTTAGTTGGAACAATAATTGCCTAGATTTGATGAAAATCGGATGATGACTTTGCCAATGCACTTAATTTATAGAATTTTTTATTCTAGGATAACCGTGGAAACACTTAGAATCACACTATGATGCTAAACTTGATGAAACACTGTTGTGGCTTGAATGATTTAAGGAATTCTAGCGAACTTAGGTTTATAGCTAAAAATTGGGGAATTAGAATAAAAATTAGATGAATGCTAGAGGTGCCCAAAATTGGCTCTAGTATGTCCTAAAAATTGATCGCTAGAGGTGCCCGAAATTGGCTCTAGTATGTGCTAAAAATTGATCGCTAGAGGTGCCTGAAACCGGCTCTAGTCGAATAAATTAATTAACTTAAGAAAACTAAAAAACACTAGAGGTGCCCAAAACTGGCTCTAGTTAAAACATGTTAAAAGAACCCTTGTTTGTATAGAATACAAAAAATCAACTTGCACACAACTCCACACACACTCACAAGCATTATAGTTTCATTCCGAGTAACTCCTAAAGTTTTTCGAAAAATGAAAAGCCAATCATACTTTGTGCCACGGTTCTAAGAATTGAAATCAAGTTCAAAGCTAAGTTTGTGAAAATTGAAGTCTTAGCGGGTAATTATTAGTTTGCATTGCTTGAGGACAAGCAATAGTTCGAGTTTGGGGTGTGTTAAGTGTCTAAAAGTACTATTTTATTCACCCTATTTATTCATATTATTGCTAGACTGAGGCTCATATTAGTTGCATTATAGTCATTCATGCATGTTTGCATTGTTTCCTTGGTGGTTAAGCTTGATTTCATATTTTTCTTAATTTTGTGGAAAAGGGTGTTGCCGATAGTTGTTTTTGTGTGTGTGTAGAATCACTTGCCTAAACAAGGCTAGAACCAGTTGGCAGGGCAGTGCATGAAGGAGATGCCGACACAGTTTCCAAGGTAAAGCATGAAGGAGATGCCGAGCTAGTTTCCAGGGCAATTGTCGATAAGGGATAAGATGATATGACAGTCGAAATTGATGACTAGATAAGCCCAAGATGACGTGGAGCAAAGTTAAATCCCAAAGGAGTTTGATTTCCATGAAGAGGTCAAAGAGAAATTAAACCCAAGAAGATATGAGAAGATCTAGAAGGAATTTAAATATAATAAAGAATTATATTCTTTTAAAGTATTTAATTCCAACTTAACCTCCTCCTCAAGAAGGACTTTTACCTAGCCATCTCCTATTTAAAGGAGACCAAGCCGTCAAACTCAAGGAGGGGACTAAAGGGGAGAGATTTCGATAAGGGCTTTCAACCATTCTTCATCTTTTTCTTTCTTGTTCGATTAGGTTTCTGTTAGGGATTCTTTGTTTTGTGTTTCTTTGGAACCTAGCCATGAACTAAATTTATTTGGCTAAGGTTATTGTGTTTTGTGGCCGTGAGAAACAATTGGATTTTGTTTAGGTAATAAGAGTTTGCACTTTCAATTCAAGGTTTACTCATTCTTTGTTGTTATTCTTGTTTGCGAGTGAATTGGGAGAAGATCTCGTAACTCTATCTATTTATCTAATATCGAGAGAGTTAGATTTAAGAAACAATTGAGTATGGTCTTTATTCAATCTTGATGGTGAAGATTAATCCGGCTTAGGAATAAGTTAAGGATTAATCCGGCTTAGGAATAAGTCACTAAATGACTTTCAATTCCTTCAAAAAGGTCCAAGATCAATAATTAAGCTAAATTGAGGTTCATTTCATTACAATTGAGTACAATAAAGGAGTCAAAGCATTGATTGGACCATTCCGATACAAAATTTCTGATCACCAAAACCTAATTTTGACTAGACTTATTTTCGGGGTATTACAACTCTCCCCCTAACAAAAAATTCATCCTCAAATTTTCATCTGAACCGACGAGATGATGGTACCGCTTTATCATCGTCTCTTCCGATTCCCAAGTGGCTTCTTCCACTTAATGACTGTAACCTCCTTGACCCGACCTAGATGCCTAATCGAACCAAGAAGGCTACATCAGGTTTGTCGTAGCAAACCGAAGAGATACAACCAATCCTGGTCCATTTTTTTCTTCTTTTTATCTTATCTAGATGCCAATTATTATTCCTACATGTTCATACAGACCTCAGGTGCAATCCCAACTCAATCAGGCATCAATTTGACATCTAATTGATCACATTTGCAATTTAGGGACCAAATTACAAATACAAAGAATTTTAGGATTAAAGCTCATTTTTAAGTTACCAATCTTTAATTAGTCAGGTTCTGAGCTTCAATCTCAAAATTTCAGCTTAATCCGATCATTCAACCACATATAATTGCATTGGCAAGATTCAGAGACTAAAAAGCAAGGAAAATAAAACTGCCTAAAATGACATTAACAGGAAAATGGCTATCCGTATCGAAACGGGTAATCGTACCGATACGGTTTGAAACACACCATTTCGATACACCACCAAGCTATTTTGATACACCTAACCGAAATACCGAACTTTTGAAATATTTAAAACTGTACTGATACGTTCCTTAGGTGTTTCGATACGTGGGTTCAAGTTACATAAATGGATTCCAGAGGCTAAAACTCGTATCGAAATGCCCATCCCCGTACCGGTACGCCTGGCCAAATTTGCTTAGGCGTATCGAAACGCACAAGACCTGTACTGATCCCACAAGCTTGAAATTGCCCAGCCATACCGATACGGTCCCCTGCGTATCGGTACGTCTGGGCTTGTAATGTCACATTTGGCTGATTTTTCATCCCAAAAGCATACCCAAACCACTCCAACATGCTTTAAACACAATACTAACATGTCAAACATATCTCATGCCAACTAGCATCACAATTCTAATGACACAACAAGGATTCATGCATCAAAGAGGATATCTATAGGCATGCTTCCTAATATGCATCAAACCAACATACCAAAATATAAACCAACACCAAAAACAAACTTTAAATGCTATTTAGAACTCGATAGCTACTAAAGAAACATGCTCAAACAGGGAGTTTCACAAAACATCTCCCAAAACACAACAAGTACCCCATTGCCCTTATTCATTATATAGTCTCTAACATACTTTGGAAACAAGTCTTGCCAAGGTCCATTGCTTATTCCTGCCTTCCAAGACCTCAATTATTTGCATTGATGGACAACAAGAGCGTAAGCACACAAGGCTTAGTGATGAGAGCTCCAAAACAACACCATTAATGCATTTAAAACTATTTAGTTAACATTATCCTTTAAAATATCATCACGCCCTTTTAAAACATGCACTTTACACAATTAAAACCAGCATATTAAACCATATGCTACATGTATCATTATTCAACAGCAAGTCACATTGCTAACCCCCCACTTAAGCCTTCCCATGCATTACTACCAAATGCAAAGCTTAAGGAGAAACATGTATAAATCACATTATACAACAAAAGCATTTCAATGATACATTAACAATTATATTGGCTTTCAAGTGATCTTTAACAAGTTCAATAACAAATGAGTTATTCGGATACACAGATTCAGCAAGTGTTAACCCAACACTTCAAGCCATCTCAACCGGAATAGCGATACAATCACAATCGTGGTACATTAACAATCGGGTACAATAACAACTTGGTAGCATAACAACCCAAGAGGACACCCACCCCAATCATCGGTTAGACGCTTAATCCACTAACGAGAGTATTCGGTACTATTTAACCCCTCTACCGTTAGGGTACTTGGGTGGAGTATTTGGTACGCCGTATAAACCCCTCAACATCCAAGGCAACTTATTTACAGTGCACTCAATCCTATGGCCGGCCAACTATATCCGATAACAATTTAAAACCACATCACTTGCCAATATAACTAACCAAATAACATTTACCTCACTATTTTTAACAAGCATTAAACCATGCCATTTCCAAAACGACAACCATGCCTTAAAACACAAGTATAAACCATACTTTACAAGGATTACTTACCATGTGCATCCTTTAGCAAAACATGCTTAAAAATAGTATATCGAATACTTTAAAACATGCTTAAATAGTAGGTACATGAACATTAAACCAAGTGCATAAAATCATATGAGCAAGCACGACCGAGAGAGTAAAACCACTTTATACTTACTTCAGAGTCTAGGTAAGCGTTTCAAGCTCTACCTTAACTCCCAAAATCTATTTCAAAACTTCAAAACACTTTAAACCACGTTTTCACTCACCAATACGTGAAACCTGGATTTGCCGACGCGAAATCAAGAATACAAAGCCTCCAACACTTCTCTAGTCACTTCCGGATCAACCTCCCCCATTTTTACAACAAAACAACAGAGGATTAATGCATCATAATGCATTCTAAACACATCAACTACAATCCTTCTCAGATTCCCACAAAATATTCACAATTAACCCTCCTCAACAACTGAAAACATAACCAAAACACTTCGATTCACAACCCATCCAACAACTATCAATATAACATCACTTTCATCATCAAAACACATCTAAAAATAGATTCAAAACAACCTACTACCTTCAGCAAGCTTACAACCATATAAACACCACAAAACCTGAAAACTAACAACCTAAACAAATAAAGATTCTTACGTTTCGGGATTCCATTGATAAAAATCACTTATCAACATTATTAAACGTCCAAAATATGAATCAAAGCAACCTTACTTACTGGAAATCAGATCCAATTCGCGAATCAACTCATTTTCTGAAAATAACTCAATTAAACATTAGGAAATCATTAAAATCAGATTAGAAACACAAAAACAAGAATCAAGTGCTTGAGAATTTCAATAAAGAACCGTATAATCTCGAACCTTACCCCTATTGTGAAGTTTCTCCCTCAATTGATTTGTCAAAAGCCAAGAAAACACAAGATTATTGTAAGATTTTGTATGAACAATCTTTATAAAACAATTTGATATAATAAAATCAAGTTAGAAACCACCTCACCTATGGAAATTTAATGAAAATTGAGTGTTTGGCTGAGGAGAGAATGGAGAGAAAAAGTTAAGAGAAAATGACGTGTTTTTTATTTTGGTAAAATAGCTTCTTAAAGATAAGTCAAATCAAGGGAGAAATCATCAGAAACCAAATGGTAAAATAGCTTCTTAAAGATTCCAAGTATTTGACCCTTTTCATTTAAGTCACTAGAAAATCACAGTTTTCAAAACTTTCATTTTGGTCACTAACCAAAATGTCCATCTTCCAAAATCCATTTTTCAAAATTGATTCCACCATTATTAAATACATAATTAATAATGATTTTTAAGTATTTTCCTTAATTTTCCCAACACCCAAAATATACGATCCCAAAACCGACTCGAACCTCTACTCTGGTCCACCGAACTATATAATAAGCCACCAAACCACTAAGCCATAAAACCGGGGCGTTACAACTCTCCCCCACTTAAGAAATTTCGTCCCTAAAATTTACGTGAAGGAAATAGGTGCGGAAACTGTCCATCATATCCGACTTGCGTTCCCACGTGGCCGCCTCAACACTACGGTGCTTCCACATCACCTTAACCAGCTCGAATGTTTTGCCACGAAGCACCTTATTGCTGGTATCAAGAATCTCTATTGGTTCCTCATCATAAGATAGGTCTGGTCGCAACTTGATCTCCTCCACCGGCATGACTTGCGATGGATCTGATCTATACCTTTGCAACACCAAAACGTGGAACGCATCATGGATCTTTCCCAACTTCGGAGGTAACCTCAAAACGGTACATAACAAGACCCACACGTTCGACAACCTCGTATGGTCCAATGATCCTTGGGCTAAGCTTCCCTTTCTGCCAAAATCGCAACACCTTTTTTCCAGGGCGGTACCTTCAAAAACACTTTATCACCTACAATGTACTCTATATCCCTACGCTTCAAATCCGCATAGGATTTTTGGCGATCTGCAGGTGCTTTTAAGCGCTCACATATCAACTTTACCTTTTCGGTTGTGCCTTTCAAGACAAACTTTTCCCTCGCTTCTGCTAAACACACGGGCGTGTGACACTTCCAGCCATACAACGCCTCAAAAGGTGCCATCTGTATGCTAGCATGATAATTGTTATTGTAAGCAAACTCCACTAACGGCAACTGCTTCTCCCACATTAACTGATACTCAATAACACAACGCCTTAGCATATCCTCAAGAACCTGAATCAGGCGCTCCGACTGGCCATCCGACTGAGGATGTACGAGGTGCTAAAACTCAACCGGGTTCCCAAATCATGATGTAAACTCACCCAAAACCTTGCGATGAACTGCGCATCCCTATCCAAAACTATAGATTTGGGCACCCCTTGCAAATGCACTATTTTGGAGATATACAACTCAGCCAACTTATCTAAAGTATACGTAGTATGCAAAGGCACAAAATGCGCACACTTCGTAAACCGATCCACAATCACCCAAATGGAATCCTTTTTGGTCGGCGTCAAAGTCATCCCAGATAAAAAATCCAAGGTGATTCTTTCCCACTTCTATTCTGGTATCCTCAACAGTTGCAACATCCCGGAAGGGAACTGATGCTCAGCCTTTACCCACTGACAAACGATACACCGTCAAATGAAATCAGCCATATCCCTCTTCAGTCCAACCCAATAGTACTCCTCATTTAACCCTCAATACATCTTAGTACTACCGGGATGCATAGCAAAAGGACTTGCTTGTGCCTCAGTCAAAATAGTACGCCTCAACTCTTCGTCTTCATGCACCACTATTTGACCTTTGAACCATAACACCCCATCACTGTTGAAATGAAAATTCGTAGGATTTCCATGAGATCCTAAACTCCCATCATACAGTTGCTTTTGCTTAATCATCTGCGACAAGGACGGCTTCACTTGCAACTCGGCCAACAATCCCCCGACATTCGTCACACTCAACTGAGCAAACATGGATCTCAACTCTACAGCTGCTTTCCTACTCAAACCATCTGCCACAACATTGGATTTTCCCGAGTGATACTCAATGGTCAAATCATATTCCTTAAGCAACTCCAACCATCTATGTTGCCTAAGATTCAGATCCTTCTGCGACATTAGGTATTTCGAACTCTTATGATCTGTATAAACCACACACTTCTCCCCATCGATGTAATGTCTCCAAATCTTCAAGGCAAACACAACCGCTGCAAGTTCAAGATCGTGAGTAGGGTAGTTACGTTCATGCATCTTCAACTGCCTAGATGCATACACCACTACCTTATCCTCTTGCATCAACACGCAACCGAGCCCTACATACGACGTATCACTAAATACCACAAACTTCTTTCCCGATTCTGGTTGAACCAAGACCGGAGCTCGCGTCAAAGCTTCCTTCAACCTTTCAAAATCTTGCAGTCTATCCTTTGTCCACTCAAACCAAACATTCTTCTACAACAACTTTGTTAACAGGGCCGCCAAACTAGAGAACCCTTCCACAAACCTCCGGTAGTAACCCGCGTAACCAAGGAAACTCCTAACCTCTATCACATACTTAGGCTCCTTCCAACTCATTACAGCCTCAACCTTATGCGGATCAACACGGATTCCTTCAGCCGACACCACATATCCGAGAAACACAACTTTCTTGATCCAAAACTCACATTTGGCTTAACTTAGCATAAAGCTGATTTGCCAACAGCGTCTAAAGGACAATTCTCAAATGTCTGTCATGATCCCCCTCGGTACGATAGTACACAAGGATATCATCGATGAACACAACCACAAACTAATCCAAAAACTCATGAAACACATGGTTCATCATGTTCATAAAAGCAGCAGGTGCATTGGTTAAACCAAACGGCATCACAAGAAACTTATAATGCCCGTACCTCGTACGGAAAGCTGTTTTGGGCATATCCACCTCCTTCACCTGCAACTGATAGTACCCTGACCTCAAATCTATCTTGGAAAACACCAAAGCTCCCCTGAACTGATCAAACAGGTCATCTATTCACGGTAAGGGACACTTGTTCTTTATTGTAAACTTATTCAGCTACTGGTAATCTATACACTTATGCAACGTACCATCCTTCTTCTTAACAAACACCGCCGGTGCTCCCCACGGTGAAATACTAAGCTAGCTTCCAAGGAAACACAAGATAAACAATTCCTAGCATAAACCTAATGGATCAAGGAAAGAAAAAGATGAAGCCTTGTAATCGATATCTCCCACTTGAAGCTTGTCGAAAATTCTCTCATCTCTCTCCCCTTAGAGTTGACGGCATGGCCTCTAATTTATAGGGCTAGGTCAAAGTCTTTCTTTGAGGAGGAAGTTAAATTGGAATTAAATTATCTTTAAAAAATATAATTCTTTATTATATTTATATTCCTTCTAGAACTTCTCCTATCTTCTTGGGATTTGATTCCTCTTTAACATCTTCATGGAAATCAAACTCCTTTAGGATTTAGCTTTGCTCCACGTCATCTTGGGCTTGTCTAGTCATCAATTCGACCACCATATCACCTTATTCTTTGTTGAAAATTGCCCTGGAAACTAGCTCAACATCTCCTTCATGCATTACACTAGCAACTAGCTCGGCATCTCCTTCATGCATTACCCTGGCAACTGGTTCTAGCCTTGCTTTGGCAAGTGATTCTGCACAAACACACAAAAACACACCAAAGCATCATCTATTCCCACAAAAATCACCAAGTTATATATTCAAGCTCACCGATGGAAAGAAACATGAATTAATGCATGAATGACTAATTATGCAACTAATATGAGCCTAAGTCTAACAATAATATAGGTAAAAAAAGGTAAGAAAATAGTATTTTTGAACACTTATCACACCCCCAAACTCAAACTATTGATTGTCCTCAAGCAATGCAAACTAATAATTACCTGCCAAGACTTCAATTTTCACAAACTTAGCATTGAACTTGATTTCAATTCTCAGAATCGGGCACAAAGTATGATTTGCTTTTCATTTTTCAGAAAACTTAGGAGTTACTCATAATCAAACTATAATGCTTGTGAGTGTGTGCGGAGTTGTGTGCAAGTTGATTTTTCAGATTCTATGCAAACAAGAGGTTTTCAATTTACTTCATTGGGTTCTTTTAACATGTTTTAACTAGATCCAGTTTCGGGCACCTCTAGTGTTTTGTTTTTAATTTTCTTAAGTTACTTAATTTATTCGACTCGAGCCGGTTTCGGGCACCTCTAACGATCAATTTTTAGCATATACTAGAGTCAATTTTGGAAACCTCTAGCGATCAATTTCATTACTTACTAGAGCCAATTTTGGGCACCTCTAGCATTCATCCAATATTTATTCTAATCCCCCAATTTTTAACTATCAACCTAAGTTCACTAAAATTCCTTAAATTAATCAAACTGCAATAGTGTTTCATCAAATTTAGCATCATAGTAAAGTTCTAAGTGTTTCCATGGTTATCCTAGAATAAAAATTCTATCAATTAAGTGCATTGGCAAAGTCATCATCGGGTATTCATCAAATCTAGGCAATTCTTGTTCCAACTAAAGGCATGGCAAGCAATTTATGTATCCTAAATGCAATACTTAAGATGAATGATACTAAACATGGTAACTACTAATAACAATCCCCCCCAAACTTGACTGAGGCATTTCTATCAATGCATGTAATAAAGGAATATAAAAATAAATAAAAGTAAAATGCAAACGAGGACTTACTCCGAGAGTTCATCGTCATGGATGATTAGTTTCCTTTTGGTCGGTATCTTGATTCTTTTGCTTGAACGTGGTGGTTGCTTCCTTGTTGCCGATGGTGGAATCGATCCTTGTACAAGGTTGTCCTCATCAATGTCATTGACTTTTTGCTTGGAGTATTCGATTGGTGCTGTCTTTGTTGGTGCGATGGAGGAATCGTTCGAATCTGAAAAATCAGACAATGATTCTGTACGAGTTGATTAGGGAATAGGTGCTTTACCTTTGGCTTTGCAGTGGTTGCCAGGACGTTTTTAGCTTTGGTTGCCATGGCATCTTCAGGGTTGGTTGCCGTGGCATCTGCTTGGGTATGCGTGGTGTAGGTTGCCGCGGCATCATCTATTGCGGTTGCCGTGGCGACTGCTTCATTGGTTGTCGGGGCAAGGATCTCGGCAGGAAAGATTGGGAACAGCGCGCGGTTGTCCGATTACTTTTCTAGGATGACTTGGGTGATGGCATTGTTGTGCTCCTTCATGTACCGCATGAACATTAGTTGTCAGTCTTCAATTTGCCTAAGGTGGCTCGCCACTGGTTGCAAGAGTGCTTTAAAGTGTCCCGGGGTTGATGGCTGAGTTGCCCGGGCGTTAGGTGCTTGGGTATTAGGCGTTGCTGAGGCAGCAGGGGTTGTCGCGGTATTTGGAGGCATTGAGGATTTTACCGGTGCCTCTCCCATTAGCTTTTTGGTTTGTGCTCGATTCCACCCAGACTTTGGTAGGGCTTTTTCATCGGTGGACTGACTTGGGACATGCATCTCCTTGCAAAGATTAGAAATTAAGCAAGGGAAGAAAATAGAACCCTTGCCTTTTGAGCTACATACAAAGATCTCATCACAAATAATTTTTCCAATGTTAATGATGCGATTATGCAAGATAGAATGTATGAGAAAAAGACAAGGTGTATCAATGGTAGTATTGTGTGTGGTGGGCATTAAACAAGTTTTAACAAACTTATTCCATAGTTTTGCCTCAGGTTTAAGCCGAAGGCGATTTACAGTGCCCTTGTATTTACCATTGTTCCAATGAGTTCCCGGTAGAGTGAGTTCTTGAAGCACCTTGTCGAGTTGCTTGGGCGTCAGATGATCAACAAAGGCTTGATGCTCGTCCTTCTCAATGTAAAGCCTGTAAAAGGTGTTGATGTTTTTGGGGCTTATTAGTATAGCCTTGTCATGAACAAAAACATAAAGATTATCCGAGTTAGGTGAGTGAGCATCGAATTCTCCTACCCATGAGATGTTACCCGATTCCGATTGATGGAAAAATATTTGCCACTTTTGATGTGCAATCCTTTCGAAGATGAATGGTTCAAGGTCGAAATCTTGATGAGAGTTGGAGTATTCAAAGCCTTGTTCTTCGCAAATCTTCCAGCTTTCAAACTTGGAGTGAAATCTTTCTTGAACCATCGGTGTAGCAAACTTCTTGTATCTTCGTTCTTTGGAGGAACTTGGATGAACCAAAAATTTAATTTTGGATGCCACGGGTGATCTTGGTCGTGAGTTTTGTAAAACCAAAGAAAAGAAAACAAAAGAAAGTAGAGAGTTGCAAGATGAAAAGTAGGAATAGGTTTCTTGGAAGTTAAGGGTGATGGGTTATATAGAAAAGATAGGTAGTAAATATGGTGGGTGGGATTAATTTTGGAAAGAAGAAAAAAATGGGTTTCGGTTTAGGGGAAGGGTGACGGCTAGGGGATTTATTTAGGGTAAGTTGGAGGCTTTATATAAGCCTTAGATTCAGCCCATTAATTTCCTTGTTGAAGAAGTTTCCTTCTTGAATCAAAATTCCTCTTTATCTTGAACTCTTTTCCTACAATTCAAAGACAAATCAAATAAGGATTAAAATTAAAGATAAACTAACAAAAGAAAATAAATAAAGATGTGTAAAGAAATTCTTAAACTTAAAAAGATAAATATGAAAGAAAGATGTAGTTTTCATCTTAAAGAAAATAAATATATCCTAAAAAAACAACTAATCAAAAATAATAAAAAAATAAAAATTAATTAGTTCAAAAAAAATAAAAAATAAAAAATTAAAATAAAATATCGAAAGGAGAGCATGCTCATGCATCTCCTAAGGTGACCACTTCTTTGTTATGTTCCACATAGGCACCATTGTAGTGCTTTAATCCTTGTCCATTAACTTTGAAATCATGTTTGTCAGTGATGGACTTAATTATCACGGCACCATGGGAGAATGGTTTGACAACTTCGAATGGTCTCGACCATCTTGATTTCAATTTTCCCGGGAAAAGTTTTAGCCGAGAATTGAATAAGAGAACTAGTTGCCCTGTCATGAATTGTCGCGACAATAGTTTCTTGTCATGCAATTGCTTTGTTTTCTCCTTGTAGATTCGTGCATTGTTATAGGCGAGTGCACGAAATTCTTCTATCTCATTGAGGTCCAACAAACACATTTGTCCGGCACTTTCCCAATCCATATTCACGGTCTTGATTGCCCAATATGCCTTGTGTTTGATTTTCACCTGTAGATGGCATGTTTTGCCCTAGACAAGTCGGAAGGGGGACATACCTAAGGGTGTTTTGAATGCAGTGCGATATGCCTAAAGTGCGTCATCTAGTCTTACTGACCAATCCTTCCTAGAGGGATTTAAAACTTTCTTGAGTATACCCTTCAATTCTCGGTTGGAAATTTTTGCTTTCCCATTGGTTTGTGGGTGATATTGCCCGTCCTCTGGCAATGATCACATTGCTTGTAAAACTCTTGGGCATCTTTGTATTGTGTTGGCCAATACAAACCGGATTGCAAAACTTTGCCCATGGTACGAGTTCCTCCAAAATGTCCTCCATAGGGTGAAGAATGGCATTGCCGGAGTACATTCTACTGCTATTCTTCAGGGACACGTCGACGTATGACCTGATATGTATATTGTTTGAACAAAAGAGTCTCATCCCAAAAGTAATTCTTAGCATCGTGCCAGGACCGCTTTTTCCCTTGGTGAGTAAGGCCATAAGGTAAAATACCACAAACAAGGAAATTAACTAAATGCGTATACCAGGGTATAGCCGAGGCATGTGCTGCCGTGGCGCCTGCTCCCAAGATTGCTGAGGCATGTGTGTCTAGAGTTTCCGAGGCATACGCGTCCATGGTTGTCGAGGCGTGCGTATCAGTGGTTGCCGAGGCGTGTGCGTCTGGAGTTGTTGAGACATGCGCATCAATAGCTGCTACGATGTCGAGGGTTACCGAGGCATGCGCATCCATGGTTGCCGTGGCGTTAAGGGTTGCTGCGGCATTGAGGGTTGCCGAGGTGTGCGCGTCTTGAGTTGTTGAGGCGTGCGCGTCTGGAGTTGCTGAAGCATGCGCATTAAGAGCTGTTGCGGCGTCGAGGGTTGCCGAGGCGTGTGCATCCATGGTTGCTGAGGCAACTAAAAGTTGCTCATCTGAGAATTCATCGCATATCTCTAAATTCGCGTCCTCTTCCCTATGCGTTCTAAACGTGATAAGTGATCGGCCACTTGATTTTCTATTCCTTTTCTTCGTACTTAATTTCAATATCAAATTATTGTAAAAGCAATATCCAATGAATCAAACGAGGTTTGACATCCATTTTAGCAAATAGATAATTAATTGCCGAATGGTTCATATGAACAATTACCTTTGTACCAATCAAATAGGATCGAAACTTGTCAAATGCGAAAACTACAGCTAGTAACTCTTTCTCTGTTGTTGTGTAATTCACTTGAGCACTATTAAGAGTTTTACTAGCGTAGTATATCACATGAAAGGTCTTACCTGTGCATTGGCCTAGGCTTGCTCCTACCGCGAAATTACTTGCATCACACATGAGCTCAAAAGGTAGCGTCCAATCTGGTGGAACGACAATGGGTGCTGAGGCAAGCTTTTCCTTTAGGGTTTCGAATGCTTGGGTGCAATAATCATCAAAATTGAAGACTTTATCATGTATGTCCAAGAAAGCTTCAAATTCCTTTAATCGAACTTGGTGGGGGTAATCTCTCGATCACGTCCACCTTGGCTTTGTCTACTTCAATTCCCTTGGATGAAATCTTGTGGCCGAGCATTATTCCTTCATCTACCATAAAATGGCACTTCTCCCAATTAAGGACTAAATCGGTTTCTTCACATCTTGCCAACACCTTCTCTAAATTACCGAGGCAACTGTCAAAGTCATTACCAAAAACAAAAAATCATCCATGAAGATCTCAAGGAAGTCTTCGACCATGTCTAAAAAGAGTGCCATCATGCATCTTCTAATGTTACTGCATATCTGAGAAAACTGGAGGATGGTCATTTTTGATACTTCTTATAGTCCATCCACACCCTCCATCGAGTGACAATATTGCCCCAAAAGAATTGGGCCAATGTGCTCCCAGCTACTCCCCTTTGTGTTACCATGGTGGAGGTGTCTTTCTTTCGTGTTCCCTTATAGTCTATGCACATCTTCCATTTTGCTACTATTCCTGAAGGCATGAATATATTATTAGGAAAAATTATATCAACATCCAACCATTTGATTACCTCATTCTCGTCAGGCTCCATCATGGTTGGATGTAGCCTTCATTGCCATGGCAATTGCTGCTATAGCCAATTGTCGTGGCAATCAGTTGCCAAAATTTGCTTTAAGTCAAGGGAAGAACCAATTTTCTAAAAAGCTTTACGAATCTAAACACCTTTTTCTTTTGGCCTCTCAAACATCTCCATAAGTAGAGGTTTCGATAGCTTCAAATCTACCAACATCGGTTCTTTAAGACATACCTACAATGGACGAGGTGACTTTTTAAATAATTCAAAAGGTTCAACCATTACCCGCTCATATTCCACTGACAAAGTATTATCATCTCGTTGATCTTGCATGTGGTCGTGCAAATGCCGCGGCAACTGTAGATGAGAGCAATTTACAGATTCCTACTTCAACATCAAAGTTGTAACCTTCTGGGCATCAGGTTCCTCAGAATTTGCTATAGTATTGTTGTTCTCAGCTTCACTGAGTGTTGTTGTGGCATTGCTCTGTTCAGGCTCCTCAATCATTGACGAGGCAATTTGTTGCTCAGGCTTATCATGTGTTGGGCAGTCTTTCTCATCAACATACTTTTGACTTTGAGGTTTTAGTTGTTCCTCACACATCGGAGAGCTTTCCTTGCATTGTTCCTTGTCTTATTGCCTTGGGACTTCAGTATCCCTAGGAATGAATTGTTGGTAAATGTTATCCATGACATATGTGGATCTCCTCAATTGATCTTCTAAATTCCCCAAGGTTGCATCCCACTGAGCTATCTTCGTATCCATGGACTTTGATAGCTCTCGCATCTCTTCAATTGATCCGTCAAGTCTAGCCAAGGAAGCTAGCAACGTTTCCTCCAAGGAATTGGAATGCTCTTGAAAAGGACTACATTGCCATGACATATCTGTTGTTGCGGCAAAATTGTTATGGTAAAAAGAATTTTGAGCTTTTTGACCATACCATGAAGAATTTTGCTACTGATTCCCTCTATGGTCCTCCATGTAGTCATATGCACAAAAAATGCGAGGTAATTTTCAAACACATGATATTCTCCACACATAGCACAAGATTTTTCCACGTTATAGGCTCTTTGGGCTTTTCTCGGTTGGTATAGGTAATCATCAAAGGGTGCAAGAAATTCTTGATTGGATTGATTCATATCTTCCAACATTAACTCTCGAATAGATCGACTTTTATTTCCCGACATGTTGATGTCCCTTAACTTGTAGCGCACCTATTTTTTTAATAAAACAAACAAAAAGAAAAGTTAGTAAAACTAAGAAAAAATGCAATAACAAAAACAACTAACACCAATTGCCAATCCTCGGCAACGGCGCCAAAAACTTGTTGTGCATAATAAGTGCTACGCAATTGTGCAAGTATACACGTCACAAGTTATAGTATAAAAGATATCGTCTCCACAGGGATTGGTGTCACTTCAAGAATCTAATCTCTTGCACTGCAAAAAGTAAAAACACAAGTAGAAGATTATGGGAGATTAACTAACAACTAAACTAGAAAGCAATAAAGTAAAAGAATAGATGGAATCAAATGAGAGAGAATAGGCCAGGTTATCGTGAGTTGAGGAGTGATAGCCGATTGGATCATCTTGGTAAAAGTGTGCAAGGGAAACTCAGTTGTCGTGGCAACTTGCACAACGGGGTTGCCTTGGCAACTAATCGATGGTTGCCTGGGCGACTAGTTGGGCAACTACTTGGGCATCTGGGCAGCAACTTCAAGGCTCAGCAGAGCGTTCTTCAATGGTTTCTTCTTTTCCCTAAGTCAAAACTCTAGCTACTTGTGCATGCCTTGATAATACATCCCTGCGTGAATCAAGGGTGGACAACAACCAATCTTGTGCTCCTATTAGCCCTTGAAATCCTTAAGTTATTCCTAAGCCAGATTAATCTTCACCATCAATAGAATGAATAAAGATCATACTCATTCGTTTCTTGAATCTAACTCTCCCAATATTAGATAAATAGATGAAGTTAAGAGATCCTCTCCCAATTCACTCGCAAACAAGAATAAGAACCAAGAATGAATAAACCTTGAATAGAAAAGTGCAAATTCTTATTATCTAAACAAAATCCAATTGTTTCTCACAACCACAAAACACAATAACCTTAGCCAAATAGATTTAGTTCATGGCTAGGTTCTAAAGAAACACAAGATAAAGAATTCATAGCATAAACCTAATGGAACAAGGAAAGAAAAAGATGAAGAATGGATGAAGCCTTATAGTCGATATCTCCCCTTGAAGCTTGTCGAAGGCATGGCCTCTAATTTATAGGGCTAGGTCAAAGTCTTTCTTTGAGGAGGAAGTTAAGTTGGAATTAAATTATCTTTAAAGAATATAATTCTTTATTATATTTATATTCCTTCTAGAACTTCTCCTATCTTCTTGGGATTTAATTCGTCTTTAACCTATTCATGGAAATCAAACTCCTTTGGGATTTAGCTTTTCTCCACGTCATCTTGGGCTTGTCTATTCATGAATTTCGACTACCATATCACCTTATTCTTTGTCAAAAATTGCCTTGGCAACTAGCTCGGCATCTCCTTCATGCATTGCCCTGGCAACTATCTCGGCATCTCCTTCATGCATTGCCCTGGCAACTGGTTCTAGCCTTGCTTTGGCAAGTGATTCTACACACACCCAAAAACACACCAAAACAGCATCTTTTCAAGAAACATGAATTATTGCATGAATGACTAATTATGCAACTAATATGAGCCTAAGTCTAACAATAATATGAGTAAAAAGGGTAAGAAAAATAGTACTTTTGAACACTTATCATACATCAAAAATATGAATCAAAGCAACCTCACTTACTGGAAATCATATCCAATTCGTGAATCAACTCATTTTTCCCAAATAACTCAATTAAACATTGGAAAATAGTCAAAACCATATTAGAAACACAAAAACAAGGATTAAATGCTTGGGAATTTCAATAAAGAACCATACAATAGAGGAGATCTTGGACCTTACCCCTATTGTGAAGTTTCTCCCTCAATTGATTTGTGAAAAGCTAAGAAAACACAATTTTAATATATGATTTTGTATAAACAATCTTTATAAAACAATTTGATATAATAAAATCAAGTTATAAACCACCTCACCTCTGGAAAATTTGATGAAAACTGAGTGTTCGGCTGAGGAGAGAATGGAGAGAAAAAGTTGAGAGAAAATGACGTGATTTTTATTTTGGAAAAGATAACTAACTTTTTTAACAAAATCCTCTTTAATTATTAATTAAACTACATGTTAAAATAAGTCAAATCAAGGGAGAAATCATCAGAAACCAGTTGGTAAAATAGCTCCTTAAAGATTCTAAGTATTTGACCTTTTTCATTTTAGTCATTAGAAAATCACAGTTTTCAAAACATTCATTTTGGTCACTAACCAAAATGTCCATCTTCCAAAACCCATTTTTCAAAATTGATTCCACCATTATTAAATACATAATTAATAATGATTTTAAGCATTTTTCCTTAATTTTTCCAACACCAAAATATACGACCCTAACATCGACTCGAATCTGTACTCCAATCCACCGGGCCGTCTAATAAACCACCAAACCGCTAAGCCCTAAATCCGGGGCATTACAACAGAGGCGTGGAAAATTTTTCCATACCATATATTATGCTAATTGAACATTGAATGAAGCCCAGCCTAACTACACAACAATTGAGAATGAGTTTCTTGCGGTTATCTTTGAATTGGAAAAATTTAGATCTTACTTGGTGGGTAGTAAAGTTGTGGTATATACAGACCACTTGGCAATCAAATATCTCTTGGAAAAGAAGGATGCCAAGCCCAAACAGATCCGATAGACACTCTGTAACACCCTAACCTATATTCTATATTAATACTAATTAGAGTATCACAAAGAGAATATAATTTTTTTTATCACGTAGAATCACATTTTGAATTTTTATCCCATCAAATTAAATCCAATTTTAGGCAGCAACTTAACAATTCATTTCTATAATATATAAGGAATATAACTACCTAAAAATTGCCTAAAATAAAAAATCTACTCGATTGCTCTATTTACCCTTATCTAGTTATTACCCGAATTTTTAAATTTTATATAACTACTTATCATCCATCATAAACATAAGCTAGTTTATATATTATTACAAACCATATATAAAACTAGTATGTAAATGATTAATTTTAACATATACATGACAACTAGAAACATCAAAACACATCAAAAGATGTTATTACTGATACCGTGTTTATATTTCGGATAAGTAGGATGCCCGCTCCTTACTCCGATTTCTGCCTTTTACCTTCACGTGAAAACCATCACACGCTGAGTATATACTTAGTGAGGCAATAGTAATATCCAATGCAATATAACACAACTATAACTAATAACATGTAACCGTTTTTCATGCATTTTGAATCACTAGATATGACTTACCTTCATGTTAATCATATATCAACATAATATAAACCAGATATAAATTTCCTACCAATATACTTGCCATCATTTTAAGAGTGTATAAACTCTTTAACCCGTTTATCAATTATTTACTGATATCATAGCCCAAGTATAAAACTATAAGGACCCTAGATACTCGAGTCAAAGATGCACCGAAGTGCTAATACACATAAGGTCGTGCCCACCATAATACACATAACGTCGGGCCCACTATATGCACTATGTTTCCTTTGTATACACTATAGTGCTAAACTGGATAACCGAATATGCAGCGTGCTGCTAGACTCTATGGCATGCCAAACATACTTGGGCATATTTTTCCATATTTTTTTCAATCCATGACAATGTATATCAATATAATTTAACATTGGGTAGTTCATACCTGAAATAACATTCATAGTATAAAATCATATATAACTAGTGATCCATGGATTAATATTCTTTTTTTGACATATTTAAAATATGTCAATCATATGATCAATGACATAAATATCATGTCAATATATAAACTAGGCAGACTTATCGCAAGTTTTCCCAATGATGCATAAAACATCCATGTATCATGTTATGTGTGCATTGCACTCACCTGCTGCCTCACTAGTAAACCTTACTATTACTTTTAGCTTTACTCTTGAACTTTCTCATTGTCTTTAAACTTGTTTGTAATACGATCTTGATCACGATCACGATCTATAAAATCATCGTTTACCAAACACATACATTTCAAAGCGTGTGTTAGTACCATTCTAACATATGCACATATTAGGAATAAAATTCCTAAAAATCCTTTATTATTCATATTCATCACAAATTCACAAGATATTCTCAAATCTCATTGATAAGTGTTCAAAAGTACTATTTTTCTTACCCTTTTTTACTCATATTATTGTTACACTTAGGCTCATATTAGTTGCATAATTAGCCATTCATGCATTAATCCATGTTTCATTCCATCGTTGAGCTTGATTACATAACTTGGTAGTTTTTGTGGGAAAAGATGTTGCTTTGGTGTGTTTTGTGTGTATGTGCAGAATCACTTGCCAAAGCAAGGCTAAAACTAGTTGCCAGGGCAATGCATGAAGGAGAAACCGAGCTAGTTGCCAGGGCAGTGCATGAAGGAGATGCCGAGCCAGTTGCCAAGGCAATGCATGAAGGAGATGCCGAGCCAGTTGCCAGGGCAATTTTCGACAAAGAATAAGGTGATATGGTAGTCGAAATTGATGACTAGACAAGCCCTAGATGACGTGGAGCCAAGCTAAATCCAAAAGGAGTTTGATTTCCATGAAGAGGTTTAAGAAGAATTAAATCCCAATAAGATAGGAGAAGTTCTAGAAGGAATATAAATATAATAAAGAATTATATTCTTTAAAGATAATTTAATTCCAACTTAACTTCCTCCTCAAAGAAGGACTTTGACCTAGCCCTATAAATAGATCACCAAGCTGTCAACGTCAAATGGGAGAGTAGAGAGAATTTTCAACAAGCTTCAAGGGGGAGATCTCGAAAAGAAGGCTTCATCCATCCTTCATCTTTTTATTTCTTGTTCAACTAGGTTCATGCTAGGAATTCTTTATCTTGTGTTTCTTTGGAACCTAGCCATGTACTAAATCTATTTGGCTAAGGTTGTTGTGTTTTGTGGTTGTGATAAACAATTAGATTTTGTTTAGGTAATAAGAGTTTGCACTTCTATTCAAGGTTTACTCATTCTTGGTTCTTATTCTTGTTTGCGAGTGAATTGGGAGAGGATCTCGTAACTTCATCTATTTATCTAATATCGGGAGAGTTAGATTCAAGAAATGAATGAGTATGATCTTTATTCAATCTATTGATGGTGAAGATTAATCCGGCTTAGGAATAAGTTAAGGATTTCAACGGCTAAGAGGAGCGCAAGATTGGTTGTTGTTCACCCTTGATTCACGTAGGGATGCATTATCAAGGCATGCACAAATAGCTAGAGTTTTGACTTAGGGATAGGAAGAAACCATTGAAGAACGCTCTGCCAAACCTTGAAGTTGCTGCCCAGACGCCCAAGTAGTTACCCAACTAGTCGCCCAGGCAACCATCGATTAGTTGCCAAGGCAACCCCATTGTGCAAGTTGCCACGGCAACTGAGTTGCCCTTGCACTCTTTTACCAAGACGATCCAATCGGCTATCACTCCTCAACTCACAATAACTTGGCCTATTCTCTCTTATTTTATTCAATCTATTCATTTACTTTATTGGTTTGTAGTTTAGTTATTAGTTTAAACTCCTATAATCTCCTACTTGTGTTTTCTTTTACTTTTTACAGTGCAAGTGATTAGATTCTTGAAGTGGCACCAATCCCTGTGGAGACGATATCTTTTATACTATAACTTGCGACGTGTATACTTGCATAATTGCGTAGCACTTATTACGCGCAACAAGTTTTTGGCGCCGTTGTCGGGGATTGGCAATTGGTGTTAGTTGTTTTTTTTATTGCATTTTTTTCTCTTAGTTTTACTAACTTTTCTTTTTGTTTGTTTTATCAAAAAAAATTAATTAGGTGCGCTACAAGTTAAGGGACATCAACATGTCAGGAAATAAAAGCCGATCTATTCGAGAGTTGATGTTGGAAGACATGAATCATTCCAATCAAGAGTTTCTTGCACCCTTTGATGATTACCTATACCAACCGAGAAAATCCCAAAAAGCATATACCGTGGAAAAATCTTGTGGTATGTGTGGAGAACATCATGTGTTTGAAAATTGTCCTCACATTTTCGGTGCATATGACTACATGGAGAACCATAGAGTGAACCAGCAACAAAATTCTTCATGGTATGGTCAAAAAGGTCAATTTTTTTTACCATAACAATTTTGCCGCAGCAACAGATAGGCCATGGCAATGTAGTCATTTTCAAGAGAATTCCAATTGGCTGATATACCATAACAATTTTGACGCACCAACATTGCTAGCTTCCTTGGCTAGACTTGACGGATCAATTGAAGAGATTCGAGAGCTATCAAAGTCCATGGATACGAGGATAGCACAGTGGGATGCAACCTTGGGGGATTCAGAAGATCAATTGGGGAGATCCATATATGTCATGGATAACATGCACCAACAATTCATTCTTAGGGATACTGATGTCCCAAGGCAAGAGGATAAGGAGGAATGCAAAGAAAGCTCTCCGATGTGTGGGGAACAACGAGAACCTCCAAGTCAAGAGGATGCCAATGAGAGAGATTGCCCAACACATGATGAGCCTGAGCAACAAATTGCCTCGGCAATGATTGAGGAGCCTGAATAGAGAAATGCCGTGACAACACCCAGTGAAGCTAAGAACAACAATACTACAGCAAATTCTGAGGAACCTGATGCCCAAAAGGTTACAACATTGATGTTGAAGCAGAAATCTTTCGATTGCTCTCATTTATAGTTGCCACGGCAATTGCATGACCACATGCAAGATCAACAATATGATAATACTTTGCCAATGGAATATGAGCAGGTAATGGTTGAACCTTTAGAATTCTTTCAAAACTCACCTCGTCTATTGCAGGTATGTCTTGAGGAACCGATGTTGGTAGATTTGTAGCCATCGAAATCTCTACTGATGGAGATGTTTGAGAGGCCAAAAGAAAAAGGTGTTTGGATTCGTAAAGCTTTTTAGAAAATTGGTTCTTCCCTTAACTTACAGCAAATTTTGTCAACTGATTCCCATGGCAATTGGCTTAAGCAGCAATTGCATGACAACAAAAGGATACATCCAACCATGATAGAATTCGACAAGAATGAGGTAAATGAATGCTTGGGAATGGATATAATTTTTCCTATTAATATATTTGTGCCTTCAGGAATAGTAGCAAGGAGGAGGACATACATGGACTACAAGGGAACATGAAAAAAAGACACATCCACCATGGTAATGCAAAGGGGAGAAGCTGCGAGCATATTGCCCCAATTCTTTTGGGTCAATATTTTCACTCGATGGAGGGTGCGGATGGACTATAAGAAGTATCAAAAATGACCATCCTCAAGTTTTCTCAGATATGTAGTAACATTAGAAGATGCATGATGGCACTCTTTTCAGACATGGTCAAAGACTTCCTTGAGATCTTCATGGATGATTTTTCCATTTTTGGTAATGACTTCGACAGTTGCCTCGGCAATTTAGAGAAGGTGTTGGCAAGATGTGAAGAAACCGATTTAGTCCTTAATTAGGAGAAGTGTCGTTTTATGGTAGATCAATGAATAGTGCTCGGCCACAATATTTCATCCAAGGGAATTGAAGTAGACAAAGCCATGGTGGACGTGATCTAGAGATTACCCCCACCAAGTTCGATTAAAGGAATTCGAAGCTTTCTTAGACTTGTAGGATAAAGTCTTCAATTTTGATGATTCTTGCGCCCAAGCATTCCAAACCCTAAAGGAAAAGCTTGCCTCAGCACCCATTGTTGTTCTACTAGATTGGACGCTACCATTTGAGCTTATGTGTGATGTAAGTGATTTCGCGGTAGGAGCAATCCTAGGCCAACGCACAGGAAAGGAACAAAACATCAAGTGGTCGATCACTTATCACGTTTAGAATGTAATAGGGAGGAGGACGTAGATTTAGAGATATGCGATGCATTCTTGGATGAGCAACTTTTAGTTGCATCGACAACCATGGATGCACATGCCTCGACAACCCTCGACGCCGCAGCAGCTATTGACGCGCACGCCTCGGCAACCATGGATGTGCATGCCTCGACAACCCTCGATGCCGCCGTAGCTCTTGATGCGCACGCCTCGGCAACCATGGATGTGCATGCCTCAGCAACCCTCAATGCTTCAACAACTCTTGACGCGCATGCCTCGGCAACCACTGGTAGTCACGTTGCGGCAACTACTGATACGCACACCTCGACAACCATGAATGCGCATGCCTCGGCAACCCTTGATGCTTCAGCAACTCTCGATGCACATGGCTCAACAACTCTAGACGCACATGCCTCGGCAATCTTGGGAGCAGTCGCCACGGTAGCACATGCCTCGGCAATACCCTGGTACGCGAATTTAGTTAATTTCCTTGTTTGTGGTATTTTACCTTATGGCCTTAGCGGTTCCACCATGATAATAAGTATTACTTTTGGGACAAGCTTCATTTGTTTAAACAATATGCAGACCAGGTTATATGCCGATGTGTCCCTGAAGAAAAGTTGCAGAATGTACTCCGGCAATGCCATCCTTCACCCTATGGAGGACATTTTGGAGTAACTAGTACCACGACCAAAGTTTTGCAATCCGATTTGTATTGGCCAACACTGTACAAAGATTCCCAAGAGTTTTACAAGCAATGTGATCGTTGCCAGAGGATGGGCAATATCTCTAGACAACATGAGATGCCGCTCCAAAACATCACCGAGGTGGAATTGTTCGATGTATGGGGGATCGACTTTATGGGACCTTTCCCATCTTCATTCGGCAACCTCTACATTCTACTTGCTGTCGACTACGTGTCTAAATTGGTTGAGGCAGCTGCAGTTCCCACCAACGATTCCAAGACCGTGCAATAATTCTTGAAAAAAAATATATTTACACGGTTTGGGATGCCGAGAGCAATTATCAGTGATGAAGGCATGAACTTCGACAACAAATTCATCGCCAAGATGTTGCAACGCTTTGGTGTATCTCACAATATTGGCATGACATATCACCCACAAACCAATGGGCAAGCAGAAATGTCCAACCGAGAATTGAAAGGTATACTCGAGAAAGTTGTAAATCCCTCTAGGAAGGATTGGTCATTAGGATTAGATGACGTACTTTGGGCATATCGCACTGCATTCAAAACACCCTTAGGTATGTCCCATTCCGACTTGTCTATGGCAAAACATGCCATCTACCGGTGGAAATCGAACACAAGGCATATTGGACAATCAAGACCGTGAATATGGATTGGGAAAGTGCCGTACAAAAGCTTTTGTTGGACCTCAACGAGATAGAAGAATTTCGTGCACTCGCCTATAACAATGCACGAATCTATATGGAGAAAACAAAGCAATGGCATGACAAGAAACTATTGTCGTGACAATTCATGCCAGGGCAACTAGTTCTTTTATTCAATTCTCGGCTAAAACTTTTCTCGGGAAAACTGAAATCAAGATGGTTAGGACCATTCGAAGTTGTAAAACCATTCTCCCATGATGTCATGATAATCAAGTCCATCACTGACAAACATGAATTCAAAGTTAATGGACAAAGATTAAACCACTACAATGGTGCCCATGTGGAACGTAACAAAGAAGTGGTCACCTTAGGATATGCATGAGCATGCTCTCCTTTTGATATTTTATTTTTATTTTTATTTTTATTTTTAACTTTTTTGAACTATTTATTTTTTATTATTTTCGATTATTTGCTATTTTTAGGATAGATTTATTTTCTTTAAGATTAACACTACATCTTTCATATTTATCTTTTTAAGTTTAAGAAACCCTTTACATATCTTTATTTATTTTATTTTATTAGTTTATCCTTAATTTTAATCCTTATTTGATTTGTCTTTGAATTGTAGGAAAAGAGTTCAAGATAAAGAGGAATTTTGATTCAAGAAGGAAACTTCTTCAACAAGGAAATTAATGGGCTGAATCTAAGGATTATATAAAGCCTCCAACTTACCCTAAAAAAAACCCTAGCCGTCACCCTTCCCCTAAACCGAAACCATCTTTTTCTTCCTTCCAAATTTAATCCCACCCACCATATTTACTACCTATCTTTTCTATATAACCCATCACCCTTAACTTCCAAGAAACCTATTCCTACTTTTCATCTTGCAACTCTTTAGTTTCTTTTGTTTTCTTTTCTTTGTTTTTACCAAACTCACAACCAAGATCATCCATGGCATCTAAAATTGAATACTCAAACTCTCATCAAGATTTCGACCTTGAACAAGGCTTTGAATACTCAAACTCTCATCAAGATTTCGACCTTGAACCATTCATCTTCGAGAGGATTGCACATCAAAAGTGGCAAATCTTTTGCCATCAATCGAAACCGGCTAACATCTCATGGGTAAGAGAATTCTATGCTCATTCACCTAACCTGGATAATCCTTATGTTTTGGTTCGTGACAAGGCCATACTCATAAGCCCCGAAAGCATCAACACCTTTTACGGGCACTACATTGAGAAGGACGAGCATCAAGCCTTTGTTGATCAAATCACGCCCAAGCAACTCGACAAGGTGCTTAAGAACTCACTCTACCGGGAACTCATTGGAACGACGGTAAATCAAGGGCACGGTAAATCGCCTTCAGCTTAAACCTGAGGCAAAACTATGGAATAAGTTTGTTAAAACTTCTTTAATGCCCACCACACACAATACTACCGTTGATATACCACGTCTTTTTCTCATACATTCTATCTTGCATAATCGCACCATTAACATTGGAAAAATTATTTGTGATGAGATTTTTGTATGTGGCTCAAAGGACAAGGGTTCTTTTTTCTTCCCTTGCTTAATTTCCAATCTTTGCAAGGAGATGCATGTCCCAAATGAGTCCACCGATGAAAAGGCCCTACCAAAGTCCGGTTGGAATCAAGCACAAATCTGAAAGCTAATGGGAGAGGCACGGATAAAATCCTCAAGGCCTCCAATTGCCGCGGCAACCCCTAATGCCCAAGCACCTAATGCCCGCGCAACTAGGCCATCAACCCCGGGACACTTTAAAGCACTCTTGTAACCATTGGCGAGCAACCTTAGGCAAATTGAAGACCGACAACTAATGTTCATGTGGTACATGAAGAAGCACAATGTTGCGTGTAATAAGTGCTACGCAATTGTGCAAGTATACACGTCGCAAGTAATAAAGTGATATGAGTATCGAGTATCGTCTCCACAGGGATTGGTTTGGGCCACTTTGCTTTAGTTATTGCACTGTAAAAGTAAAAGCACAATTGATAGTAGGAGTTGATTTTAACGAGTAAAGTAAAAGCAATAAACTAAAACAATAGATGAAAGAAAAAGAGAGAATGGGCCACGTTATCGTGAGTTGAGGTGTGATAGCCGATTGGATCGTCCTGGTAAAAGAGTGCAAGGGCAACTCAGTTGCCGTGGCAACTTGCACAGCGGGGTTGCCTTGGCAACTAATCGATGGTTGCCTGGGCGACTAGCTGGGCAACTACTTGGGCGTATGGGCAGCAACTTCAAGGTTCGGTATAGCGTTCTTCAATGGTTTCTTCTTATCCCTAAGTGGAAACTCTAGCTACTTGTACATGCCTTGATAATACATCCCTGCGTGAATCAAGGGTGAACAACAACCAATCTTGCGCTCCTCTTAGCCGTTGAAATCCTTAACTTATTCCTAAGCCGGATTAATCTTCACCATCAATAGATTGAATAAAGATTATACTCATTCGTTTCTTGAATCTAACTCTCCCGATATTAGATAAATAGATGAAGTTATGAGATCCTCTCCCAATTCACTCCCAAACAAGAATAAAAGCCAAGAATGAGTAAACCTTGAATAGAAAAGTGCAAACTCTTATTACCTAAACAAAATCCGATTGTTTCTCACAACAACAAAACACAATAACCCTAACCAATCAAGTTAGATCATGGTTGGGTTCAAAAGATATACAAAGAATAATCCCCAAACCATGAATCTAATGGAAGCAAAGAAGAAGAAGAGGAAATCGAACTCTCTCCCCCTTGCTCTCTTGTTGAAATCTCTTTCTTCTTGCCCTATGGGGTTGTCGAAATTTTCCCGCCTCTTGCTCTCCTCCAAGTTGATGATATGACCTCTAATTTATAGGGCTAGGTCAAAGTCCTTCTCTAAGGAGGAAGTTAAGTTGGAATTAAATTATCTTTAAAGAATATAATTCTTTATTATAATTATATTACTACTAGAACTTCTCCTATCTTCTTGGAATTTAATTCTTCTTTAATCTCTTAATGGAAATCAAATTCCTTTGGGATTTAGCTTTGCTCCACGTCATCTTGAGCTTGTCTAGTCATCAATTTCGACTACCATATCACGTTATTCTCTGTCGACAATTGCCCTGGAAACTAGCTCTAGCCTTGTTTAGGCAAGTGATTCTGCACACATATAAAAATACACCAAAGTAGCATCTTTTTCCACAAAAATCACTAAGTTATGTAATCAAGCTCAACGGTGGAAAGAAACATGAATTAATGCATGAATGACTATTTATGCAACTAATATGAGCTTAAGTCTAACAATAATATGAGTAAAAAGGGTAATAAAAATAGTACTTTTGAACACTTATCACACCCCCAAACTCGAACTATTGCTTGTCCTCAAGCAATGCAAACTAAAAATTACCTGCCAAGACTTTAATCATTAAAGACATGCTTCAAACTTGAATTCAAACCTCGAAACTGTGGCACAATGTATGATCACCTTTTAATTTTTCGGATAGCACAAAAATTACCCGGAACAAAACTATAATGCTCGTGACAATGTGTGTGCGTAGTTGTGTACAAGTTGATTTTCAAGATTCTATGTGAACAATAGGCTTTTATCAATTTAATTATCGGGGCATTTATTTTTATTTTCACTAGAGCCAAATTCTGGCACCTCTAGCAAAGTAAGCAATTTCTCATTTTATTTTAGTCGACTACAGCCAATTTCGAGCACCTCTAGCGATTCTTTAATGTGCATTAAATACTAGAGCCAGTTTCGGGCACCTCTACCAAGAAAGTGCATTTACTACTAGAGCCAATTTCGAGCACCTCTACCAAGAATTTAACTTTTAATTTTCAAATTTACCCAAATTTTAAGCAACCTAAGTTCACTAGGTTTCTTTCAATCAACAAGCCACAACCGTGTAAAAAAAATATTCAGCATCATAGTAAAATTCTAAGTTCTTTTCATGCAATCCTAAAATTAAAGGTTCTTTCAATTAAGTGCAGTGGCAAAAATTCATCATTGGATATTCAACAAGTCTTAAGCAATTAAATCCAATTAAAGGCATGGCAAGTAACATATGCAACCTATATGTGATTGCTAGAGATTAATGAAACTAAACATGAAACTAACTAGAAACCAATACCCCCCCAAACTCGAGAGAAGCATTGTCCTCAATGCATGTAAGAGTGAAACAAAATTTAAAAGAAACTAAATGAAATGAGTTAGTCGGAGAGGTCGTCACCTTGAGTGATAAGTTTTCTTCGTGCCGTTTGCTTGATTCATTTTTCAATCTGTGGTTGAATGCTAGTACCGCGTGAATAGCATTGCTTTGATTTGATCCATGTTTGCCGATGCAGGTTCACTTGCATGGGCATCAGTAGTTGCCGAAGCCATTGTTGTTGCCTGGGCATCGCCAGTTTCTATCGTGGTTGCTGTGGCAAGTAGTCGGTAGTAAATTTCCTTAGCATGGTGGTTGTGAGTCTTATTGTGGAAAAGAAAACCTGGAAACTAAAGATAATGAAGAAAAATAAAATATCTCCTAAAAATTCCAAAAATAAATAAAGATAGAAAAAAATAACCGAAAATAATAGAAAGAAAAAAATAGTTTGAAAAAAAAAGAAAAAAAAAAGAAAATATCGAAAAGAGAGCATGCCCATGCATCTCCTAAGGTGTCAACTTTTATGTTTCGTTCTACATTGGCACCGTTGTAGTGCTTCAATCTTTGTCCGTTAACTTTGAATTCATGTTCGTCAATGATGGACTTGATTATCACGGCACCATTAGAGAATGGTTTGACAACTTTGAATGGTCTCGACCATCTTGATTTCAGCTTTCCCGGGAAAAGTTTTAGCCAAGAATTGAATAAGATAACTAGTTGCCCTGGCATGAATTGTCGCGGCAATAGTTTCTTGTCCTGCCATTGCTTTGTTTTCTCCTTGTAGATTCGTGCACGGAATTCTTCTATCTCGTTGAGGTTCAACAAACGCTTTTGCTCGGCACTTTCCCAATCCATATTCACGATCTTGATTGCCCAATATGCCTTGTGTTCGATTTCCACTCGTAGATGGCATGTTTTGCCATAGACAAGTCGGAAGGGGGACATACCTAAGGGTGTTTTGATTGCAGTGCGATATGCCCAAAGTGTGTCATCTAGTCTTACTGACCAATCCTTCCTAGAGGGGTTTATAACTTTCTCGAGTATACCCTTCAATTCCCGGTTGGAAATTTTTGCTTGCCCATTGGTTTGTGGGTGATATTTCCCGTCCTATGGCAACGAAAAACTTTTGGGCATCTTTGTTCAGTGTTGGCCAATACAAACCGGTTTGCAAAACTTTGGCCGCGGTACGAGTTCCTCCAAAATGTCCTCGATAGGGTGAAGAATGGCATTACCAATGTACATTCTGCTGCTCTTCTTCAGGGACACATCGGCGTATAACCTGATCAGGGTATTGCCGAGGTATGTGCGGCCGTGGTGACTGCTCCCAAGATTGTCAAGTCGTGTGTGTCTATAGTTGCTGAGGCATACGCGTCCATGGTTGCCGAGGCGTGCGTATCAGTGGCTGCTGCGGCGTCAAGGGTTGCCGAGGCATGCAGATCCATGGTTGCCGAGGCGTGCGCGTCAAGAGCTATTACGGCGTCGAGGGTTGCCGAGGCATGCGCATCCATGGTTGCCGAGGCGTCAAGGGTTGCTGCGGCATCGAGAGTTGCCGAGGCGTGCGCGTCAGGAGTTTGCCGAGGCGTGCATGTCAAGAGCTGTTGCGGTGTCGAGGGTTGCTGAGGCATGCGCATCCATGGTTCCCGAGGCGTGCTCTTCAAGAGCTGTTGCGGCGTCGAGGGTTGCTGAGGCAAGCTTTTCCTTTAGGGTTTCGAATGTTTGGGTACAAGAATCATCAAAATGGAAGACTTTATCTTGGTGAGTGTAATCTCTCAATCACGTCCACCTTGGCTTTGTCTACTTCAATTCCCTTGGATGAAATCTTGTGGCCGAGCACCATTCCTTCATCTACCATAAGATGGCACTTCTCCCAATTAATGACTAAATTGGTTTCTTCACATCTTGCCAACACATTCTCTAAATTGTCGAGGCAACTGTTGAAGTCACTACCAAAAATGGAAAAATCATCCCTGAAGATCTCAAGGAAGTCTTCGACCATGTCTGAAAAGAGTGTAATCATGCATCTTCTAATGTTAGTGCATCTATGAGAACTCTTGAGGATGGTCGTTTTCGATACTTCTTATAGTCCATCCGCACCCTCCATCGGGTGAAAATATTGCCCAAAAAGAGTTTGGCCAATATGCTTGCCACTACTCCCTTTTGCGTTATCATGGTGGAGGTGTCTTTCTTCTTTGTTCGCTTGTAGTCCATGTAAACTCTCCACCTTGTTACTATTCCTAAAAGCACAAATATATTAATACGAAAAATTGTATCCATTCTCAACCATTCAATTACCTCATTCTTGTCGACTTCTATCATGGTTGGATGTAGCCTTTGTTGTCGTGGCAATTGCTACTCAAGCCAATTGCCGTGGCAATCAGTTGCCAAAATTTGCTATAAGTCAAGGGAATAACCAATTTTCTGAAAAGATTTACGAATCCAAACACCGTTTTCTTTTGGCCTCTCAAACATCTCCATCAGTAGAGATTTCGATGGCTTCAAATCTACCAACCTCGGTTCCTCAAGACATACCTATAATGGACGAGGTGAGCTTTTAAAGAATTCAAAAGGTTCAACCATTACCTGCTCATATTCCATTGGCAAAGTATTATCATCTCATTGATCTTGCATGTGGTCGTGTAATTGCCGTGGCAATTGTAGATGAGAGCAATCTACAGATTCCTGCTTCAACATCAACGTTGTAACCTTATGGGCATCAAGTTCCTCAAAATTTGCTGTAGTATTGTTGTTCTCAGCTTCACTGAGTGTTGTCGTGGCATTGCTCTGTTCAGGCTCCTCAATCATTGCCGAGGCAATTTGTTGTTCAAGCTCATCATGTGTTGGGTAGTCTCTCTCATTGGCATCCTCTTGACTTTGAGGTTCTAGTTCTTCCTCATACATCGGAGAGATTTCTTTGCATTGCTCCTTATCCTCTTGCCTTGGGACGTCAGTATCCCTAGGAATGAATTGTTGGTGCATGTTATCCATGACATATGTGGATCTCCCCAATTGATCTTCTGAATCCCCTAAGGTTGCATCCCACTGAGCTATCCTCATATCCATAGATTTTGATAGCTCTCGAATCTCTTCAATTGATCCGTCAAGTCTAGCCAAGGAAGCTAGTAACATTTCCTCCAAGGAATTGGAATGCTCTTGAAAAGGACTACATTGCCATGGCATATCTGTTGCTGTGGCAAAATTGTTATGGTAAAAAAAATTGAGCTTTTGACCATACCATGAAGAATTTTGCTGCTGGTTCCCTCTATGGTCCTCTATGTAGTTATCTGCACCGAAAATGTGAGGGCAATTTTCAAACACATGATGCTCTACACACATAGCACAAGAGTTTTCCACGGTATAGGCTCTTTGGGCTTTTCTCGATTGGTATAGGTAATCATCAAAGGGTGCAAGAAACTCTTTATTGGATTGATTCATATCTTCCAACATCATCTCTTGAATAGATTGGCTTTTATTTCCAGACATGTTGATGTTCCTTAACTTGTAGCGCACCTAATTTTCTTTTGATAAAACAAACAAAAAGAAAAGTTAGTAAAACTAAGAGAAAAAATGCAATAACAAAAACAACTAAAACCAATTGCTAATCCCCGACAACGGCGCCAAAAACTTGTTGCGTGTAATACGAGCTACACAATTGTGCAAGTATACACGTCGCAAGTAATAAAGTGATACGAGTATCGTGTATCGTCTCCACATGGATTGGTTTGGGCCACTTTGCTTTGTTATCGCACTGTATAAGTAAAAACACAATTGATAGTAGGAGTTGATTTTAACGAGTAAAGTAAAAGCAATAAACTAAAAGAATAGATGAAAGAAAAAGAGAGAAGGCCAGGTTATCGTGAGTTGAGGTGTGATAGCCGATTGGATCGTCTTGGTAAAAGAGTGCAAGGGCAACTCAGTTGTCGTGGCAACTTGCACAGCGGGGTTGCCTTGGCAACTAATCGATGGTTGCCTGGGCGACTAGCTGGGCAACTACTTGGGCGTATGGGCAGCAACTTCAAGGTTCGGTAGAGCGTTCTTCAATGGTTTCCTCTTATCCCTAAGTCGAAACTCTAGCTACTTGTGCATGCCTTGATAATACATCCCTGCATGAATCAAGGGTGAACAACAACCAATCTTGCGCTCCTCTTAGCCGTTGAAATCCTTAACTTATTCCTAAGTCGAATTAATCTTCACAATCAATAGATTGAATAAAGATCATACTCATTCGTTTCTTGAATCTAACTCTCCCGATATTAGATAAATAGATGAAGTTACGAGATCCTCTCCCAATTCACTCGCAAACAAGAATAAAAGCCAAGAATGAGTAAACATTGAATAGAAAAGTGCAAACTCTTATTACCTAAACAAAATCCAATTGTTTCTCACAACAACAAAACACAATAACCCTAACCAATCAAGTTAGTTCATGGTTGGGTTCAAAAGATATACAAAGAATAATCCCCAAACCATGAATCTAATGGAAACAAAGAAGAAGAAGAAGAAATCGAACTCTCTCCCCCTTGCTCTCTTGTTGAAATCTCTTCATTCTTGCCCTATGGGGTTGTCGAAATTTTCCCTCCTCTTGCTCTCCTCCAAGTTGACGATATGGCCTCTAATTTATACGGCTAGGTCAAAGTCCTTCTTTGAGGAGGAAGTTAAGTTGGAATTAAATTATCTTTAAAGTATATAATTCTTTATTATAATTATATTCCTACTAGAACTTCTCATATCTTCTTGGAATTTAATTCTTCTTTAATCTCATCATGGAAATCAAATTCCTTTGGGATTTAGCTTTGCTCCACGTCATCCTGGGCTTGTCTAGTCATCAATTTCGACTACCATATCACCTTATTCTTTGTCGACAATTGCCCTGGCAACTGGCTCAGCGTCTCCTTCATGCATTGCCCTGGCAACTACCTCGGCATCTCATTCACGCATTGCCCTGGCAACTGGTTCTAGCCTTGTTTAGGCAAGTGATTCTGCACACACACAAAAACACACCAAAGTAGCATCTTTTTCCACAAAAATCACCAAGTTATGTAATCAAGCTCAACGGTGGAAAGAAACATGAATTAATGCGTTAATGACTAATTATGCAACTAATATGAGCTTAAGTCTAACAATAATATGAGTAAAAAAAGGTAATCAAAATAGTACTTTTGAACACTTATCAAACAACAATGCCATCACCCAAGTCATCCTAGAAAAGTACTCGGATAGCCGCGTGCCTTTCCCAATCTTTCCGGCCGAGATCCTTGCCACAACAACCAATGAAGCAGTTGCCACGGCAACCGCAATAGATAATGCAGCAGCAACCTAAACCACGCCTGCCAAAGCAGATGCCACGGCAACCAACCCTGAATGCCACGAAAACCAAAGCTAAAGACGTCCTGGAAACCACTGCAAACACCAAAGGTAAAGCACCTATGCCCGAATCAACTCGTATGGAATCATTTTCTAATTTTTCAGATTCGGACGAGTCCTCCATTACACCAACAAAGACCGCACCAATTGAGTTATCCAAGCGAAAAGCCAATGACATTGTTGAAGAGGACGATGAGCAAAACCCCGTACGAGGATTGATTCCACCAACGGCAACAAGGAAACAACCATCACGTTCAAGCAAGAGAATCAAGACACCGACAAAAAGGAAACTAATCATCCACGACGATGAACTCTCGGAGTAAGTCCTCATTTGCATTTTACTTTTCTTTAGTTTTATTCTTCTTCATTGCATGCATTGAGGACAATGCCTCACTCGATTTTGAGGGGGGATTGTTATTAGTTAGTTACCGTGTTTAGTTTCATTCATCTTAAGTATTGCATTTAGGATACATAAATTGCTTGACATGCCTTTAGTTGGAACAAGAATTTCCTAGATTTGATGAATATCCGATGATGACTTTGCCAATGCACTTAATTGATAGAATTTTTTTCTAGGATAACCATGGAAACACTTAGAACTTTACTATGATGCTAAATTTGATGAAACACTATTGTGGTTTGATTGATTTAAGGAATTCTAGCAAACTTAGGTTGATAGTTAAAAAGTTGGGGGATTAGAATAAAAATTGGATAAATGCTAGAGGTGCCCGAAATTGGCTCTAGCATGTGCTAAGAATTGGATTGCTAGAGGTGCCCGAAATTGGATCTAGTATGTGCTAAAAAATTGATCACTGAGGTGCCCGAAACTGGCTCTAGTCTAATAAATTAATTAACTTAAGAAAACTAAAAACAAAACACTAGAGGTGCCCAAAACCGGCTCTAGTTAAAATATGTTAAAAGAACCCAATGAAGTAATTTGAAAATCTCTTGTTTGCATAGAATCCGAAAAGTCAACTTGCACACAACTCCGCACACACTCACAAGCATTATAGTTTGATTTCGAGTAACTCCTAATTTTTTCGAAAAATGAAAAGCCAATCATACTTTGTGCCCCGGTTCTAAGAATTGAAATCAAGTTCAAAGCTAAGTTTGTGAAAATTGAAGTATTGGCGGGTAATTATTAGTTTGCATTGCTTGAGGACAAGCAATAGTTCGAGTTTGGGGGTGTGATAAGTGTTCAAAAGTACTATTCTTCTTACCCTTTTTTACTCATATTATTGTTAGACTTAGGCTCATATTAGTTGCATAATTAGCCATTCATGCATTAATCCATGTTTCCTTCCATCATTGAGCTTGATTACATAACTTGGTAGTTTTTGTGGGAAAAGATGCTACTTTGGTGTGTTTTGTGTGTATGTGCAGAATCACTTGCAAAAGCAAGGCTAGAACTAGTTGGTAGGGCAATGCATGAAGGATATGTCGAGCTAGTTGCCAGGGCAATGCATGAAGGAGATACCGAGCCAGTTGCCAGGGCAATTTCGACAAAGAATAAGGTGATATGGTAGTCGAAATTGATGATTGGACAAGCCCAAGATGACATGGAGCAAAGCTAAATCCCAAAGGAGTTTGATTTCCATGAAGAGGTTAGAGAATAATTAAATCCCAAGAAGATAGGAGAAGTTCTAGAAGAAATATAAATATAATAAAGAATTATATTCTTTAAAGATAATTTAATTCCAACTTAACTTCCTCCTCAAAGAAGGTCTTTGACCTAGCCCTATAAATCGATCACCAAGCTGTCAACTTCAAGGGGAGAGTATAGAGAATTTTCGACAAGCTTCAAGGGGGAGATCTCGACGGGAAGGCTTCATCCATCCGTCATCTTTTTCTTTCTTGTTCAATTACGTTCATGCTAGGAATTCTTTATCTTGTGTTTCTTTGGAACCTAGCCATGAACTAAATCTATTTGGCTAAGGTTATTCTGTTTTGTGGTTGTGAGAAACAATTGGATTTTGTTTAGGTAATAAGAGTTTGCACTTCTATTCAATGTTTACTCATTCTTGGTTCTTATTCTTGTTTGGAGTGAATTGGGAGAGGATCTCGTAACTTTATCTATTTATCTAATATCGGGAGAGTTAGATTCAAGAAACGAATGAGTATGATCTTTATTCAATCTATTGATGGTGAAGATTAAACCAGCTTAGGAATAAATTAAGGATTTCAACGGCTAAGAGGAGAGCTTGATTGGTTGTTGTTCACCCTTGATTCACGCAAGGATGTATTATCAAGGCATGCACAAATGGCTAGAGTTTCGACTTAGGGATAAGAAGAAACCATTGAAGAATGATCTGCCGAACCTTGAAGTTGCTGCCCAGACGCCCAAGTAGTTGCCCAACTAGTCACCCAGGCAACCATCGATTAGTTGCCAAGCAACCCCGTTGTGCAAGTTGCCACGGCAACTGAGTTGCCCTTGCACTCTTTTACCAAGACGATCCAATCGGCTATCACACCTCAACTCACGATAACCTGGCCTATTCTCCATCATTTGATTCCATTTATTATTTTACTTTATTGCTTTCTAGTTTAGTTATTAGTTTAAACTCTATAATCTGCTACTTGTGTTTTCTTTTACTTTTTACAGTTCAAGAGATTAGATTCTTGAAGTGGCACCAATCCCTGTGGAGACGATATCTTTTATACTATAACTTGCGACGTGTATACTTGCACAATTGCGTAGCACTTGTTACGCGCAACACTCATAGAATAACCATAAAATGAATTATTTTAGAATTCACCTTAACTTTCCAAATTATTCAAAATGGTCCCCTGCCATTAAACTTCAATTTCAATCATTATACAACACATTCAAGCTTACTACATTGACTTCTAGTCAATTTCCATTTTAATCTCATTTTTCCTATAATTTACTATTTGGTCCTCAACACTTTACAAACTTCTCAAAGTGTTCCAATTGAATATTCTGACATTAATTTTTAGCATAGTACATCAACTTTCCAACATTTTCATCTTAATCCTTTAATTTCTCAAGGTATGCGAAAAGGTCCTTAGAACTTAAAGAAGTTCCAAATTAACCCAAACAACATTTTAAGCCTTGTAAATCATTCTCACATCATTTCTAGCCTTAGGAAAATTTTCCATAATTTTCCTCAATTTTCCCCTAAGGCCGAATATGAAGGGTCTTGATAAGTGTTCAAAAGTACTATTTTTATTACCCTTTTTACTCATATTATTGTTAGACTTAAGCTCATATTAGTTGCATAATTAGTTATTCATGCATTAATTCATGTTTCTTTCCACTGTTGAGCTTTATTACATAACTTGGTGATTTTTGTGGAAAAAGATGCTACTTTGGTGTGTTTTTGTGTGTGTATGTGCAGGATCACTTGCCAAAGAAATGCCGAGCTAGTTGCCAGGGCAATGCATGAAGGATATGCCGAGCTAGTTGCCAGGGCAATGCATGAAGGAGACGCCGAGCCAGTTGCCATGGCAATTGTCGACAAAGAGAAAATGCAATAGGGATGTCGAAATTGATGACTAGACAAGCCGAAGATGACGTGGAGCAAAGCCCAAACCCAAAGGAATTTGATTTCCATGCAGAGATTAAAGAAGAATTAAATTCCAAGAAGATAGGAGAAGTTCTAGTAGGAATACAATTATAATAAAGAATTATATTCTTTAAAGATAATTTAATTCCAACTCAAACTCCTCCTCAAAGAAGGAATTTGGCCTAGCCCTATAAATAAGAAGAAGATTTCGACAATTCCAGGGAGAGCATTAGGGGAACTTCGACAACTCCATAGAGGGCAAGAAGAGAGGATTTTTGACAACTCCAAAGGACAAGAAGGAAGAGATTTCGACAAGATAGCAAGGAGGGAGAGAGTTCGATTTCTTCTTCTTCTTTGCTTCCATTAGATTCATGGTTTGGGGATTATTCTTTGTATATCTTTTGAACCCAACCATGAACTAACTTGATTGGTTGGGGTTATTGTGTTTTGTTGTTGTGAGAAACAATTGGATTTTGTTTAGGTAATAAGAGTTTGCACTTTTCTATTCAAGGTTTACTCATTCTTGGCTTTTATTCTTGTTTGCGAGTGAATTGGGAGAGGATCTCGTAACTTCATCTATTTATCTAATATCGGGAGAGTTAGATTCAAGAAACGAATGAGTATGGTCTTTATTCAATCTATTGATGGTGAAGATTAATCCGGCTTAGGAATAAGTTAAGGATTTCAACGGCTAAGAGGAGCGCAAGATTGGTTGTTGTTCACCCTTGATTCACGTAGGGATGTATTATCAAGGCATGCACAAGTAGCTAGAGTTTCGACTTAGGGATAAGAAGAAACCATTGAAGAACGCTCTGCCGAACCTTGAAGTTGCTGCCCAGACGCCCAAGTAGTTGCCCAGGCAACCATCGATTAGTTGCCAAGGCAACCCCGTTGTGCAAGTTGCCACGACAACTGAGTTGCCCGTGCACTCTTTTACCAAGACGATCCAATAGGCTATCACACCTCAACTCACGATAACCTGGCCTATCTCTCTCTCATTCGATCTCATCTTTTCTTTTACTTTATTGCTTTCTAGTTTAGTTATTAGTTAAACTCCCATAATCCTTTAATTGTGCATTTACTTTTCACAGTGCAGTAACTTAAGCAAAGTGGCCCAAACCAATCCCTGTGGAGACGATACTCGATACTCATATCACTTTATTACTTGCGACGTGTATACTTGTACAATTGCGTAGCACTTATCACACGCAACAGGTCCTTTTTTTCCAAATTCTCCAACTTTATTTAAGAATAAATTCAACTTCTAAACCTCGTTTCCAAGTTCAATAATCATTCCCATATCAAAATCAATATAAATTCAACTTCACATCAAAACCCTGACTTTAAACAAGTTAGGATTTAGTTAATTTCAAGTAGTTTCAATCATAATATAAGCTTGGATATGATTCTACAACAACAACAACAACATAAAAATCTAATCTTAAATCACCATATTTAAACATCCCCTTCATCCATCAAAATCACAAAACTAAGGTTTCAAGCAAGGAAAGAAAGAATAAATGGTACCAAAAGATAGAGAATTTCATGGAGATCAACTTCATGTTTCATGCTTTCATCCAAAATCCAACTAAATAAGCTTAAAAATCAAAGAGAAAATTTTTCCTCTTACCTTAGGTGGTGTTCGAACAATAGGAGAAAGGTGATGAAAATCTTGAATTTTCCTTTCTTTTTAATTTAGCCATTTGTCGTCTTAATATAAAAATCCTAAAAAATCTCTTTTATGGCAAAAATTCCAAATTGCCCTTGAAATCCAATGCTTCATATCTTGCCACATGTTTACCTACTCATTAAAGGGCCCAAAATAAAACATGGAGTTAGTGATTACCAACTTTGCCCTTGAAATTTTCCAAAATTACCATCTTGTCATTTTCATCCAATGGCTCATATTTAACATGGAAAACCTACTTCAATCCAATGGTCCATGTTAAATCCTACCATTTTAAAACATGGAAATGACATTTTTAACCTTACTTTATCATCCTTTAAAATATCTTGAATATTCAATTCGATCCGACCATCCGAATATTTTTCTAAACTTTATCGCTTTATAGCCAATAATACAAACTTTGTGCGAAAAATCTGGGTAACACGAAAATATCTTTCTTGGGGTGAACTATTCATTTACGAGACTAAAATACATAACTTTTAGAAATTACAATTTAATCCTTGAACATTTCCAAAGTTTATACTTTGGCCACCAAACTTTCAAAATTTTAATTTTGGTCACTATCCAAAATTTTGGGATATTACAATTCTCCCCCTTAATAAAATTTGTCCTTGAATTTTCCTTATTTACTTGGTTCAAAAAGGTACAGATATTGCTTTTTCATTACTTCCTATATTTCCCAAGTAGCTTCTTCTACTTTGTGATTTCTCCATAGAACTTTAACTAGAGGAATCTTCTTGCTCCTTAATTGTTTTTCTCCTCGAGCCAAAATTTTTACAGGTTCTTCATCATAAGTCAAATCTGATTGAATCTCGATCTCTTCTAGTGTAATAACATGTGAAGGATCTGATCGATATCTCCGAAGCATGGGCACAAGAAATACATCATGGACCTTACTCAACTCCGGTGGTAAAGCTAGTTGATACGCCACTGGACCAACCCTTTTTAAGATTTCATAAGGACCAATGAATCTTGGACTAAGCTTTCCTTTTTGTCCAAAACATAATATCTTTTTCCAAGGTGAAACCTTTAAGAATACTTTATCTCCAACTTTGAATTCTATATCCTTTCTCTTAAGATCTGAATATGACTTTCTGTTAGAAGCAGCCTTGAGATTATCTTAAATTATTTTTAACTTGTTCTTCATTTTTTGAACAAGATCTAGTTTGATGATTTTTCGATTCTCCAACTCAAACCAATTCAATGGTGTTTAGCATTTTCTTCCATATAATGCCTCATAAGGTGCCATCTTTATACTTGATTGATAACCGTTGTTGTAGGCAAACTCAGCTAATGGGAGATATTTTTCCCAAGAACTTGCAAAATTAATTATGCATGCTCTTAGCATATCTTCGGGTATCTGGATAGTTGTTTCTGATTATCCATCTATTTGGGGATGGAAAGCAGTACTGAAGTGTAACCGAGTTCCAGTGCTTCATGTAGTGCACTCCAAAACATTGAAGTAAATCTTGGATCTCTATCATATATAATAGACATAGGAACTCCATGCAATGTAACAATTTCTTTAATATATAACTCTGCCAACTTGTTCAAGGAGCAGTCTGTTCTAACTGGTATGAAATATGTCGTTTTAGTCAATTGGTCCACAATCACCCAAATCGAATCTTTCTTACTTGGCGTCAAAGGTAGACATGTTACAAAATCCATAGTGACCTATTCCCACTACCATTGTGGAATTGAGATCGACTGAAGAAATCCCGATGGAACTTGATGTTCTGCCTTTACTTGTTGACAGGTTAAGCATCTAGCAACAAACTCAGAGATAGCTCGTTCCATGCCAGACCACCAAAATTGACTTTTTACGTCTTGATACATTTTCTTACCTCCTGGATGTATTGTTAAAGGACTAAAATGTGCTTCTGAAAGTATTTTTGTAATATCTCAATTTTTGGCTAGTGAGCAAATTGTAAACTTTGAAAGTTTTGGTGGTTAAAGTACAAACTTTGAAAAAGTTTAGGGACTAAAGTGTAAATTTCCCCAACAAGTAATTTTATTCAGTATAAGAGTGAATCAGATCGAAATAGGTACCTTGATATCAGTTTTAAGAATTAAGATGCAGTAAAGGGTACTGAATTTGGATTGAATAAAATTGTTAAGCGTGCTCATGCTAGAGAAATACAACGATGGGTGACCTTTGGGAAGGTCCCATAAAAGTGTTTTGATCGATATTTTGGACTCAGTAAGAGTAGAGAAAATTCGTATGGATTATCAATAAAGGAATCCCAAGAGGAATTTTATTTTATAAAGATCTTCGATAAGTATCGAGAAAATATACTGAGTTAAGAAAATTTAGTCTAAGTCCTTGGAAAATGAAGTTTTATGGGATAATAGAGTGTATTTCCCGAATATGGAAATATACAATTTTCGGAATAAATCTAATAGCTCAGAAAAGGTAAAATCACATAAGTATTTTATGAATATCAAGAAATTGGATCGAACTAAAATTTCAGAGGCTGATCAAAAAGCCATAAAAGTCATAAAATACAATTTCATGAATATTTTATTATATTTGGTTGGATTCCAACTAGAATTAGTTGAATTTTTACAAGAACGGCAAACTAGTAAATAAAAACTAGTTGGAGGGAAATTGGTCATTTGGCCCAATGGCAATTTTGAAATATATAAAAAGTTATAAGGGCAATTTTGGAAAGAGGAAATGGAAGATAAAATCTTGGCCCTTGATTGATGATAAAATCAATCTCAACCTTTGGATAAAAAGGACAAAATTGTAATTTTATTATTGAATGAATTTAATATTCATTTAATAGATATATGTGTAAAATAATGGTGAAAAGATGAACACAACCATAAATGTGAGAGCTAGGGAAAGAAAGAGAAAAAAATTTCCAAGCTCGATTCAAGCCCCGAAACTCGGTTTTCAGGTAATCTCTTCAACTGCAAAGTTGTTATACTCTTCAAGCTCTATCTTTTGATGTCAATAATTCATGGAATTCATGCTTGATTAATGAGAATTTACATGAGAAAGAAATTAGGATTTATGGATCAAATTGGGGGTTTTGAAATTTTATGATTCCATGATTGAATTCAAGTCGAAATCAAGTTAGTATGATGTTAAAAACATGATATTGAATTGGGATTTAAGTTCTACATGTTTAGATTATTATGATGATTAAGGTTTATGGATTTAAGTTTAATTTTGGGTTTTTGATGTTGAATTAATGATTTAGTAAGCTTGATTTGTTGTTTGGAAGCAAAACTCTAAGTTAATTTGATAGGGACCAATTCAGCAATCTTAAAAGTTAGAGGACCAAATACGAATTTTTATGGATTTGGTGTGTATTTATGTTATTAAGAATGTTGGAGATGTGAAGTTGATGTTAGAATGCTAAACCGATGTTAAATTAAATTAGTGACCATTTTGACAATTTGTCAAAGTTAAGTGACCAATTTGGAAATGAGATTGTGGATAATGACTAAATCTGAATTTTAGTTGTAATGATGGAATTAAGGTGGTAATGTTGAATTGAGGATTAATTTGCAAAGTTAAGAAATTTGGATCCTTACCTTTGCATTATTAGTGACCATTCGATAAAGAAGGAAAATTAGAGGAAACTATTGTGAATAATTATTTGAAAAAGCAGGTGATAAGTTGGTGGTTTAATGCAAATAATGGGACTAAATTGACAAGTTGAGAAGTTAGTATAAAATTTCAAGTTAATTAAGGAACTTGTGTAGAAAACTGGTTTTGGCAGTAAGTTTGAAAATTCACCATAAATTCTACAAAAATGGTTAGAAGGTGAATTTTATACCAATGTAAAGATTTGTTCATCTAGTTTCGTCTCCAACAAACAAAAACTAATTTCGAGTTCCGAGTCAAAAGATATGAATTTTTAAGTGACGAAAGGTCAGAAAATAGAGCAACAGTCTATTTCGAATTCGAGCATTGTAATTGACTTTGAAAATTAGCCATAAATCGTACAAGTTGAATTTGGGATATTAATTTATATGGTTGAAAAGCTTATTGAATCTAGTTTCTTTTAGAACAAACAAAATTAAATTCTAAGTTGTGAACTATTTTATAGAAATATTTCTTTGAAGGTAGTGCAATCTGTCAGAAAATGAGAATTGATGCATTTTGTATCTAAGGTTAATTAGTAAGCTTGAAAGGGGTTAATGGAAGTTCTAAATGGTCATTAAAGATAAAAAATGGGTTTTGTACAGTAGATGGAAGGAAATAAAGCTTTTGAAAATTTTTTATATTCGAATGACTAGATTCGATAGCATGTTTAAAGTATTGTTAGATTTGAATCTAACGAATGTTATTCGTATTTATATGATCAATGAAGTTTGATTTGGATCGAAAGAAGGGTTGAGGTATTATGAATGAAAGGATCGAGTAGAGCTTAGTGAGGCAAGCTAATAAGTGGCCCAGGTGAGTGTATTTTTACATATTATATATATATAATATGAGAAAGAAATATACTATGTCAACCTAGAATTACTTGAAAGAAAAAGAATTTGAATCATAAATTGATATATTTTACAGTAAATTTTAAGTGGCTTATAATGATCTTTACAATATATTGATGTTAAAAGCCCTTTGTATGATTATTGAGATTCTTGGTATTATTGGCATGCCAATGAGGTGGAGTACAATGATATTGTGATACAGTGACGTTGTGTTAAACAACTATGACCAAGTGAAATAGTGATGTTGTTAAATTACAACAGTAATACAGTGAATTACTATGGCACAACATATAGTTGATGCCGCACATGTGCATACTCAATAGTGACTCGCATACCATGCATTCTCAATTACATTACATTGGGCTATGAATTGAATAAAAAGTAACAAGTTCAAGTGATCTAAAGGAAAGTGAAAAGTGATATGATTCAAATGAAAACAAGTGATTTACTAGATATTTGATTTGACATGACATTGCCTTATATATGTATATGAGATGTTGATTTTTACAGGGTACATGACAGAGGAACGACTTCGATAAGTCATTCAATACAATTCTAAATTCTTATATGTTATATTCAGTATTTTATTTATTATGCATTTTTTTATTAAAATTAAAGTGCTTTACCTTGATTTATAAGCTTTGCCTCACTAAGTTCGTACTTACCGTGTGTTTGTTTCACACGTAGATTAAGATGGAGTATTTGAAGAGGAGTCGAGCATGTTGTTCAAGCTTCAATCTGCAAAACATCAGTAAGATATTCTAGCTTATGATAATCTCTAGTGGGCATGTAATTATTTAATTGCTAGTAGAGTATGATGCATTAAATTAGACTAAATGATAGATAAGTAATCAGTTTTGACGATGAATCGTATATGGATAAAGCAAAATAAGGCATTAGCCTTGTAACAGAATAAAGCTAAGGTAGAAAGGATAATTACTTTGCTAATAAGAATAATCGGTAATCGCGTAAAGATTTTGAAGTCAAGAAAGGGCCTAGATAGCGAACCTAGTTTTCACCCTGAGTTGAACTGTTGTTTTTAATAATTGCCAAATATGTTTTAAAATAATTAATTCAGGGTTGAAACTAGCTAACTGCACATAGGTTGTGTTTTCAAGAAAACTGAGAAAGGGTTAGATTTACAAACTAAAATTTGTAAATACTTGTAAAAATAAATTTATAAGTTGAGATTTCTTTAAACGACTCCATAACATCCCTATTGTATATTCGATTTACGAGTATAGGTTAAGGGTGTTACATTTAATGGTATCAGCGCTATGGGTTTAGCCGGTTCTGGATGCTAAACCAAGTTTGTATATGATTTTTATCAATAAATACATGCCCCTAGGATATCATATTACTGATGTGCTGGTTGTATGACTTGATGCTGCTCCTCATTAGTATGATATGGAATGAAACTAGAATAAGGAAAGTAAGACGATGATGTAATTCGTCAGTCTACGAATCTTGGATGTTAAAAAGGCACTTATAGTGGATATGATATAGTGAAATAAGCATGAAAGTTAACTCCTATAGAAGATCTAATAATTTAAGACCAATTTTAAGATAAAATTGGTTACCTATGACTACAATAGAAGTAAGATGTAAATGGAAGGTTGATCTTTAGTCAAGATTTTATCAATTAAAATCTAAAGGAAGAGAAAAAGAGGGAAAGTACCACTTTGAGAGAAGATGATTTGTGCAAGTCAAAAAGGGAAAAAACTTGGTTTTAGAATTATTATACCTCAAGGAATCGTGAAAGAGTTGTACGAAAGGCATATTAATGAATCTTATCCTCAGAAGTGAGCAAAAGTTTATAGTGTATGTATTTATGTTTTAGAGATATTGATTGGATTATTCATGTGTCATCACTCTGAGAAAAAGAAAAAAGAAGAAGAACTGCAATTAAACTTGATACATGAAGAGGTGTTAGTAGAAATACTAGTATATGGAGTTAAAGAATTAAGGAATAAGAAAAATTACATTGGTTAAGGCCCTAAGAAGAAATCACAAGGTCAAAGAAGCCGCTTGAGAATTTGAGAAGAAAATAAGGAAGTAATATCTACAATTGTTTGAAACGTGTATGTTTTGAAAATTCGATGACGAATTTTCTTAAGGGGAAGGAATTGTAATTTCCCAAATTTTGGCTAGTGGCCAAATTGTAAACTTTGAAAGTTTTGGTGGTTAAAGTATAAACTTTGGAAAAGTTTGGAGATTAAAGTGTAAATTTCCCCAATAAGTAATTTTATTCAGTATAAGATTGAATCGGATCGAAATAGGTACATTGATATCGGTTTTAAGAATTAAGATGCAGTAAAAGGTACTGAATTTGGATCGAATAAAATTATTAAGTGTGCTCAGGCCAGAGAAATACAAGGATGGGTGACCTTCGGGAAGGTCCCATAAAAGTGTTTCTGATCGATATTTTGGACTTAGTAAGAGTAGAGAAAAATCGTATGGATTATCGATAAAGGAATTCTAAGAGGAATTTAATTCATGAAGATTTTCGATAAGTATAGGGAAAATAGACTGGTTAAGAAAGTTCGATATAAGTCCTTGGAAAAGGAAGTTTTTATGGGATAATAGAGTTTATTTCCCAAATATGGAAATATAGAATTTTCAGAATAAATCCAATAGCTCGAAAAATTTAAAATCGCAGTAGAAGTATTTTATGAATATCCAAAAATAGGATCGAACTGGAATTTTAGAGGCTGATCCAAAAGTCATGGAAATGTCATAAAATACTAGTAAATAAAAACTAGTTGGACGGCAAATTGGTCATTTGGCCCTAATGGTAATTTTGAAATATTTAAAAAGTTATAAGAGCAATTTTGGAAAGAGGAAATGGAAGATTAAATCTTGGCCCTTGATTGATGATAAAATCAATATCAAGCAGTGGATAAAAAGGGCAAAATTGTAATTTCACTATTAAATGAATTTAATATTCATTTGATAGATATATGTGTAAAATAAAGGTGAAAAGATGAACATATCATCTTTTCCAGCCATAAACGTGAGAGGTAGGGAAAGAAAGAGAGTTTTTTTCCAAGCACGATTCAAGCTCTGAAACTCGGTTTTTAGGTAATCTCTTCAACTGCAAAGTTGTTCTACTCTTCAAGCTCTATCTTTTGATGTCAATAATTCATGGAATTCATGCTTGATTGATGAGAATTTACATGAGAAAGAAATTAGGGTTTATTGATCAAATTGGGGGTTTTGAAATTTTATGATTCCATTATTGAATTCAAGTTGAAATCAAGTTAGTATGATGTTAAAATCATGATATTGAATTGGGATTTAAGTTATGCATGTCTAGATTATTATGAAGATGATTAAGGTTTATGGATTTAAGTTTAATTTAGGGTTTGTGATGTTGAATTAATGATTTAGTAAGCTTGATTTGTTGTTTGGAAGCAAGACCCTAAATTAATTTGATATGGACCAATTTGGCAATATTAAAATTTAGAGGACCAAATCTGAGTTTGTATGGATTTGGTGTGTATTTATGTTATTAAGGATGTTGGAGATGTGAAGTTGATGTTAGAATGCTAAACCGATGTTAAATTGAATTAGTGACCATTTTGACAATTTGTCAAAGTTAAGTCACCAATTTGGAAATGAGGTTTTGGATAAGGAATAAATCTGAATTTTAGTTGTAATGATGGAATTAAGGTGGTAATGTTGAATTGAGGACTAATCTTCAAAGTTAAGAAATTTGGATCCTTACCTTTGCATTATTAGTGACCATTCGATAAAGAAGGAAAATTAGAGGAACTGTTGTGAATAATTATTTGATGAAGCAGGTGATAAGTTGGTGGTTTAAAGCAAATAATGGGACTAAATTGACAAGTAGAGAAGTAAGGAGAAGTTAGTATAAAAGTTGAAGTTAATTATGGAAGCTGTGTAGAAAACTGGTTGTGGCAGTAAGTATGAAAATTCACCATAAATTCTACAAAAATGGTTAGAGGGTGAATTTTATACCGATGTAAAGATTTGTTCGTCTAGTTTCTCCTCCAACAAACAGAAACTGATTTTGAGTTCCGAGTCAAAATATATGAATTTTTAAGTGACGAAAGGTAAGAAAATAGAGCACCAGTCTCTTTCGAATTCCAGCATTGTAATTGATTTTGAAAATTCGCCATATATCGTACAAGTTGAATTTGGGCTATATATTTATATGGTTGACAAGCTTATTGAATCTAGTTTCTTTCAGGACAAACAGAATTGAATTCTGAGTTGTAGATTATTTTATAGAAATATTTCTTTGAAGGTAGTGCAATCTGTTAGAAAATGAGAATTGATGCATTTTGTATCTAAGGTTAATTAATGAGCTTGAAAGGGGTTAATGGAAGTTCTAAATGGTTATTAAAGACAAAAAATGGGTTTTGGACAATACAAGGAAGGAAGGAAAAACTTTTGAAATTTTTGTATATTCGAATGACTAGATTTGATAGCATGTTTAAAGTATTGTTAGATTTGAATCTAACGATTGTTATTCATATTTATATGATCAATGAAGTTTGATTTGGATCAAAAGAAGGGTTGAGGTATTACGAAGGAAAGGATCGAGTAGAGCTTAGTCGAGCAAGCTAATAAATGGCCCAGGTGAGTGCATTTTTGCATATTATATATATAATATGAGAAAGAAATATAAAACGTCAACCTAGAATTATTTGAAAGAAAAAGAATTTGAATCGTAAATTGATATATTTTACAATAATTTTTAAATGGATTATAATGATCTTTACAAGATATTGATGTTAAAAGCCCTTTGTATGATTACTGAGATTCTTGGTATAATTTTACATATCAATGAGGTGGAGTATAGTGATATAGTGATACAGTGACGTTGTGTTATACAACTATGCCAAATGAAATAGTGATGATGTTAAATTACAGTAGTGATACAGTGATACAATGATTTATTATGGCACAACAGATTAGTTGATGTCGCGCATGTGCATACTCAATAGTGACTCGCATACCATGCATTCTCAATTGCATTACCTTGGGATATGAATTGAATAAAAAGTAACAAGTACAAGTGATCTAGAGGAAAGTGAAAAGTGAAAGTGATATGATTCAAATGAAAACAAGTGATTTACTGGATATTTGGTTTGACATGGCATTGCCTTATATATGAATATGAGATGTTGATTTTTACAGGGTACATGACAGAGGAACGACTTCGATAAGTCATTCTATACAATTCTAAATTCTTATATTCAGTATTTTATTTATTATGCATTTTTATTAAAATTAAAGTGCTTTAACTTGATTTATGAGTTTTGCCTCACTAAGTTCGTACATAGAGTGTGTTTGTTTCACACGTAGATTAAGATGGAGTATTTGAAGAGGAGTCGAGCATGCTGTTCAAGCTTCAATCTGCAAAACATCAGTAAGATATTCTAGCTTATGATAATCTCTAGTAGGCTTGTAATTATTTAATTGCTAGTAGAGTATGATGCATTAAATTAGACTAAATGATAGATAAGTAATCAGTTTTGATGATGAATCGTATATGGATAAAGCAAAATAAGGCATTAGCATTGTAACAGAATAAAGCTAAGGTAGAAAGGATAATTACTTTGCTAATAAGAATAATAGGTAATCGCGTAAAGATTTTAAAGTCAAGAAAGGGCCTAGATAGCGAACCTAGTTTTCACCATGAATTGAACTATTGTTTTTAATAATTGCCAAATATGTTTTAAAATAATTAATTCAGGGTTGAAACTAGCTAACTGCACATAGGTTGTGTTTTCAAGAAAACTGAGAAAGGGTTAGATTTACAAACTAAAATTTGTAAATACTTGTAAAAATAAATTTATAAGTCGAGATTTCTTTAAACGACTCCGTAACATCTTGAATGTATATTCAATTTACGAGTATACATTAAGGGTGTTACATTTAATGGTATCAAAGCTACAGGTTTTGCCGATTCTGGATGCTAAACCAAGTTTGTATATGATTTTTATCAATAAATACATGCCCCTAGGATATCATATTACTGATGTGCTGGTTGTATGACTTGATACTGCTCCTCATTAGTATGATATGGAATGAGACTAGAATAAGGAAAGTAAGACGATGATGTAATTCGTCAGTCTATGAATCTTGGAGGTTAAGAAGGGACTTATAGTGGATATGACATAGTGAAATAAGCATGAAAGTTAACTCCTATAGAAGATCTAAGAATTTAAGACCAATTTTAAGATAAAATTGGTTACCTATGACTAACATAGAAGTAAGATGTAAATGGAAGCTTGATCTTTAGTCAAGATATTATCAATTAAAAGCTAAAGGAAGAGAAAAAGAGGGAAAGTACCACTTTGAGAGAAGATGATTTGTGCATGTCAAAAAGGGAAAAACTTGGTTTTAGAATTATTATACCTCAAGGAATCATGAAAGAGTTGTACGAAAGGCATATTAATGGATCTTATCCTCAGAAGTGAGCAAAAGTTTATAGTGTATGTATTTATGTTTTAGAGATATTGATTGGATTATTCATGTGTTATCACTCCTGAGAAAAAGTAAAAAGAATAAGAACTGCAATTAAACATGATACATGAAGAGGTGTTAGTAGAAATACTGTATATGGAGTTAAAGAATTAAGGAATAAGAAAAATTACAATGGTTAAGGCCCTAAGAAGAAATCACAAGGTCGAAGAAGCCACTTGAGAATTTGAGAAGAAAATGGGGAAGTAATATCTGCAGTTGTTTGAAACACGTATGTTTTGAAAATTCGATGACGAATTTTATTAAGGGGGAAGGAATTGTAATTTCCCAATTTTTGGCTACTGGCCAAATTGTAAACTTTGAATGTTTTGGTGGTTAAAGTATAAACTTTGGAAAAGTTTGGGGATTAAAGTGTAAATTTCCCAATAAGTAATTTTATTCAGTATAAGAGTGAATCGGATCGAAATAGGTACATTGATATCGGTTTGGGGATTAAAGTGTAAATTTCCCAATAAGTAATTTTATTCAGTATAAGAGTTGGGATCAAAGTGATATGATTCAAATGAAAACAAGTGATTTACTGGATATTTGATTTGACATGGCATTGCCTTATATATGTATAGGAGATGTTGATTTTTACAGGGTACATGACAGAGGAACGACTTCGATAAGTCATTATATACAATTCTAAATTCTTATATGTTATATTCGGTATTTTATTTATTATGCATTTTTATTAATATTAAAGTGCTTTACCGTGATTTATAAGTTTTGCCTCACTAAGTTCGTACTTAGCGTGTGTTTGTTTCACACGTAGATTAAGATAGAGTATTTGAAGACGAGTCAAGCATGCTGTTCAAGCTTCAATCTGCAAATCATCAGTAAGATATTCTAGCTTATGATAATCTATAGCGGGCTTGTAATTATTTAATTGCTAGTAGAGTATGATACATTAAATTAGACTAAATGATAGATAAGTAATCAGTTTTGATGATGAATCGTATATGGATAAAGCAAAATAAGGCATTAGCATTGTAACATAATAAAGCTAAGGTAGAAAGGATAACTACTTTGCTAATAAGAATACTCGGTAATTGCATAAAGATTTTAAAGTCAAGAAAGGGCCTAGATAGCGAACCTAGTTTTCACCCTGAATTGAACTGTTGTTTTTAATAATTGCCAAACATGTTTTAAAATAATTAATTCAGGGTTGAAACTAGCTAACTGCACATAGGTTGTGTTTTCAAGAAAACTATGAAAGGGTTAGATTTACAAACTAAAATTTGTAAATACTTGTAAAAATAAATTTATAAGTCAAGATTTCTTTAAACGACCCCGTAACATCTTTAATGTATATTCGATTTAGAAGTATACGTTAAGGGTGTTACATTTAATGGTATCAGGCTACAAGTGCTACAGGTTTAGCCTGTTCTGGATGCTAAACCAAGTTTGTATATGATTTTTATCAATAAATATATACCCCTAGGATATCGTATTACTGGTGTGCTAGTTGTATGACTTGATGCTGCTCCTCATTAGTATGATATGGAATGAGACTAGAATAAGGAAAGTAAGTTAGTCTACAAATTTTGGAGATTAAGAATGGACTTATAATGGATATGATATAGTGAAATAAGCATGAAAGTTAACACCTATAGAAGATCTAAGAATTTAAGACCAATCTTAAGATAAAGTTGGTTACCTATGACTAACATAGAACTAAGATGTAAATAGAAGCTTGATCTTTAGTCAAGATATTATCAATTAAAAGCTAAAGGAAGAGAAAAAGAGGGAAAATACCGCTTAGAGAGAAGATGATTTGTGCAAGTCAAAAAGGGAAAAACTTGGTTTTAGAATTATTATACCTCAAGGAATCGTAAAAGAGTTGTAGGAAAGGCATATTAATGGATCTTATCCTCAGAAGTGAGCAAAAGTTTATAGTGTATGTATTTATGTTTTAGAGATATTGATTGGATTATTCACGTGTCATCACTCTTGAGAAAAAGAAAAAAGAAGAAGAACTGCAATTAAACATTATACATGAAGAGGTGTTAGTAGAAATACTGGTATATGGAGTTAAATAATTAAGGAATAAGAAAAATTACATTGGTTAAGGCCCTAAGAAGAAATCACAAGGTCGAAGAAGCCACTTGAGAATTTGAGAAGAAAATGAGGAAGTAATATGTGCAATTGTTTGAAACACGTATGTTTTGAAAATTTGATGACGAATTTTCTTAAGGGGGAAGGAATTGTAATTTCCCAATTTTTGGCTAGTGGCCAAATTGTAAACTTTGAAAGTTTTGGTGGTTAAAGTATAAACTTTGGAAAAGTTTGGGGATTAAAGTGTAAATTTCCCCAATAAGTAATTTTATTTAGTATAAGAGTGAATCGGATCGAAATAGTACATTGATATCGGTTTTAAGAATTAAGATGCAGTAAATGGTACTGAATTTGGATCGAATAAAATTATTAAGTGTGCTCAGGCTAGAGAAGTACAAGGATGGGTGACCTTCAGGAAGGTCCCATAAAAGTGTTTCTGATCGATATTTTGGACTCGATAAGAGTACAGAAAATTTGTATGGATTATCGATAAAGGAATTATAAGAGGAATTTAATTCATGAAGTTTTTCGATAAGTATCGGGAAAATAGACTTAGTTAAGAAAATTCAGTCTAAGTCCTTGGAAAAAGAAGTTTTTATGGGATAATAGATTTTATTTCCCGAATATGGAAACATAGAATTTTCATAATAAATCCAATAGCTCGAAAAATTTAAAATCACAGTAGAAGTATTTTATGAATATCCAAAAATCGAATCGAACTGGAATTTTAGAGGCTGATCCAAAAGCCATGAAAATGCATAAAATACTATTCTATGAATATTTTGTTATATTTGGTTGTATTCCAACTAGACTTAGTTGAAGTTTTACAAGAATGAAAACTAGTAAATAAAAAATAGTTGGAGGGCAAATTGGTTAATGATAAAATCAATATCAAGCAGTGGATAAAAGTAGGCATCCATTTGATTTATGAGTATACATTAAGGGTGTTACAATTTCCCTCTTTAGATCCTCATCTTCAGGAATATACACACGTCCCCGGTAGTATCGGCATCCATTTGATTTTTCATTAAAGTCTTTAGATTCATATTGTTCCACTTGTTTCTTCTTTTCCAAGCATTCTTTATCCTTTTCTTGAAACTCTTTAATCCTTTCTATCAAAGTAGGCTTGATTTAAAGCTCAACCATTATTACACCATTTTTCCTGTAACCTTAATTGAGCATTCAATGATCTCAAGGTAGAAAATGTTTTCCGGCTAAGTGTATCTGCTACCACATTAGCCTTCCTCGTATGGTAATCAGTGATTACATCATAGTCCTTGATCAGTTCTATCCACCTTCTATGATCCGTACGCTACAACCTTTCCTTCTTGCATTAATACACACCCCAATCCATTATGGGATGCATCACTATAGATTGTGAAATCTTTCCCAGATTTTGGTTGTACCAAAACAAGAGCTTCTGTTAATATCTTCTTCAATTTCTTGAAGCTTTCATGACATTTATCTGTCCAAACAAATGGCACATCTTTTCTTAATAGCTTAGTTATTGGAGCGGTGTAGCGATGTCCCTTTTTTCTTTTTATCGCTAAAAAAACGAGGTTTTCGAAGTGTTTTTGAAAGGTGTTCATGATTTTTTGGATATAAAATATTTATTCCGTGGGGTTTTAAAAAAACCGCATTTTAAAAAAAATGGAGTCACCACCGGCCACTTAGGTAGGCCGGACACCATAAAACCAGAGATTCGAAAAACTTTAAGTTTGGGAGTCGGTTATGGATGGGGAAGGATTAGCACCCCCACACCGCCCAAAATTGGTACTTTAATAATTACCGCTTTATTAATATTGGATTTTCCGGATTAAAGTGACGATTATTTTAAAATTCGGTCATAATTGCGAATAAATTTTAAGGGCCGCGTTGTCAGAGAGTAAACGCCCAACCACTATCACTACGCCTGATACTGGCCCCGTTTATGCTCGGATAAAAGGGCGCCGCATTAACAATTTATATACCATATACAATCTTAGTGACAAAAATATAAGACATAGCAGATAATTTAAAAACAGTAAATATTCACATAACATAATACTAATATAATAAAATATTAATCTAAAACATACATATACATAACAAGCTTAACAGTAGATAAAAGCAAATTTAACATGTCACAATAACAAGACAGGAGTAAATACGTGTGTAGACGAACATATATTTCAAGAAAACATACACACTAGAAATAAAACATATTTCAACATATATGGAACAAATATATTATATATATATAAAAAAAAGTAAATATACCAACATGTAACCTAAAAAGCCAAGAGAACATACACACATACAAAAACACAAAATATACCGTATACGAATCAACTAGAACCTAACATGCTTAATATGAATAACCAAACAAAAAGACACATAATCATTATAAACTTAATACACATATACATGTGAACATAAAAAATACGAGGCATATACGAGAGATATATAATAAGACAAAATACTACATTAACATATACGATTATAATACGAACATTAGTATTTACATAGAAACAGGACTGAAATGAAAAGAAATAAAAGTCAGTGGCATAAATTAAAGGATAATAATATGCAATTTAAGGACAAAAATACAAAATAGACAGAACCTAAAAGGATCAAAACTGTAATTAGACCAAGGGGCAGACCCGAAATGAAAAGTTCAAAAATGTTGGATGGTTCAAGGGGTAATTTTACCATTTGAAAATTGATTCATTGTAATTTAGGGACTGGATTGCAAGGTTTTGTAATACAAGGGGGACTAGAGTTGTAAATATACCATGCGGCGAGACAGAAGTGAAAATATTGGAAACGCAGGAGGATTTAGTATGTAATTTACCCATTTCACAAAATAATAACAGCTATAAAAACCCCTCTTTTAGGCCGAAACCAATTTTTCCCTCATTTGTTTCATTTTTCAGTTTTATAACCCAGCCTCTGTTCTTAGTTTTCTCTCAAACACATACATATTTATATACCTATACAAACATTAATTATAACATACCAGTATTCATACATATATAATCACACACATAATTAACATAACATCTATACACATTAAACAAATACGTTCGTACTAACTATAGATACATACGCGACACACATACACCGTATTTAATACGTATACATACATAGTTTATAATATACATGCACACATAAACTAATAACACTCATGCACATAATAAATATAATATGTATACATGCAACACTAATATGTATTTACAGATAAAAATGAGTGATTACAGTTGCCCCTCTTTGCTTGTTCTCATGGAATGGGAAACAAAGCAAAGATTCATAAGCACTCATTTTTATCAGACTTCCCTGTTTGTAGGTTTGGAAAAACGTGTTCTTTTGGACATCTCCGCTCTTCCTTAGCTGAGTCTTCAGGGTCGTAAGTTCTTCCTATATAGAGCTTCGTCACATTCTGATTTTGGAGCTACAGGCTCTTCCTATATAGAACCCTTCGCTCTGAAGCCTCGAGTTATGAGTCCCTCCTATATAGAACTTTTCATTTCGAGACAGTAAAGCTTGGAGTCCTTCCTATATAGAACTCTTCGCCTTCAACGCTGATTTCTCCTATATAAAACCTTTTGCGCCGCTGATGGATTCTTCCGACCGGGAGTTCCTCCTATATAGAACTGCTAGTCTTCAAACCCTGGAGCCGTCAGTCCTTCCTATATAGAACTTTTGGTGTCTAAAATCTCAGAGCTATAGGTTCTTCCTATATAGAACCTTTCACTCTAAGACAGTGAAGCTCGGAGCCTTTCCTATATAAGACTCTTCGTTTTCGACACAACAGGTTTCCTATATAACCTTGTGTGTCATAGGTGAATTCCTTCGACTGGGAGTTCTTCCTATATAGAACTGCGAGTCTTCACCTTGGAGCCGTCGGTCCTTCCTATATAGAACTTTTGGCGTCTGGAATCTTGGAGCTAAGGATTCTTCCTATATAGAATCTTTTACTCTAAGACATTGAAGCTCGGAGCCCTTCCTATATAGAACTCTTCGCTTTCGACACAGCAGGATTTCCTATATAATCTTGTGTGTCATGGGTGAATTCCTTCGACTGGGAGTCATTCCTATATAGAACTGCTAGTCTTCACCCTGGAGCTGTCAGTCCTTCCTATATAGAACTTTCAGCTTCTGAAGCCTCGGAGCGGAGGATTCTTCCTATATAGTACCTCTCTCAGGAGCTTGGAAACATATGCCTTTTATAAGTAAAAACATTGTCTTCTCATTTGGGATTCGCACGACGATGGCCATCGATGTCTCTTTGAATCTGCAGATACCTGTCTGAGATAAAAACAAAATGCTATGACAAATGAATTGACATGCTCCTAATCCTAGTGATGTCTGACTATTCATGATGCATGAGTGTTAATATCTTGGTGGGCTTGTTTTGGTCCTTATTCGATCTTGATGTTCACTTTCTCCTTTCTCACGGGTGTCGATACCCCACTTCACTGTCAGGTTTAACCATTCCAACCTTTCTTTTTCTCCACCTACGACTTGGAATTCTAAAATGCCCTTTCGGGTTTTCACTTTAGAGAGAGTTTTTTTTATGGGTGCCCTTCTGGGTTTTCACCCAAGAGATCTCTCTTGTTATCTCGCATGCCTTCCTTGAATAGACAGAACGTACGCCATTGGTCATCCTATCTGGTTGTTTGAAGCTTTCCACCTTCCCTATCAACAGCCATTATGTAGGGAACTAGAAGACGGAGTTAACATCGTTTTCTTTGATCACCTGCATTTTTAAGGTTAAATCACAGTAATGCTCCGAAATCTCTTGTTTCACTATAAGCCTATGTTAACTTATTTGATTGAAATTAACAAGAAGGCATGGAATGGATGCTCAAAAACACGATTTTATTACGATTAAGGGCTTGGGATATCTTAAAAAAAAGGTATGACACACATGAGAAAGAAGAAAAGTTAAGTATGAAATACAAGATCCCTCATTATCTTCGATATGAATGATACGTGATTCTATCGACCAGCGTATAATTTTTTGCCTGAAGCCTCTTCTTCATGATGTTCATGGGGATACCCTTCTCTTCGGATATTCAACTTTTCAATTTACTCGAGCCGCCCTTTACGGGTTTTCAACTCGGGTCCTCCTTTTGCTTCAAGACGCCCAGTTTTGGGTTTTCGCCATGAGCTCTCCATTTTTGTTCTCTTTATTATTATTTTATTATTTTTTTTCAAAGATAGTATTTCTTAACGGCATCTGAATTTACAGGGTTTTTCAGCTTGTCTCCATCCATTTTTGTTAGGATCAGAGCTCCTCCTGAGAAGGCCCTTTTTACGACGTACGGTCCTTCCCAGTTGGGCATCCACTTTCCTCGAGAATCTTTCTGGATAGGGAGGATTTTCTTGAGCACCAGATCCCCTTCTTTGAATTCTCTTGGGCGCAGCTTTTTGTTGTATGCCTGCATCATCCGCTTTTGGTACATCTGACCATGACAAATGGCCTTTAGTCTCTTTTCGTCAATGAGATTTAGCTGGTCGTATCTGGCCTGCACCCATTCAGCTTCTTCCAATTTTACTTCGTTTAAGACTTGGAGAGACAGTATCTCTACCTCAATGGGGAGTACTGCTTCGGTACCATACACCAAGGAGTAGGGTGTTGCCCCCGTTTATGTGCGAATGGACGTCCTATAGGCGAAAGGGGCAAATGGCAACTTCTCATGCCAATCCCTGTAGGTATTCGTAGTCTTCGCTATGATCTTCTTTATGTTTTTGTTTGATGCTTCCACTGCTCCATTCATTTTAGGACGATAGACTATGGAATTGTGGTGTGTTATCTTGAATTGAGTGCACACGTCCGTCATCATTTTGTTATTCAGATTGGAAGCGTTGTTGGTGATGACCCTTTTTGGCAATCCGTATCGACAAATAATTGCCTTCTTTAAGAACTTACATACTGTAATCCTTGTGATGTTGGCGTAAGACGTTGCCTCTACCCATTTAGTGAAGTAGTCTATGGCGACCAATATGAAACGGTGTCCATTGGAAGCTTTCGGATGAATCTGCTCGATGACGTCCATGCCCCACGCCGCGAAAGGCCACGGAGAATTCATGGTGTGTAAAGGCGATGGGGGTACGTGAATCTTGTCAGCGTAGATTTGGCATTTTTGGCATTTTCTGGCGTAATTGATGTAATCTCCCTCCATGGTCAACCAGAAATAACCATATCTCATAATTTTCTGGGCTATAGATAGCCCATTGGTGTGCGTTCCGCAGAGCTCATCATGTACTTCGGCTAAAATCTCCTTCGCCTCTCGGGCATCCACACATCTCAGCAAAGTCTGATCATGACTTCTCCTATATAGGATCTCCCCATCTAGGACATATCTTGTTGCCATTTTTCTGAGTGTCTTTCTGTCATTGTCGTTTGCCCCTTCTGGATACTTTCGAAGCTTGACATATTGCAAGATGTCATAGTACCATGGGTTTCCATCAATATCTTCCTGTACGTTACAACAATGAGCAGGCCTTTCAAACGTCTGCATCTCAATGGGCTTCATTTCTGCCCCGGTGTTTGTTTTGAACATGGACGCCAAGGTTGGCAATGCATCTGCCATCTGATTTTCTTCTCGGGGCAAGTAATTGAAGCTGACCTTTTCGAACTCTTTGGTGAGCTCTTGGATCAATTCGTAATATTTGACCAACTTCGGGTCCCTGGTTTCCCATTCCCCGCGCAATTGGTAAATTACTAAGGATGAATCTCCAAATACTCGAAGTTATTTAATCTTTCTCTCAATAGCTGAGTTCAGTCCCATAACGCAAGCTTCGTATTCAGCTATATTGTTTGTGCAGAAGAATTCCAATCTGCTGGTGAAAGGATAATAGACGTCCTCAGGAGAAATTAGCACCGCTCCTATCCCATGTCCGAGGGCGTTAGAGGCTCCATCGAAATAAAGCTTCCATGATTTATCATCTGAAACCTCTTCTTCGGTTGTAATGCACATCAAGTCTTCGTTTAGGAAATTAAAGTTCAATGCCTCATAGTCATCCGAAGCACGACTAGCTAGGAAATTTGCTACGGCACTCCCCTTTACGGCTTTCTGGTTAACGTATACGATATCGAATTCGGATAAGAGAATCTGCCATTGGGCCATCCTTCCTGTTAGTGCTAGCGCTTCCATTAAGAATGTACAGTATGTATTATCTAAGCCGCTTGGTAGCCCAAACTAGAGCACAACACAACTTCTGAAAGGCGGGTATCGCGTTTCGCAATCATTGAATTTCCTGCTTAGGTAATAGATGGCTTGCTCCCTTTTTCTTGACTCATCATGTTGCCCCAATACGCATCCCATTGAATTCTCAAAAACTGCTAGGTAGAGAATTAATGGTCGACCAGGTACTGGTGCGACTAAAATTGGAGCATTTGTCACGTACTTTTTGATCTTTTCTAGGGCTCTTTGACATTCCTCATACCACACACCAGGATTATTCTTTCTAAGAAGTCTGAAGACCGGGTCACATTGGTCGGTTAATTGGGAAATGAAACGAGAGATATAATTCAACCTCCCCAGGAAACCGCAAACTTCCTTCTGAGTGCGGGGTGGTGAGAGGTCCTGGATGGCTTTCACTTTATCTGGATCAATCTCAATCCCTCTTCTACTTACCACGAACCCTAGGAGTTTTCCAGAAGTAACGGCGAAGGTACACTTGGCAGGATTGAGCCTCAGCTGGTACTTCCGTAGTCTTTGGAATAGTTTCCTCAAGTTCTGTAGGTGCTCTTCCTCTGTTCGGGACTTGGCGATCATGTCGTCCACGTATACTTCTATTTCTTTGTGCATCATGTGATGGAAAAGAGTCACCATTGCTCTTTGGTATGTTGCCCCTGCGTTCTTTAGCCCAAACGACATCACTCGATAACAAAAAGTACCCCACATGGTTATGAACGTGGTCTTCTCCATGTTGTTAGGGTCCATCTTTATCTGGTTGTACCCTGAGAAGCCGTCCATGAATGAAAACCATGAGTGTCCTGCAGTGTTGTCAACCAGCATGTCAATATGTGGTAAGGGGAAATTGTCTTTAGGGCTGGCTTGGTTCAGATCCCTATAATCTACACACATACGAACTTTCCCGTCCTTCTTTGGTACCGGTACAATGTTTGCAACCCATTCGGGGTATTTGGCTACCTCCAAGAATCCAGCATCAAACTACTTTTTCACTTCCTCTCGGATTTTTAACAACATATCTGGTCTCATTCTCCGAAGTTTTTGCTGTATTGGTTTGCACTCCGATTTTGTTGGCAATTTGTGCACCACTATGTCGGTATTCAACCCTGGCATATCTTGATAAGTCCAGGCGAAGACATCCTTGAATTCCTGAAGTAGGGTTATCAGTTCGTGCTTGGTTTTTGAGGAAATCGTCATTCCTACTTTTATTTCTTTTCTCTCTTCTTCAGTCCCCAAGTTTACAACTTCTGTTTCTTCTTGGTAGGGCATGATCTGCCTTTCTTCGTTGGCCACCATTCTCTTTAACTCTTTCGGGACCTCACTTTCTATCTCATCATATCCTTCCTCCATTCCCTCCGAGACCTCAGGGCATTCAAAATTCACTCCAGGATTGGATCCGGTATCATTCATATCATCAATCATGAGTGACCTGCATTAAATGAGAATGAATTGTATTGGGAAGGAGACGGCTTTATATGAAGGGAATGAGCATGAGGAATGCATGAATGAAATAAATGAAACTTTGGTCATTTTTAAGAAAGTAGGGATATTTTCATTTCAATCAAAAAGTTAACATAGGTGCCCCGTACAAGAGATCCCCATTGTTTACGGGCAAAAACAGAAGGTTGATTCAGAGCATTACTCTGATCTATTCCTAAAAACTACAGGTAGATCAATGCAGCTCCAGTTATCGAGTGTTTCCCCGGGACGGCAAGGGCGGATGTTGGTCAACATTTTGCTGCCTCGGTCCTTTTCAGCTATCATGTTGATGTACATCCCTTCAAATGATTCACTGAGTATTTCCTCCTGGTTGAGTACTTCATTTTTCTTCATTGCCTCTCCAACCTCTTGACCTGGCTGGTAGAACCCTCCGAAGACAAAAGTGGTTTTCAAACTAGGAAAGGACATCGGTCTCCACGGAATGTCTTCTCTTTTAGATCTAGCTTTTCTTTGCTCCTCCTTTCTCTTATATTTCTCTTTTTTCTGTTGGACACTTGGTTGGTAACCCAGCCCGAAACGATCCTTCTTGGTTATCATGTTTTTGGCTCTTAGGTTTCCTTGTAATTTCTTCCCCAGCCCTTTTCCTACTTTGGCTCCTTCGCCTAAAGTTTCTGCGACGGTCATCTTGGTACAATTAGATAACCTGGGGTAGGGGATCTGACTTCCCTCTGAAACAAACGTGGTATTCACTAGTTCCAATGGTCGGAACGAGCATTCTGCAGCATCTTCATCATTTTGAATGTAGGAGGCATCTGATGTCACTGAAGCAACAAATTCCTGCTCTGCCTATACTGTGACCAATTTGCCTTCGACTACAAATTTTAATTTCTGATGCAATGATGAGGGGACAACTCCTGCGGAGTGGATCCATGGTCTTCCCAACAAGCAGTTGTAAGATGGTTTTATGTACATCACCACAAAATCGATCACATATTCAGTTGGTCTGATCAATAGGGGTACCTCAATTTTCCCCATTGTTCCTCTTTGCGTACCATCAAAGGCTCTTACCGAATTGTGGCAGGGCTTTAGGTGAGAACCATCTATTGCCAGTTTTTACAGGGTCACCATAGGTAAGACGTTCAATGCTGACCCGTTGTCGATCAGTACGCCTAGTACTACATACCCTTTGTAGTGGGTAGTGATGTTAAGGGCTTTGGTGGACCCCATTCCTCCCTCAGGGATCTCATCGTCACTGAACGTTATGTGATTATATGCTGTGATATGCCCCACTATCATGTCTAGGTTTGTCACCGAAATGTCCTGGGGCACGAAAGTTTGATTTAGCACTTTTAATAGCGTCTCCCGGTGCTTTTCTGAACTCAAGAGTAATTCCAGTACTGTGATCCTGGCCGGTTGCTTTCGTAGTTGTTCCACCATGTTGTACTTGTTATGTCTTAAGAACTTCAGAAATTCTTTGGCCTGGGCCTCAGTTTCCCCTTATCCTTTTCAGCTGCTTTCAAAGTCTCGGAGGAATAACATCTGCCGCTCATTGTGAAATGGCCTGCCTTACCAACGTTCACATCGTTCTGGCTTTGTTGGTCTTTCAGCGTATGCTCTTTTACCTGACCATGTTCTAGTTTTTCTGGCGTGGTCACATTTACAGCATAATTCCAAGGGGTTTGCCGCATATCTTTGAATGGGAATGGAGATGGTGCTGAAATGATGATATTGGGATTTGTCTTGTTGGTTTCTCCTTGGGAGGCACCTGCATTCCCTGGCCTGGGGGAGATGATAAAAGGTCTATCCTTCCCGTATTTAGATTTGGGGCTATCCGTCATGTGTACGTCCGACTCCTTCTTCCCCATGGGCTCCTCGAAGAATTCTATTTGTTTTTCATTCATTAATTGTTGTACCAATCTCTTGAACTCATTGCACTCTTGGATATCATGCCCTTCAGTCTGGTGGAATTCGTAATACACTCCACATCCCTTCTGCCTTGTTATCATGCCTTTGTCGATCACACTAGCCATGCATAACTGTTGAAATACCCACCGTAAAGGAGATTTGATTTCTGACACATCATCCTTAATCCTCCTGGTAAAGTATTCTTCAATAACATTTACTCATCTGTTAAAAACCGCATTTTATTTAAAAATTGGAGTCGCCTACGGCCACTTTGGTAGGCTGAACACCATAAAACCAGAGATTCAAAAAAAAAAAACTTCGAGTTCGGGAGTCGGTTACGGATGGGGAAGGATTAGCACCCTCACACCGCGCAAAATTGGTACTTTAGTAATTACCGCTTTATTAATATTAAATTTTCCGGATTAAAGTGCCGATTAATTTAAAATTCAGGTATGATTGCGAATAAATTTTAAGGGCCCCGTTATCCGAGAGTAAACGCCCAACCACTATCACTACGCCTGATACTGGCCCCGTTTACGCTCGGATAAAAGGGCACCGCATTGACAATTTATATATCTCATTATGCAAACTTAGCGAGCAAAATATAAAACATGGCAAATAATTTAAAGACAATAAATATTCACATAATGAACTATTAATAGAACTTAAATAAAATACTAATCTAAAACATACATATATACAAATTATCCTCATCATGACTAAAAATGAACCTAACATGTCATAATTACAAGACATGGATCACAAACACATATTACAAAGATGCACATATTACAATAAAACATATTATAACATACGTAAAATATAGCATTATACATGACCAAGAAACTATACTAACACATAGCCTAAGAGCCAAGAAAAACATGCAGTACACACCGAAATATAAAACAGATATGCGTGATAGGAATAACAGAACAAATACATGGAGATACATAATCATCATAAACTTAACGCACATATACATGTAAACATAAAATACAAAGCATATACGAGGGACATATGATAAAGTAAAAGGCTACATCAACATACACGATTATAATAAACGAATATAAATATTTACATGGAAACAAGACTAAAATGCAAAGAAATAAACATCAGTAGCAGAAATTAAAGGACAATAATATGCAATTTAGGGACGAAAATGCAAACAGGACCAAACTTGAAAGAACTGAAACTGTAATTGGACCAAGGGGCAAACCCAAAGAGAAAAATCCAAAAACGCGGGACGGTTAAAGGGGTAATTTTACCATTTAAAAACTGATTCGGTGTAATTTTGGGACTGGATTGCAAGATTTTGAAACATAAGGGGGACTGGAACTGTAAATATACCATGCGGCGAGACAGAAACGAAAATATTGAAAACACGGGGGGGGATTTATTACAGAATTTCCCCATTTTACTAAGTACTAACGCTTATAAAACACACTTTTTTTTGGCCGGACTCAAACTTTTCCCATTTTCGTTCATTTTTCAGTTTTTATAACAAATTTCTCTCTCATTTTCTCTCAATTATCCTTTGATGAACCCAGAAACCGGCAGCCGACCGCCGTCTTCTCCGCCGCCGGCTGCCGCTAGCCGACGAGCCCAAAAACACACCAAAATGAACCTTGCCTTACCCTCAACACGAATCTGAACTTAGATTCGGAGAAAAAGCCCCTAATCGTCCTAGATCTAAGAAATACGAAACGAAAACCCTTTTTTTGTATTCAACCCGAAACGAAACCAAAAAGGGCCTCCCACTCCTTTCAATTCACCATATTCGGCCTGGGAAGGCCGAAGAGGCTTGTTACTGGTAAAGGGGAGATCCACAGACGATGATGGTAACGACTCTAAACCTCTCTTTTTTTATTTACTACATATATTTTTGTATGCATTCAACGAGGTAAGAAAAGAGAAGAGTATTACCACTGAAGAATGCTTTTTTTTGTATTTCTTTTTTATTACAACTTGGCCCCCTTACAAATTGTTTGTTTCATACATATATGCCTGTCTTTTGGTTTGGTAACAAGTAATATAATATCTATTTTTAGATCTGGACTGATACTGACATAATCTTTCTTTTTTGTGTTCTGATATGTCTGGACGCGGTGGTTGGAGACCGGCATGGTGGAAGCATGGTGGCGGTGTGGGGGGTTCTGTCTTCGGCCAGAGGCGTTCTCGGCCGTTGGATCAGATCTGATCTAACGGTCGGGCTGGCTGAAGGGCGAATGGCCCGGATGAAACCTCGATCGGTGAAAAGGCTCCAGATCATGACACGTGGGGCTCAGCAGTCGAAGAGTTATAGCGCGTGGGACTCACGCACGCGTGGGATATCGAAGAGTCCGCGCGTGGCACTCGGCGTCCAGACGTGTAGTGCACGCGGCTGCCTAGATATTTTATCCTCGCTGATCGTGACCGTTTGGATCAGATCTTGATCCAATGACACATAGCTATCTGCACAAAAATAAATAGAATTAAATAGGGTTTTGGGTTTGGGCCAACCGAGCCTTGTAATAATTTCAGACCTGTAATGGACTTGGGCTGGCAATTTATTCATTTGGGTTTAACATGTTTTTTGGATTTCATTTTATATTAGCCCAATAATAATAACATTAATATTAGTTATAACAACAATTAATAATAATACACATACGATAATACATACGTATATACCTATGCAAACATTAATTAATATAACATACTAGCATACATACATATATAATCATACACATAATTAACATAACATCTACACACATTATCTGTAAAAACAAATACACTCGTACTAAATATATATACATGCGTGACACATACACCGTATTACTTATTAATGCATATACATACATAGTTTATAATATACATGCACACACCACACATTTTACATATATTAGTAACACCCATGCACATAATAAACATATAGCATAATATAATACAATGTATACATGCAACACTAATATACTAATAATTATACTAATATGTATTTATAGACCAGATAAAAATGAGTGATTACAATGAGGGTAAAAGAAGAAGATGTACCCAAGACCTCCTTTCGTACTCGATATGGCCATTTTGATTTCCTTGTAATGCCATTCAGATTAACGAATGCTCCAACTGCTTTCATGGATCTCATGAACCGTGTATTCAAGCCCTATCTTGACTAGTTTGTGGTTGTTTTTATTGATGACATTTTAGTACATTCTCAGAATAAGGAAGAATATTCTGAACACCTTCAAATCGTATTGCAAACTCTCCAAGAATGTCAATTGTTTGCAAAGTTCTCTAAATGCAAATTTTGGCTATCAGAAGCATCGTTTCTTTGACATGTTATCTCGGCAGAAAGGATCAAAGTAGATCCAAGCAAAATTCAATCTATCCTAGATTAGAGACCTCCAAGGAATGTTGGTAAGGTCAGAAGCTTTCTCAGTTTATATGGGTATTATCGATGTTTTGTCAAGGGATTCTCATCCATTGCTGCAAGTTTGACTAAGCTAACTCGCAAAGACACACCCATTGTTTGGTCAGAGAACCAACAACGAAGCTTCGATCAACTTAAGCAAGCCCTGACTCATGCTCCAGTTCTCATCTAACCAGTATCGGGCAAGGAGTACACTGTTTATAGTGATGCATCTCATTTGGGACTAGGATGTGTCCTAATGCAAGATAGAAACATGATAGCTTACGCTTAAAGGCAAATAAAACCACACGAGTCAAATTAGAATCATGAAAAATGTTTTGGTTGTAAGCATGTTTTTGGTAAAAAGCATATGGTTTTAAATGGTTTTAATGCATTATTGTTTTATGAGCATCCTCACAAAGCAAGAATGCTTACGCTCTCTTTTTCCTAATGATGCAAAATATTAAGGTTTGGGGGCAGCAAGAGGCAAGGCTAAGTGATCCAAGGACATTTACAAGTTTGAGTATGAACTCGGTTTATGTTTCAGTTAATAAGGTAATATGCTCACCATGTTTTATGGGAGTTGTAATCCCGATTTCTTATGGATTTTAAGTATGTTTCTATGCTGGGTTTTGAGTATGGTTTGATGTTGCTAAGCTTGGTGTTAATACTTGCTTGTAGTTGTGGATGAATGGTCGCTTAGATATGCATCTAGAGCTTCCTTGTTGATTGCCATGTTGTGATGGTTTGAGCAAGTTTATTATCCTGTGTGGGTTGTGTTGTTAAGATGCATATGCTGAGATTGGCCTATTTGTGTATTTTGGAATGTTTGGCAAAGTGTCTTTGGGAAGCATGCCTTTAGGATATCATGAGAGGTATGAATTCTAATTGATTGCTGAACTTATGATGTTTGGGTTGTTGCTGCATCTTGGTAGTGTTGTATGAGAGTTTATGGCATGATGAAATGGTTTAGTTTTAAAATAAGCATATTAAACCAGTTATTTTTGACCATTCAAGTCCAGGCATGCCGGTATGCGTGTTCACGTATCGGTACGAGAAGCCATTTTAGGCTTGTGATTTTGGTACATGGGCTAGGCATTTCGATATGGAAATGCTTATTAAGAGTAGCGTACTAATACTCGGGTTTGTGTATCGGTACGAGAAGGCTGAGTTTGGCATGGGGTTTCGATACACAGGTTTGAGGATCGGTACGAGCCTTTGGTTTTGGTAAAGCGTACCGGTATGCAGGGTCGTACCGGTATGGGAGTTGGCTACTAGAATTTTTAGGATTTGAAATGGCAAGAACGTACCGATACTCAAGCGTGTGTGCCAATACCCGAGGCAGTTAAGTTAGTTAATGGCTTTGGTGAAGTTCTATTTTCTTTCATTTTGGTCCTTGACTGATGCGGGTTCAATTGTATAAGTATGGAGGGTCTTTTTGAGCTGATTTTTGTCATGTGAGCATGTTCTGACTAATTAAAAGGTTGGTAATCTTACATTCACCTTTGGCCACGTAAATTAAATGTTTTGCATTTTAGTCCCTAAAATGCTAGTTGTGCAATTGAAGGCCTTACCATGAAATGTTTTCTTTGGAAATTCACCCACTGTGAGTATGTACACTTAGGATTAATAATATTCATTTTGACAAGATAAAAAGAAAAAATGAGCCAATTTTCGTAAGTTTCTCCAGTTTGCTTCGGCAAACCTAATGCAGTTCTCTTGGTTTCTTCAGGCGTCTAGGTCGGGTCAAGGCGGTTACATTTGTTGGTATCAAAGCCAAGTTTGTGAAAAGTTGGGATATTGTTGTTTGATTAGCTGTTATTGTTTGAGTAGCACGGTGATTGTGTATATGTACGGTGATTGTTTAATACCATGTCGGGGTATGGTTTGGGAACACATTGCCTATTACTGAGGTTTTAAAAGGTTTTATATTGCCTAATGCTAGCCTAACTTTATTGTGTCTTGATGTTCTTGTTGGCGTGGTTCGGCGTGAGTTTCTTATAATGGCTGGTAGTGCCAGAGTTGGGCAGAATAGTGATGTGGAAGGGAACCTCTTCGATGTTTTACCTTCTTGTCCTCCTCTGGTTACTCCAGTTGGTGTTGGGGCAGGAGTTGTACCCCAGGCTCCTTTAGTGTTAGTTTTTGGTGATCCGACTACATTGGTCCAAGTGGTGATGACAACTTTTCGAGTAGCGGTGGCTGGAGTGCAAGTGAAAGCACCCACACCTGCTGTGGTGGTCGAACAAGTTTTGTCCTTAGCTACCTCAGGGCAGGTATCGAGTGTGAGCTCGGGTAAAAGAGCGAATGATTTTGTCTATTCTTGAAAGGATAATAGGAGGTCTCGTAATAAGAGGCGTAAATCGGGTCACAAGGGTGGTGGCAGTGTTGGTCAGGGTAACCAGGGAATGCATAGTAGGACTGAGTGTGAGCGGTGTGGTAGACGTCACAGAGGTGTATGTTGGGGAAATACTATGAGTTGCTAGAAATATGGATCTTCTGATCACTTGAAGCAACAACACCAAGGATGAATATCCTCGTGTTGTGAGAGCGACACCAGTTCAGGATGTTGTTGTGCGACTGGAGAATGGTGGACCGACACAGATCTTTGTTCATCAAGAAGGTTGCAACGACACGGTTGTGATAGCAAGTATCTTCGCTTTGCAATCATTTTCATTGTTATCTTTGGTTAATTTGGGGTCTATGCTTTCATTTATTTCAAGTGAGCATATATTTGATGAATTCTCCTATAGTGTTGGTAGGAGTTGGCATGTTAGTTGCTAAGTATGAGATGAAGTTTGTTCGCCTGTAAGTTCTTTCCCGAGGTGGGTTTTAGATCGCTAGCCGTTTTGGCTATTTGTGGAGGTGTCGAATGTGCTAATGACATTAGAGATGATATCGTGTTAGGTATTCTCTAAATACATGCTTTTGGATAGTAGTCAGAGTAATGGTGTTCTCACCTACGGTGGTACCAGGAATGTTATAAGTGAGTGTCGATGTTAACCATGCACAGTGCAAAAACACTTATATGTATATATTTAAATATGTTAGTACATACTAATAAGTGTTCAAAAGTACTATTTTTATTACCCTTTTTACTCATATTATTGTTAGACTTAAGCTCATAATAGTTGCATAATTAGTCATTCATGCATTAATTCATGTTTCTTTCCACCGTTGAGCTTGATTACATAACTTGGTGATTTTTGTGGAAAAGATGCTGCTTTGGTGTGTTTTTGTGTGTGTATGTGCAGGATCACTTGCCAAAGCAATGTTGAGCTAGTTGCGTGGTAATGCATGAAGGAGACGCCGAGCAGTTGCCATGGCATTTGTCGACAAAGACAAAATGCAATAGGGATGTCGAAATTAATGACTTTACAAGCCCAAGATGACATGGAGCAAGGCCCAAGCCCAAAGGAATTTGATTGCCATGCAGAGATTAAAGAAGAATTAAATTCCAAGAAGATAGGAGAAGTTCTAATAGGAATAAAATTATAATAAAGAATTATATTCTTTAAAGATAATTTAATTCCAACTCAAACTCCTCCTCAAAGAAGGACTTTGGCCTAGCCCTATAAATAGCAAGGAGATTTCGACAATCCAAAAAGAGAGAGCAAGGGGGAAATTTCGACAAGAGAGCATTAGGGAATTTCACTTCTTCTTCTTCTTTGCTTCTATTAGATTCATGGTTTGGGGATTATTCTTTGTATATCTTTTGAACCCAACCATGAACTAACTTGATCGGCTATGGTTATTATGTTTTGTGGTTGTGAGAAACTATTGGTTTTTGTTTAGGTAATAAGAGTTTGTACTTTTCTATTTCAAGGTTTATTCATTCTTGATTCTTATTATTGTTTATGAGTGAATTGGGAGAGGATCTCGTGATTTCATCCATTTATCTAATATCGGGAGAGTTAGATTCAAGAAACGAATGAATATGATCTTTATTCAATCCAATGATGGTGAAGATTAATCCGGCTTAGGAATAAGTTAAGGATTTCAACGGCTAAGAGGAGTGCAAGATTGGTTGTTGTTCACCCTTGATTCACGCAGGATGTATTATCAAGGCATGCACAAGTAGCTAGAGTTTCGACTTAGGGATAAGAAGAAACCATTGAAGAACGCTCCGCCGAACCTTGAAGTTGCTGCCCGATCCCCAAGTAGTTGCCCAACTAGTCGCCCGGCAACCATCAATTAGTTGCCAAGGCAACCCGTTGTGCAAGTCGCCACGGCAAATCGAGTTGCCCGTGCACTCTTTTTACCAAGACAATCCAATCGGCTATCACACCTCAACTCACGATAACCTAGCCTATCTCTCTCAATCGATCTCATCTTTTCTTTTACTTTATTGCTTTCTAGTTTAGTTATTAGTTAAACTCCTTTAATCCTTTAATTGTGTTTTTACTTTTCACAAAGTCAAGAACTTAAGCAAAGTGGCCCAAACCAATCCTCTGTGGAGACGATACTCGATACTCATATCACTTTATTACTTGCGACGTGTATACTTGCACAATTGCGTAGCACTTATCACACGCAACAAGTTTTTGGCGCCGTTGTCGGGATTGGCAATTGGTGTTAGTTGTTTTTGTTATTGCATTTTTTTTTCTCTCTTAATTTTACTAACTTTTCTTTTTGTTTGTTTTATCAAAAAAAAAAAAAAAAAAAATTAGGTGCGCTACAAGTTAAGGAACATCAACATGTCGGGAAATAAAAACCAATCTATTCGAGAGATGATGTTGGAAGATATGAATCAATTCAATCAAGAGTTCCTTGCACCCTTTGATGATTACCTATACCAACCGAGAAAAGCCCAAAGAACTTATACCATGGAAAAATCTTGTGCTATGTGTGGAGAACATCATGTGTTTGAAAATTGCCCTCACATTTTCGGTGCATATAACTACATGGAGGACCATAGAGGGAACCAGCAGCAAAAATTCTTCATGGTATGATCAAAAAGCTCAAAAAATTTTTACCATAACAATTTTGCGCGAAGAATGTATATGCCATGGCAATGTAGTCCTTTTCAAGAGCATTCCAATTCCTTGGAGGAAACGTTACTAGCTTCATTGGCTAGACTTGACGGATCAATTGAAGAGATTCGAGAGCTATCAAAATCTATGGATACGAGGATAACTCAATGGGATGCAACCTTAGGGGATTCAGAAGATCAATTGGGAGATCCACATATGTCATGGATAACATGCACCAACAATTCATTCCTAGGGATACCAAGTCCCAAGGCAAGAGGACAAGGAGCAATGCAAAGAAATCTCTCTGATGTGTGAGGAACAACTAGAACCTCAAAGTCAAGAGGATGCCAATGAGAGAGACTGCCCAACACATGATGAGCATGAACAACAAATTGCCTCGGCAATGATTGAGGAGCCTGAACGAGCAATGCGCGACAACACTCGGTGAAGCCGAGAACAATAATACTACAGCAAATTCTAAGGAACCTGATGCCCGTAAGGTTACAACGTTGATGTTGAAGCGAAATCTATAGATTGCTCTCATCTACAATTGCCACGACAATTACGACCACATGCAAGATCAACGAGATGATAATACTTTGCCAATGGAATATGAGCGGGTAATAGTTGAACCTTTTGAATTCTTTAAAAACTCACATTGTCCATTGCGGTATGTCTTGAGGAACCGAGATTGGTAGATTTGAAGCCATCGAAATCTCTACTGATGGAGATGTTTGAGAGGCCAAAAGAAAAAAGGTGTTTGGATTCATAAAGCTCTTGAGAAAATTGATTCTTCCCTTGACTTAGAGAAAATTTGACAACGATTGTCACGGCAATTGGCTTGAGCAAAAATTGCCACGACAACAAAGGCTACATCCAACCATGATAGAAGTCGACAAGAATGAGGTAATTGAATGGTTGAGAATGGATATAATTTTTCCTATTAATATATTTGTGCCTTCGGGAATAGTAGCAAGGTGGAGAGTATACATGGACTACAAGCAAACAAAGAAGAAAGACACCTCCACCATGGTAACGCAAAAGGAGTAGTGGCAAGCACATTTGCCAAACTCTTTTGGGCAATATTATCACCCGATGGAGGGTGCGGATGGACTATAAGAAGTATCGAAACGGCAACCTTCAACACCGCAACAACTCCCGATCGCACGCCTCTGCAACCATGGACGCGCACGCTCGGCAACCCCCCCGACGCCTCGGCAACCATGGATGTGCATGCCTCGGCAACCCTCGACGCCACGGCAACTACTGATACATTTATTTTTATTTTATTTTTTGAACTATTTTGTTCTATTATTTTTTGTTATTTTTTTCTCTTTATTTTTTAGGATATATTTTATTTTTCTTCATTATCTTTAGTTTCCGTGTTTTTCTTTATTTTCTTTTCCACAACAAGACTCACAACCACCATGATAAGGAAATTTACTGCCGACTACTCGCCACAACAACCACAACGGAAATCAAGATGCCCGTGCAACAACAATGGCTTCGGCAACTATCGATGCACATGCAAGTAAAC